>CM037778.1:8978812-9028812 GCA_021229015.1 Solen grandis
ATGTGAGAATGTTTAGATATTTTTAAGAGTGCGAAGCATGAGTAAAACATAAAAAAAAAAATCTACTTTGCATTTATTAAAACAAATTTTCTTTATGTCTTTGGCGTTTTCTATAGTTTTTGCATTATTACCAAAAATGGCGCCAAATCATGTCGAATTACATGACGTAACCGTGTTGTTATGGAAATCTTTATCTGTTTTTTATTCTTTAAAAAGTAAAACCTCAATAATACAACCGGTCATGGGACCGCAGTCAGCTGGTCATAATAAAAGTCAATTAAAGAATGTGAATAGGAATGGGGTCCTGAAAATCGTGGTTTTAATAGTGATGTGGTCCTTATATTGAGGTGGTCTTTATATGATGTTTTACTGTAGATATATAAATTCATTGCACAGAATGGGAAACAAAATTCATTATCTCACTCAGTTTAAAATAGTAAATATGAGTTATATCTCACTATATATCATTCTGTATCTCATTGCAAATGTATGATAAAAAGCAATATCTGATAAATGTACTAGTACAAAGCAGCCGATGACATGAGTTATATCTCACTATATATCATTCTGTATATTCAAGAAAAAAACCTTGTCATGGAGTTTAAGGAAATGCGTCCACCATTATTGGAAAGGCTTCCTGATAATTAATTATGCATATAATACTGTAAGTTCACTAAAAGGTCACCAATACAAAATGGCTGAACAACACTCTGACAACCATGAAAATGAAAGTTCTGTGTAAGGGAGAAAGGCTGAAACAGGCTGAAACATAGAGCCAAGATGTGTTATTTTATGAAATATTAAGTAGTATGAGACATTTCTTACACATAAAGCATTTTCCTTTTGTCATTTGAAATCACAAAATAAGCATGATTGAAGAATCGAAAACATTCACGCTTTGCTTTGTTGAAATGATAGAGAATACCAAAGAAACATGAAGAACTGAAACTCTGCATGGTTGCTTCATGTAAACAAGCTGTCAATCTCATTAAAATCATATCTTAATTTGCACTCCTCTACTATTCGCGATAAGGATCTGACAACATCGCATATGGGGTCACATCAGATTGACCTTTTAAGTAAATTATATGCATAAACAAGTGCTCGATTTTAAACCATATCAATAGCGCGTTTGTAACTGACTTCGGTAAATCATTTGTCACAGGGTGAGAAAAATGTGCAGCTTGACCGGGCCTTTTGCTTACAGAGTGATTGCTCTACTGAATGAGATACCGGGCCGCTTAGACATCTTTCTACCCTATTGTGAGATTGATGCGGTTACTTCCCCTGATTTCTGAACGATTCTGTAGCCACTGATTTGATTGGCTTATACAAAAGTGAATCTGAGACGACCAGCTATACGATGTGGTCAGATCCAGTAAGCATACTGAATCTGATTTTAATGAGATTGACAAACTGTAATGCTGTCATAATTTCCCACAGCTAAATGTATTTGGGCAAGAAAAACGTGTAGCCTGTTTGTTGCCTCATTAAAAATCATGATAGGTAATCTTTGTGTGTAGTCGTTATATGTAGGCTATAATTTTCTCTTGCATGGCTGTTAGAATAATGGAAGGAACAATAGGGTAGCCACATATGTATCCATATGTGAGAACCTCCATCTGTCCGTCATAATTTTGTCCGGAGCATAACACAAAAAGTATAAGAGGTATCACCATGAAACTTCATAGGTAGATAGATCTCAATGAGGAGAAATGCATTGACGAGAACCGCAACTCTGTTTTGCATAATTTTGGAGTTATTGCTCTTTGTTATTTTTCATACTTAAATTTTGTCCAGAGCATATCACAAAAACTATAAGAGGTATCATCATGAAACTTCATAGGTAGATAGATCTCAATGAGGAGAAATGCAGTGTTCAAGAACCACAACTCTGTTTTGCATAATTTTGGAGTTATTGCCCTTTGTTACTTAGCATTTATTCGGTTCGAAGAGTTTCCATCGGTTCTACAGATTTTCATGTTTTACTTTTCTGTGAATATAAATGTTGCATGCTATATTTTAATACAGTATTTCAAAATACAACTTTTTGTCAAGATTAGTAGCGATAATTGTAGATCTAATATATCTTTAAACATTTTTTCCCCTGATTTTCTTAGTTAGCTTGAATAATTAAAGAATACAAGAGTTAAAGCACTCTCCATGACATCACTTTGTTTAAAAGTTTTTTTTGTAAGGAATATCTTGTATACTATCAAAGATATTTGCTTCAAACTTAACATGCTTGCAGTTGCTTAATATAACAAGGTGAATAACTCTGACAAGTTATAACTTAGGAGTAATTTCAGAGTTATGTCCCTTCTAGATAGTATTTGCCAGTACTGAAAGTTTCCCAAATCAAGGATGATACCTTTCTGGAAATTTCACACTTGGGTTTGAGTCATTAGTCAAGGTCTCTGTGAAGGGTCAGATAACTCTTACCTTTTTTAGCTCACCTCAAATGACATCTCCTCCAAAACCACTGGGCCAAACTTGATGAAAATTGCCTGTGATGTTCCTTGCATGAATCTCTACCAAAGTTGTTTAAAACTCTTCTTCTCTGAAACCCCAAGGCCTAGAGCTTAGGTATTTGGTGTGTTGCATTGTCTTACAGACCATTACCAGGTTTGTTAAAATCATGACCCTGGGATTAAAATTGGGCCCGCCCCAGGGGTTACTTGATGTTACATAGAGATTTATATAAGAAAAACTAGAAAAATCTTCTTGTCAGAAACCACAAGGCCTGGAGTTTAGATATTTGGTGTGTGGCATTGTCTTATGGATCATTACGAAGTTTTCTCAAATCATGACCCTAGGGTCAAAATTGGCCCTGCCCCAGGGGTCATTTGATTTTACATAGACTTATATAAGAAAATAAGTAAAAAATCTTCTTGTCAGAAACCACAAGGTCTGGAGTTTAGATATTTGGTTTGTTACATGGCCTAGCAGACCTCAATCAAGTTTGTTCAAACCATGGCCCTGGGGTCAAAATTTGCCCCGCCCCATGGGTCTCTTGGTTTTATATAGACTTAATAGAGCAAAGACCTTCAAAGTTTGGATGGCAGGTACAGTTTTTGTGTTGAATTTAGATGATCTTGCTTTATTTCTGCATAGATTATGTATTCACTTTGACTCGTAATACAATAATTGGCATTGAGGGCAATGCTTCTCAGGTGAGCGATTTAGGGCCATCTTGGCCCTCTTGTTTATGCCCCCCCTTCGAAAAGGAGGGGGCATATTGTTTTGCAAATGTCAGTCGGTCAGTCCCTCAGTAGTCCACTTTGTTTCTGATCAATAACCAGAGAACGCTTGGGCCCACATTCCTCAAACTTCATAGGGTGATTGGTCATGACTAGTAGATGACCCCTATTGATTTTGGGGTCACTTGGTCAAAGGTCAAGGTCACAGTGACCTTGAATGTGAAAATTGTTTCGATCAATAACTTTTTTTTGGCATGCAACATACTATCATGCTTATATATCAGCATTCAGTCATGGGATTGACTTGAAATTTCATTAATGTGTTCAGGCACTTCAGATCATTAACTTTTGACTAACATTATTTTAGATTATGGTCTCTTTTGAAAAAAATGGTTTAAGTTTTGCATATAATTTCTATCAAACCTATACATCTATCTCTAAAACCATTGCATGTACTAATTGAAAATTTCAACTAAACCCTTGCATGTATTAGTTTGAAACTTTAAACATGTCTTCCAAACACTCAAATTTATAAAAAAAATAAAATAAAAACAAGAAGAAATAACTTAATATAATGTAAATTTTGGGCATTTTTTGACTTACAAAATTTGGTTAGTTTCCAATGATGGCTAAAGTTTTGCATGTAATTTACTATAATTCATAGAGTAACTCGCAGGCTGATCAGGTTTTATGCTGTTCGCTGCTCCTCAGTGGTCTGGAAATGAGGAGTTTGTAATTAAATTTGGTAAGGTTTAACTGCAGATTAGGCTTTATGTGGTACCTACTGAGTGCGTCAATAAGAGTCATTTTGTCTATCCAACAATATGACAGTGATCTAACCAGTTAATTTCAGTGTCGCATGCATAGCATGCTGTCGTCGTCACACTTTTTGTCCGAAGCATAACTTCAATAATTTTGCATGAATTAATTCCAAACTTGGATCATGGATACCTTATGAGGTGTAGAAGTGCAGTGCCCAAGAAGCGTAACCCTAGCACATCTCATTCTTGAACTATACCCCATTTTCATTTTGTTTAAAAAAAAAAAAAAAGTTGTCCAACTTCAACACTATTGCATGGATTCACTCCAAACTTGGATCATGGGTACTTCGTTAGGTGAAGAGGTGCAGTGCAAACTCTAACTCATCTTATTTTTTAATTATCCCCAGTAGTTGATTTTGTTTTTGAAAAAAAAATATTAGGTGCATAATTTCAACACTTTTGAATGGATTCTCTCCAAACTTGGATCAAGGACACTTTATGAGATGTAGAAGTGCAATACATAGCAGCCCTAACGTGTGCTTGATGTGCCCCCAGCATAGTGAAGCAAACAGATAGGGATCACTTTTATAAGTTAACATTAATGTCAAATGATAGGACCTTGTTCTTGTAAAGTGATAACCGGTGGGTAGAACTAAAATAAATTTAATAAATTTTGATTGTTTGATGCTCATCCTTCCTGTGACAACTGCTGGAATGCAGGCAACACAAGTGTTCTAAGTAACACTGCTAATAAGTTAAGGTCATACTTGGTGAGTGAAGATAAAAAATTAATGCTAGTTTGGCTCATACTTGACATTTCAAATTATTTGGCCCATTGATTTTATTTTTTGAAGACAGAGTGTTGAGCTAAAAACCAGATTGCTAGTGCTAGCTTAAAGGACAAGGTAATTTTCTGAAGTATTAAGGTAAGAAAAGAATGACTGTCTTCGAGGGCCTAGTTGTTAGAGGACCGCCTTTGGAGTTGGAACTTCTTGGTTTGATCCCCGGCCACGTCATACTAAAGACATAAAAAAATGGTACTGGTTATAGCTCCCTCGCTTTGCACTCAGCATATAAGGGTAGTTTCAGGACTGGTTGGCCTGGTGTCAGGATTATGTTACTGGGTGTTGTATCATGCCACATGTCTACAGCATGATACTGCAATGTGACCGCACTATATCTGTCATGAGTAGACATTGTTGCCAAATAACTGAAATACTGTCGGTGGGATGTTAAATCCAGAAACAAACAAACAAAAGTGCCGGTTTGTTTGTCTGAACTCTAAGTTGACAAAGGATCAGTAGATTTTCAAATATGTGGGTCACACACAAGATCAGATTGCTAGTTCAAAGGTCAAGGTCATTATCGGAAGTCAAAAGTTTGCTTTTCTTGGCTTTAACTTCACATAGGTTAAGGGGATTTTCTAGTTACTTGGCATGTTTGCTGTGGTGGGATGGTGCATATCAGAGCCTGGACTTAGGTTGTTACATCAGCTGCTAAACAACATCCAAATGTTGAACACTGACAAACAGCAGGGTAGTGGGGTATAAGTCACTTTCTGTGTTAGCTCTAAAATGTTCTTACTGGTACTTTATTGTTGTTAGAAATAAAGTGCATAAATGAAGGATGTACAGGGTCCAGACAGCCATCACTTCAAATTGTAGGTGTGATGTGCTCTTACCTGAACAGTCATCATGGTTTGGCTTATGCAAACAAATGCATTTGAAATAAAGTCCCCAGTCTCAGGCTAACCAGGATATGACTGCACAATGAAAATGCTCTTCAGTCTGTCTGTTATGCTAAAAGTGCACTGAGTGTTCTAAAAATAGATGTGTGTAATCTAAACTAGTGCCATGTTTCAGTTTCACTTTCAGGAATGAGTCACACTTGCATCTTTACCTGTTGTGCACTAAAATTCATTTCCATGACTTCATTGTATTTTAGATGGGACAAATCAAAGTCAAGAACAGTTAAACTTAAACTTTTTGTAATTGAAAGTTTGTTGTGTAAATAAGGATAGAGTGTAATTAATGGAATAGTTGCTATCTTCTAGTTCTACAAGTGGTTTGAAAGAGTGTGGTTTAGGAGGCTGAAGATAGACAGGAATTACTGGAAACACTGTATCAACAGGTGCTGGCGCACGGAGCTGCAGTTGCCTGGAAATCTGGTCCACCCTTTGGTATTGTCCTCCATTGCTCCTTGGACGAGTTTATTACCTTGGCAACAGCATTTGTAGATGGTTCACTGACAGTGGATGAAGACCTGGAAGTCAGCACTCTACTTAGTAGGTCTACCATACTTTTTCTGTTTTTCCTAACTTATGTTGTATTTTTATGCCCTCCGAATCGATAGATTTAGAGGGGTGTCGGTGGTTTTGTCAAACTACCAGTTCATCAAACTGATAACATATAGTGGGCGAAAAGTGGTTTCATGAAACTGATATTTATAAAGTGGGAATGGTATAAGACACCACGATCGGTATGTAATATTTGTGGAGTGTTTGTCACACATTATCAGAAGCAGAATTAAACATTATTAAAGATTTGTTTTGATAATTTATAAATATCAAATTCAAATTATAGTAATATCAGAGATGTGAATACATAGCTTTGTGGTATAAATATAATGTACTATTTTGAATTAAGTAATTAATAGGAATTAATTCTTGTCCATCAACAGTATTTCTTTTATTTTTAACTTTTTTATGTTTATTGTGTATATCTGTTGTGATAATGTATGTCTATCATAAACAAATTCACAAGACTTGTGTTCAGAATTTTTCTTTAAGGCAGCTGAGATTTGTCCGACCTTTTATTATTCTTCTGGCCCAATTTTGCCTACAGGAGGTATTACAACAATTAAATATATATATTGATTTACCATCAAACAGAAGTTTGAAACCCCGTTGATGATGATAGTAATGACGAATTTATATGGCTATAATAACCCATAATTACCAGTTTGACGAAACCACTTCCTGTTTTGTTCATAATGTCCAGATTGACGAACCGGTAGTTTGAAGAAACCACATTATCCATTTAGAGACATGTTGTAGACATATTGTATTGACCTATCTGTCTCTTATCTGCCTCAACCCTCATCCCCCCTCTTTTTAGCTCACCTGGCTGTGCTAAACAAGGCAAGCTTTTGTGGTCAATCAATTTCCAGTCACTGTCTGTTGTATGTCCATCCATCAAAACGTCCGTCCGTCTGTTCGTTGGCATCTCTAGCATCTTCATTTCTTCAGCAGTCTTCTTCAAACTTTATGACAATGTTGTTTATAGCCATAATCTCTTAACCAAGTTTGATTATGGCTGACATGCTGCCTATAAAGTCTTGAGTTATGGCCCTTGATTATTGAAAATATGCCAGATTGCACTTTGTGTACACTCTAGCATCCTATCTTCTTCAAACTTTATGATAATGTTTATAAACACAATCTCTTGACTAAGTTTGATTATAGCTTTTATTTGCCCACTATGTTTGGAGTTATGTCCCTTGAATTATTAAAAAAATGCCAGATTTTACTTCCTGTATACTCTAACATTTTCTTTTCTTAAGCAATATTCTTCAGACTTCATGACAATGTTTATAGACATAATCTCCCAGCTAAGTTCAATAATGGCTGATATCTGCTCAGTGAGTCTGGAGTTATGTCCCTTGAATGATAAAAAATGCCGTAATTCAATTTGTATACATTTTATCATCTTTTTTTCTCAAGCAATCTTCTTCAAACTTCATGACAATCTCAGGGAGCGGTAGGTCGGTGGTTCTACCCGGATACCTCCATGCATTCGGGGTCCTCCTCCACCTGTTATTATCTGGACTGTATGACTGAAATACTGTCGAAGCGACGGTAAACTCAAATAGTCAAGTCAATCTCAGGGCTAAGTTTGATTATGGCAGATATGGGTCAATTGAGTGAGGAGTTATGGCCCATGTATAGACTTAAACAGGAAACACTTGAACATTTTTTTATACCCCCACAAATGAAATTTGGGGGGGTATATAGGAGTCACCCTGTCGGTCGGTCCGTCGGTCGGTCTGTCGGTCGGTCCGGCGATTGGTCTACAAATATTTGTCCGGAGCATTTCTCCAAAACTACTGTACCTATGTTGATGAAACTTCATAGGTAGATAGACCTTGATGAGAGGAAGTGCAGTGCATAAGAACCATAACTCTGCATGTATTTTGAAAGGAGTTATTGCCCTTTGTCATTTTTAATCTTTTGATTTTGTCCGGACCATAACTCCAATAATAAAGTAGCTAGGTTGATGAAACTTCATATGTAGATTGATCTTGATGAGAGGAAGTGCAGTGCACAAGAACCATAACTCTGCATGTATTTTGAAAGGAGTTATTGCCCTTTGTCATTTTTAATCTTTTGATTTTGTCCGGAGCATAACTCCAATACTAAAGTAGCTAGGTTGATGAAACTTCATATGTAGATTGATCTTGATGAGAGGAAGTGCAGTGCATAAGAAAACCACAATGTAAATTCTTAAAGACAGGTTTTTGCAAACAATAAAAATGGATGTGAACCATAATTAGACTGCATTTTTATTCTCCTCAGCTACAGATCTTGGGGGCAAATTGTTTTCTTCTGTGTGTCTGTATGTGTGTCTCTCTGTCTATCTGTCTGTCTGTCAAAACTTTTTAGCATTGTCCAAAACTTTTGAACCATTGCTCACACTAACTTTAAACCTTACATACATGTAGTCTTTCACTCACGCAAACTTTTGAAACTGTATTCCTACACATGACAGACTTCCGGTGTGGGTATTGATCACCTTTAGTGATAATATTTTTTTTTGGTATGCTTATAAGCCCAAATCCTATGTGTGAACATTCGTTTTATGTGTCATGTGAATACATCCTGTGTCAAAGATGGGGGTGGGGGTATGAATCACCTTCAGTGATAGTTCTAGTTTTGTCAGAAGCCACAAGGCCTTGAGTTAAGAAAATTGGTTTGTAACATGGCCAAGTGGACCTCTTCCAAATTTGTTTAATTTTTAGCTCGACTATTCGAAGAATATGAGAGCTATTGTAGTCACCCTGGCGTCGGCGTTGGCGTTGCAGCTTTTGGTTAAAGTTTTGCGTGCAAGTTACTATCAACCTTATATCTCAATAACCATTTATGGTATTGACTTGAAAGTTTATAAATATGTTGAGGGGCATCAGACAACCAAGGTAGATAACTTTTGACTGAATTTAATATGAATTATGGCCCCTTTTTAACTTAGAAATTTTGGTTAAAGTTTTGCATGCAATAGATAATTTGGTTAAAGTTTTGCGTGCAAGCTACTATCTAGTTTGATCTCAATAACCATTCATGGTATTGACTTGAAAGTTTATGAATATGTTTAGGGGCATCATACAACCAGGTAGATAACTCTTGATGGAATATATTACAAATTATGGCCCCTGTTTAACTTAGAAATTTTGGTTAAAGTTTTTCATGCAAGATACTCTCATGCTTATATCTCTTTTTTTGGATCATACTTTCATGGTAGATAACTCTTGATAGAATATGTTACAAATTATTGCCCCTTTTTAACTTAGAAATTTTGGTTAAAGTTTTGCATGCAAGGTACTTTCATGCTAATATCTCAGTATCCAGGCATGGGATTGATTTGAAACATCTTTAATTCTATAGGGGTATCATACTTTCATGTTAGATAACTCTTGATGGAATATGTTACAAATTATTGCCCTTTTTAACTTAGAAATTTTGGTTAAAGTTTTGCATGCAAGTTACTTTCATGCTTATATCTCAGTATCCAGGCATGGGATTGATTTGAAACATCTTTAATATGTTTAGGGGTATCATACTATAAAGGAAGATAACACTTGATAGAATAAATTAAAAATTATGACCCCCTTTTAACTTAGAATTTTGGTTAAATTTTTGCATTCAAGCTACTATCCAGCTTATATCTCAGAAATTGCTTGTGGAATTGACTAGAAAGTTAAGGAGTATCTTCAAGGGCATCAGAAAACAGGAGGATAACTTTTGGACTGATGCAAATTATGGCCCTTTTCTAACTTGGATTTTTGGTTTAAGTTTTGCATGCACAGTGTTATTGTGCTTATGTCTCATTAACTAGGCATGGGATTGATTTTAGACATCATAAATATATCAAGGGGTATCAGACTATCAAGGTATATCATTTTTGACTATTATTATGTACAGGGAATGTGAAGGGCAAGAATTTAAATAGATTTCATTTGATTTACCAACAAGCATTTTGAATAGTCGAGCATGCTGTCCTCTGACAGCTCTTGTTATTATAGCACAGGGCCATATTAAAATTGGCCAGCCCCAGGGGTCACTTGTTTTTTTCTAGAGTTATATTAGATTTCTTTTTTAGACATTTTTGTCAGAAACCACAAGGCCTGGAGTTTAGATATTTGGTTTGCAACATGGCCCAGTGGATCTCAGTCAATTTGTTCAAATCATGGCCCTGAAGTCAAGTCACTTGATTTTTAGCTCACCTGATCACAACATGCTCATGGTGAAATAGTGTGAACACCTTTTGTCCGTCTTCCGTGCGTCTGCCTTTGCGTCCGTGCATCCGGCGTCAACAATTTCCTTTAAACAGCATCTTCTCCTAAACCGCTGAAAGGATTTTGATCAAACTTCACAGGAATCATTCTTATGATGACCTCTATCAAAGTTGTTCAAATTATTTTGATTGGTTGAAAAAGTAGGTCACAGGAGCTAAAAATAGATTTTAAAAATGCAAACTTCTGCAAAACTGCAAGGCCTGGAGCTTAGATATTTGGCGTGTAGCATTGTCTAGTAAACCTCTACCAAGTTTGTACAAATCACAACCCTGGGTTCAAAATTGGCCCCCCAGGGGTCACTTGATTTTACATAGGCTTATATATAAAAAAACTAGAAAAATCTTCTCCTCAAAAACCACAAAGCCTGGAGTTTAGGTTTTGGTGTGTAGCATTGTCTAGTGGATCTCTACCAAGTTTGTTCAAATCATGGCCCTGTGATCAAAATTGGCCCAGCCCCAGGGTCACTTGATTTTACATAGGCTTATATAGGAAAAAAACTAGAAAAATCTTCTTCTCAGAAACCACAAGGCCTTGAGTTTAGATATTTAGTGTGTAGCATTGTCAAATGGATCTCTTCAAAGCTTGTTCAAATCATGGCCCTGTGGTCAAAATTGGCCCCTGCCCCATGGGTCAATTGATTAAACATAGACTTGTATAGAATTAAACTAAAAAAATCTTCTCTTCAGAAACCACAAGGCCTGGAGTTAAGATATTTTGTGTGCAACATGGCCTTATGAGTATCAACCAGATTTGTTCAAATTATGGCCCTGGGGTCATAATTGGCCCCGTCCCAGGGGTCACTTGAATTTACATAGGCTAAAATAGGAAAATCTAGAAATATCTTCTTCTCATAAACCACAAGGCCTTGAGTTTTAGATATTTGGTGTGTAACATTGCCTTATGGACATCTACCAAGTTTGTTCAAACTATGACCCTGGGGTCAAAACTGGCCCTGCCCCAGGGGTCACTTGATTTTACACAGGCTTATATAGTAAAAAAACTAGAAAAATCTTCTTCTCAGAAACCACAAGGCCAGAGTTTAGATATTTGGTGTGTTACATGGCCGTATAGATATATACCAAGTTTGTTCAAATCAAGGCTCTTGGGTTGAATTGGCTCTGCCCCAGGGGTCACTTGATTTTACATAGACTTATATAGGGGAGTCTTTAAAAGATCTTCTTGTCAGAAACCACGATCATGGGTTTAAATATTTGGTATGTAACTTGGCCTTGTAGACCAGAGCCAAGTTTTCAAATCATGGCTCTTAGGAAAAAATTGGTCCCACCCTAGGTGTCACTTGATTTTATAGCTATAACCATCAAAATTTGGACCACAGGTTCAGTTTTTAGGTGGAATTAAAATTATTTTGCTGTACTTCTGCATGGATATTGTATTCAGTTTGACTGTTATAAAAGGCAATGAAGGCAATATTTCTCAGGTGAGCGATTTCAGGGCCATCATGACCCTCTTGTATATAGACTTTTATAGGATTTAAAAAAAAATGTCTTGAAACAACAAGCCCTAGAGCTTAGATGTACTTATGATGTACTTATGTAGGGAGCTATGACCTTCAAATTTGGAGCACAGGTGTGTGAAACTTAATTTGAACATGGATGACCTTGATTATGACCCAGTGACCTTTTGATATTTTAAGCTATGGCCTTCAAATTTGGACCATTAGAACAGTTTTGTGTGTGGCATTTTACCTTGAATGACCCTGACCATGACTCATGACCTCCTTTTTATTTTAAGCTATGCCTTCAAATTTGGCCCAAAGGTACTGTTTGTGTGTGTTATTGAAACTATTTTGTTTTTTTACTTTATTGTTCTGTTCTTGTTTATTGTTTATACATGTATCTTGGTTGAAAATACACACGCCCTGTCATACTACTGTCTTGTATTTATTACCTGCCTGTTGTTTCATTCTACTCGCAAATTCTAGCGGGCGAGTGGATTTTTTACACCCCTGGGTGGGATGTTAAACCCATCAAACAATCATTATGTGCCAACTTGTGTATTTTTACAGCTGTGAAGACCGAGGGTCAGTCATCTAGCCTAGTCCAGGGTGAGAGTGACAGCACGCAGCAGGTGACCAAAGCCCAAACACCCACAGCTAGATCCCCCACCCCAAGGTATATCAGCCCTACCCCGCGGACAGAGCAGGAATTACCTCAGGATACCTGGTCAAACGAATCACTTGCATCTAGTCCGAGTGTAGGCCGAGTTACACTGCTCGAGATGTCTGATACGGACTTCATTGAGGGGGACGTTGAGGAAGTGGTCGAGGGTTCGTACCCGGATGGTGGCTCTGGGGAGGGACTCTCTGATATGGAGATTGAGGTTTCAGCGTCAAAGCCGCCAAATGTGCTGGTCTATTGTGGTAAAGTCGACACAGTGAGAAAGTTTGAATTTGTGAAAGCTGTGCTGGAACAGTGCCTGGACCCAGACTGTTATGTGATATATCCTCTTAAACATGAGGAATTGAACTCTCCCTGGATAAAAGACACAGCTCTTCTGGTCATGGCAACCAAGAGACGTTACAGTGAAGCTAACAAGGCCTTTTTGACATTTTTTCAAAGCGGCGGTAAAATTTTGGGGTTGGGAAGTGGCTTCGACTCCACGTTGGTAGAGCAGATTGAACAAAGAAGAGATAACTGGGTGTCGGATTTGAGTTACAAATCATGGCAGAATGTGGAACTCGTGGCTGGGAGGTACAGCTACGATGTCAGCAAACCGGCCATTGCTGATGTAACAGTGAGCCAGTTGGGGACAGACAAGTCTAAAAATGTGAACATTGTAAAGGTCAGCAATTCAGTGGCAGGGATGGCCATCCTGTCCCAGGTGAGTTGGACTGATTAAACTTTCAGACTGAGAACTGTACACAGTATGCACCTTTCCAAATTTTAGCTGTCATAATTCAGCCCATGGCTAGGTCTACTAGTCACAAACAGTATCACAAACAAAACTTTGTGTTATTTTGTGTAAACCAGGTCAACATTTGACTACCCAATATACCAGTGCAGTTCTTAGAAGCCTGTAAGTCAATTTGAATACATCTGTTACAGTGGCGCTATCGTATCAGTTGTCAAAAAATACGATTGATATACAATTGAAATACGAACGATATACGATCTGCGATATGCGATGTAAGATAGCAAGTTTGATTTACCTTTACGATACGATGCGATGCGTTTATAATCTGATACCATACGATCTGCGATTTACGTTATGCGATATACGATATACGGTAAGCACGGTTTACATGGCATTTTTATACCTGCAAGCTTGATTTGACAACAAGTCCAGAAATATGCAAAGACTTCATGTTGTTTACAATATTTATCGTTACTTATAACTGGTAATCCGTGTGTTCATCTGAAATAAACATAGCGAGCAACAGGAAATGGGGACATACTAAACTGCGGTCCCCCTGAAAAAGCGACGGACTCTGCGATCTCCATCGAGATCACTGTTAACGGCACATGTAATGAGCGAAAGTTTTCAATGAAGATTATTTATAAATATATTTTTATGATTACATGTAATAATAACAATCACAATAAAAACAAATGATAACAGTATTTTACTGATATCTAGCACTCTGCTACTTGTGTTAATTAACACAATATATTTTCTTAAAAAATTATGAATATAATATAATTTGTCCATGCCCTTTTATATACGATCGCGACCGCTCAATGAGCGCTTGTGAACCAACACATAGAAGTTTAGCACGTGCTAGAGAACTTCTGGTTAACTGTCAAATAACCAAAAAAAATGTAATGATGCATGAACAACTGCATGCAACCTGCACCTTATATATATATGGAGAAAGAGATACCCGTATTGCTGCTTCTTTAAACAATTAATTAATTAAAAAAAAAGAAGACCGAAAGGCCATCTTGTTCAAAGAGAAGTAATTAGTGAAGAGGTCGCCGATTCTGTCGCAGCTTATACATGATGATAGCAGAAAATCTAATTTGCAAACAACTTCTAAATTGGTCTCATGCTTCCAACCGTAAGCACAAATTATTTGTTCTTATAAAAGAACTGTTGCTATATTTTTCTCGCTGTTTTAAGTATAAAAAAATATTTTTATTTGTTTTATTAATCATAAGAATACTCTAAGACTTACTCGTATGTGATTACTATATTTTTAAAAAGTCCATTAGTCTTTAATTTGTAAAGAACCCCACCCCGTCAAGAGAGAGAGGGGGGGAGAGAGGGGGGATCTTTTACTATTAATATCATCATCAACAAGATTCGCTATAGAAATATACTAATATATAGAATGTCTTCCTCTTCGGAATATAATATTTCTATGATGACAATTTAATTTTAGAATAATAATTTAATAATGATATACATAAATAGGAATAAACAATATGAATCAAATTAATTACTGGAAGAAACTTGTAGTAATGTTGTTGTTGTCTAATAGATTCCTCCGTTGTCTTCGGGATACTCCTTGGTAGGATGAAGAATTTTGAGTTTTCTGTGTTAAGGGTCACACTTCATTATGTACACTCGCAATGTTGTAATTTAGTCGGTACAGTTTATATTACGTAAGTGCTCTATAGTGTATGTATGTATATACACATACTTATTCTAAGTTACTTGTAAATTATTGTATAATATTTATTATAATAGAGGAACAGTTTTTGACTAAGCTACCCAGTGACACTATGTACGTAACACCCTGGTTCTTTCTGTGATAATGTTATCAAAATAGGCCTACGACCATCTTTCATGTTTTCTGTCACGTTAATTAGTACCGGTTATAACATTCATGTTGTGTAAAGGTTGATTGTCCCTCCCTCGCTTTGGGGTGGGATTGGGTGTGTGTGTGGGGGGTGGGGTGACGGTATATCGGTACCGGCGATACATAAAGGTGACATATCCGGTCAAAATTAACACATGCTGTGCCCGCTGATAAGAAGGTATGACACGCGTCTGGTGAAATACAATTACGTTGGTTAAATATACACATTCATGCATAAATGTACATACATGAGAAAAAAAAATCAGATATATTTTAAGCGAACTTTACATGTAATAATATGGAATTTATAGAATTTTTTCCCATTTAACTTTTATCATGTAGTGAATTTGTGTTTTCACGGACAAGGAGAGATCTGTAATTTGACTAAAACCGTATGCCTCTATTCTCAAAGTCAGTAAGTTAATCTTCTATTGTAGGCGTCCTGTTTTTTTGTTGTTTTGTTTTGTTGTGTTTTTTTTGCTGAAAAAAAAAAGCATCGGAAAAGACAGTGGTTGGATACAAGTGAGTCCGGGTGCGATACCCTAGTTCATTTCGCGAAAAGACGCATTGGTTCTTTTACGTGTCAGGGGAATAGCACCGACCGATACACGGGAGAGAAGTTCCTGCTTCGAACCAGTACTGAGTTCTCCGAGTTCGCATAGCAACCCCAATTTGCCAAGTGCAAGACAAGGGCGAAGCTAGTACAAATTCTTGACGCTATCACCGGAGAAATGTACCCCGGTTGGGTTTCAAATCCAAGACCTCCTGATATTATATTGCTTATTCAAACTGAAAGAGAGGGAGAGAAGAAAGAGAAATATGTTCTGTGCGAATTATGACGTTTGCATATGTGGGGAGAGAGAGAGAGAGAGAGAGAGAAAGGGGTGGAATAAAGTAGGAAATAAAAAAAAATACACATTAGAACAATAATGTAGGTATAAGCGAAAGTCAGATCATCTCTTTCCATGTTTTAAATAAGAGCACGCGAGCGAACACTGCAGAGGAAAAAGGTCCCGGAATATAAGTTATTCAAAGGAAGCAACATCTTGAATGAAATCGGAGTTCGATTATGCATAATAATGTCAGATTTAAATTGTTAATTTTCAGACTTGCTAATCATGAAAATTTTGATCAAACACATCAAATAAATTTATAGGAATGAATGCAGCCCAGCGTATACTTCATTACCGATTTAATGCTTTCGAATCCATATTTTTCACACATGCATCAACTTGCTGAACGACGCACGGCGTCTGATCCAGAAAGTCACGTAGGCCACTACACATGTATATACCGGTACATAAAAAGTAAAAGAATGTTATTATAACTAAACAAATAATAAGATTATACTACATAATATAATTTACCGATAAAAAATAATACATATACGCAAAATGTTGAATTTATTTTCTATAAAAAAATAAATAAATAAAGGGTGTCCCGATAAATAGACTGCCAAAAATCTTAGAGTGATTCGATAAGATATACGTTATGCGATTTACGAAATACGATTACGATATACCATTGCTTTACGATACGATGCGATAAGATCCCGTTCATTATGTGTAATACGATTGAATGCGATAGGATACGATTCGATACGTTACGATGCGATTGAGTATACTATACGATACGATGCGATATGAACGATATACGCTATTTTTGACAACTGATACGATAGCATCACTGTAACACTGGAAGCATCCATAATTCTGGATCAGATCGCAAGCAATTTTTAAGTAAAGGAATTTTCAGACTGAATGGCCCTTGATTAAGGTTGAATAAAAGCTCTGGAAATGAAAGTTGTATATTTTTTTTCTGTATATCTGATTCAGTTTAGAGTCTTCAGTTTGAAGGTCTCATTCCCTTACAATACAGAAAAACCCCGCTTTATAGCCCTACCGGAATTAAGACTATCTTGCTATTAAGACCACTCATTTTTTTAACCAAATAATATTAAGTACTGTTCTGGCTATATTGGATAAATTCACCGTTAAAACCACCTTGCTATTAAGACCTGTGTGGTTTTACTGCATTATGATCCCTCTACCCCCATGTTGACAGTCAACATTTAGAGTTGAGGTAAATCTCAATGTGGAGATGTTTCATGTTTACATTTGTTTGCTTGTGAGCAATTGGTCTAGGCAAAAATATTGCAAAAACAAGTATTGTAATTTTTGATTTTGCAATAGTATATAAAAATGCAATTTTTAAAAAATCTTGACATTGAATTTTACTACAAAATCTAGCAGGAGCCATTGTGAAGTCTTTCTAATTGAAAGTCAGATTCAGATGTTGGAGGGTTTGAAGAGCAATGTAGTGATGCTATAATTGAGCAATCATCATCATCATCATCATCATCATCATCATCATCATCATCATCATCATCATCATCCAGTTTATATTATTATTTTTTATTTAGTTTCTCCAGGCCTTAGAATTAACCCTTTATTTTACAAAGGTGAGGCCTAAATGATTTTAAGATTCAAGAAGGCTGCCATGGCCCATTGGTGACATAAAATTAATGACTATGGATCCCCCCAATGTTGTTTTTTTTTTTTAACAATTTTACCCAGTGGTCCAGTGATTACATACATGACTGCTGATTTAAAAGCAGTTGGTCAAAGCCCATTTTGGGAAAGGATTTTTCATGGCCTTCCTAGCGACCAAGTACTTGTCCATTCCAGGAATTTTCAAGAGCTTGTTTTCCAACTGTTGTTACAGTAAATACATCTAATTTTAATCTTAAACTTGATTTCAAGCTGCCTATATGCAACAACAACATGCAAACACTTAAAAGAAAGAAAATTCCTTGAATTCTGCATGTGAATTTTGCCTTTGCAATAGAATCTCAACATGAGATTTTTTTGTTTAGATCTTGTTTGACAAGGATGCCAGCTACCTAGGAGTCACTCCAGAACTGTTTGTGAGACTGAAGAAGTCCAACGCAACACGGTTTGACATCCTCAGAGACTTGCTGACCTCCATGGGGCTGGAGTGTAACCCCCAGACCCCTCCAGCATTGACCCCAGCTGTATTGATCACCAAAAATGAGGTCAGTAGCTCTTTCTTTGATTGTTGTGTAAATTAGCTTGTGTGATTGCTGGGTTTGTCAGTTTTCAGCATTTTAGTCAGGGTATACTAGCTACTGTCATAGTTTTGATCATGATTGGGTATACCAGCTACTGTCATGGTTTGATCATGATTGGGTATACTAGCTACTGTCATGGTTTGATCATGATTGGATACACTAGCTACTCTCATGGTTTGATCATTATTGGGTATATTAGCTACTATCATGGTTTGATTCGTTATTGGGTATATTACTATTGTCATGGTTTGATCATTATTGGGTATAATAGCTACTGTCATGGTTTGATCATATTGGGTATAATAGCTACTGTCATGGTTTGATCGTTATTGGGTATAATAGCTACTGTCATGGTTTGATCGTTATTGGGTATAATAGCTACTCTCATGGTTTGATCATTATTGGGTATAATAGCTACTGTCATGGTTTGATCGTTATTGGGTATAATAGCTACTGTCATGGTTTGATCGTTATTGGGTATAATAGCTACTGTCATGGTTTGATCGTTATTGGGTATAATAGCTACTATCATGGTTTGATCGTTATTGGGTATAATAGCTACTCTCATGGTTTGATCATTATTGGGTATAATAGCTACTGTCATGGTTTGATCGTTATTGGGTATAATAGCTACTGTCATGGTTTGATCGTTATTGGGTATAATAGCTACTCTCATGGTTTGATCATTATTGGGTATATTAGCTACTATCATGGTTTGATCATTATTGGGTATATTAGCTACTGTCATGGTTTGATCATTATTGGGTATATTAGCTACTGTCATGGTTTGATCATTATTGGGTATATTAGCTACTATCATGGTTTGATCATTATTGGGTATAATAGCTACTGTCATGGTTTGATCATTATTGGGTATAATAGCTACTGTCATGGTTTGATCATTATTGGGTATAATAGCTACTGTCATGGTTTGATCTTATTGGGTATAATAGCTACTTCATGGTTTGATCATTATTGGGTATAATAGCTACTGTCATGGTTTGATCATTATTGGGTATAATAGCTACTGTCATGGTTTGATCATTATTGGGTATAATAGCTACTGTCATGGTTTGATCATTATTGGGTATAATAGCTACTGTCATGGTTTGATCATTATGGTTATAATAGCTACTCTCATGGTTTGATCATTATTGGGTATAATAGCTACTGTCATGGTTTGATCGTTATTGGGTATTATAGCTACTGTCATGGTTTGATGGTTATTGGGTATAATAGCTACAATCATGGTTTGATCATGGTCAGTTATAGAACCTACTTTTGAATTGGAAGTGAGAAAATAATTATGATCACCAATGTTGTAACTTGACTGCAGTATTGTTAAAGCCGCCGGAGCCGTAGTATATTGGCGTCATCTTCTCCGTCTGTCTGTCGATCCGTCCGTCCATATGTACGTCCATATCTTGTGAATGTAAATCCTCCTTTGTTTCTGAATGAATCTTTTCAAAACTTGGTCAATGTCATTACTATAATGGGTAGATGTGCATGAAGTGGCAATTTTCCGGTTCATTGATTTTAACAAGATTTGTGTCCCTTGAAACATAGTCTTTGTAGCTGATTGATATTGCAGCCTTGTGAATGCAACTCCTCAAATGTTTCTAAAAGAATAAATTCAAAACTTGGTCAATGTCATTACTATAATGGGTAGATGTGCATGAAGTGGTGATTTTCCGGTTCATTGATTTTTGCAAGATTTGTGTCCCTTGAAACTTAGTCTCTTTAGCTGATTGATATTTCAGCCTTGTAAATGCAATTCCTTGTATGTTTCTGACCAAATCTTTTTAAAACTTGGGCAATGTCATTACTTTACTGGGTAGATATGCACAAAGCAGTGATTTTGATGTTCATCAATATTTGCAATAGTTATGCCTTTCTAAACATGGTCTCTTGAAAACACAACTCAAGTTTCTAAACAGATAAAAGTGCATAAAGCTGGGATTTTCTAGTACAGTGATTATTGCAAGAGCTATGCGGAGAAAGAAAAAAGGATTTATATTGATACTGCTGTTTGACCTACTTCCATATTGGAAGCCTTTTTAGGGTTCTATATCTGTTAAGCTAAATTTATTGGTGTCACAGACTTCATTATGAGTTTATGCTTACAGAAATGTTAAAAGCAATAATTAAAAGGACCCTTTTGGTCTTTATATTTTGTGGCGGCATATATTGTGGCAGCACTGGCACTCTTGTGTATTTTGTATTTACCAAAATTAATTGAAGCATCAGATTTGTCACCTGGATCAAAGTAAACTTTCTCCTAGGAACAGACTTTGTCAAACAGAAATATGAGATTGATTCTGTGTTTATTTTGTGGCTTTAAATGAATTTCATGTCTTTTTTCTTTTTTTATATGTTTTTTGTTTATCTTGAGTCCCAATACAGAAGGTATACAACCTTTACTTCAAGTTCAGAAGTATTTTCCTTATATTTTATGCATCCATTGAAATAAAGATATTACCTCCACAGTGAAAACATTTGCAAAAAAAATCACTGGTCTTTTTAATAGATGATTTCTGAATCAATGTTTGGGGCTTATGTTGGCCTTTTTTGTGGCTTTTTGTGAACCCTTCACATCATATAGATGTGTTTTGATACCATGGCAAACATAGCAGACCCTGATTAGACAGCTTCTTGGTCTCCTCTTGTTAATTAACCAATGTTATATCAATACTTAGATACTAATAACACAGTCTGTACAGCAATGAAAAATCCATTGTTTCAAATACCATTTAATGTTTAGTGAGTTAATATTCATCTATTCATAAACTTGTATATGAATATTCATGAGGTACATGTAACAGCACCTGCTGTTATTCAGGAAGTGAAAGGCAAGTTTCTGGGATCAGTAGAGAGCCGTCTGACAGATGGGATCCTAAAGTCAGGCACGCAGAGTCTCACGTTCACCACAGATCCTGGTACCTCGGCAGAGGAGAACCAGCTGCCTGTGCTGACAGAGGATTCTAGGGGGGTTGGGCAGAACTTTGACACCCAAACCTACATGGGGAACCTTCACACGAGGGTTCTGGGTAACACTGTACTGTTTGTGGATGTGGTTCCAACCACCATGCCTCTGTTGGATGGGTGAGTAGGATACTTTAAAATGTTTTTTGGACCATCTTTTTGCTCTATACCTCAGAATTATTCAGATATAAGGCTAAGGGCTGACTGATTACTGTGGAATCATTAGTTATCGTGGGATAATAATTTTTGTTGATTTCGTGAATTTTTGTTGATTTCGTGCAGAGTTTTATTCATGAATATTTAATCCTATGAAACCTGGGTAAATACAGTACCCACTATCCAATAGAATAGAATTAATAGTGTCTTCTGCTTGCACAGGTTGATGTTCTCTGCCCCAAAGGATGTAGGATTAATTGCTGTTGCTAGAAAACAGACCCGTGGTAAAGGTATGTACATATATGTGACCAAACAGACATATAGATGTATGAGTGTATGCAAAAGTATATACATGTATTTATAAATGTTACTACAGTCAGACCTGTCTAAAGTGGTCAGTCAAGGGAATAAAGAAAAAGTGGCTGCTTGACAGAGGTGACCGCTAAATGAAGTTTAAACCCTTTCCCTCATAGAGGAAACCATGAAAAAACCTATGCGAACAACATAAAACCAGATCAGCCTGCGAGTAACTCGCAGGCTGATCAGGTTTTATGCTGTTCGCTGCTCCTCAGTGGTCTGGAAGTGAGGATTTTGTAATTAAATTTGGTAAGGTTTAACTGTGGTTTTCTG
This sequence comes from Solen grandis, assembly GCA_021229015.1. Lineage (NCBI taxonomy): Eukaryota > Metazoa > Mollusca > Bivalvia > Adapedonta > Solenidae > Solen > Solen grandis. The sequence continues at coordinate 9,000,962 of CM037778.1, forward strand.
CAGATCAGGCTTTATGTGGTACCTTAATTGAGTGCGTCAAAATGAGTCTATATGAGGGAAAGGGTTAAATATATAGTAAAGTGCTACAGTTTGATAAAATTAAAATTGACCAATGCAGATTGACCACTTAGTACAGGTGGCCACTAACACAGGTTTAACTGTATATGAATGTGTGTATGTGAAATGTGTTTAAGATTTTGTTAATGTGACTACATTTGTATACAATTGTTTATATGACATAAAGTAAATGTGTAAATATCTGGTAGGTAAGTGTATGCCTGTCAATATTATCAGCCCCTATTAAGGGGCCTTAATATTATATTTTGTAGAAAAGTTGTGATTCTTGATTTTGATGAAAGAAAAATTCTGGAGTTAATTGCAAATTTGTAAAAAAGGGTACTGGTATACAATGTAGTACCCTTGCTTGGCGTTCAGCATATAAGGGTAGCTCCAGGACTGGTTGGCCCTGTATCAAGATAATGTGACTGTGTGTGGTATCATGCCAGTGTGATACTGCAGTGTGGCAGAACTATATCTGTCTAAATTATCTCCAAATGACTGAAATACTGTCAGTGGGATGTTAAACCCAACAAACAAACAAATAAATTATAAATTTAAAGAAAACTGCTGGAATTTTTAATTTTTTTTAGAGGGGAAGTCACCTAAAGAATGCAAAAAGGCCTCTGTTAAAAAGTTAAAAAATGCCCTGATTATATAATGTGTGTATATGACTGTATTTTTGAGGGTTATGTGGTAATGGATCTTTCAAGTTAATCTTGGTTTTTTCAATTTAATATATGGTTGCATGTATACTTTGGCAGTGGTCGCTGGGATAGTCAGTTTGGCAGGTCTCTTTGTCTGTGCTCAGATGGTAGTGTGTAAAATTGGGTTTTCGCATCGCAGTGCGAAAACCCTTTGTTCTCGTTCTGTTTCTTTTTTTTATTAGGACTTTCTGCCCTTTCGGCAGAAAGTCCTCTTGGGTTTGTACTGTTTATTCTTCTTATTATTCTTTTTTTCTTCCTAACTAAACGCTTATTTTTCTATGTTGCTATACTCCTAGGACGATGAAATTCTTAGGACTTATTAGTCACGTGAGGAAATTTTGATTTCTATGATTCCGTTTTTCAAAATTCGAAAAGTCCAAGGTTCTATAGCGATTCCAAGATTCGAACCAAGGTCGTAAATTTTCAAATTCTTATAAAATCGGTCCTATTTGAGATAGAAAGATGATATTGGGTCAGTATATAAGTCTCTGGGAGTCTTAACGATTTTGTGAAAATAAATGTCATATGACGTCACGTGACGTCATTATATGATCATGAATTTCTAATTCTAACAAGATTATTTCTATGAGTTGAAATTTTCGAAGGGCAATGAAAATTTAATGAAAAATGATTCAGACGCTGAAATTTCGATTTCAATGATTTTCAGAAGCTATGACGTCATATGACGTCACATTTGAAATTGACTACGAAAGTTTTTACACTGTCCAGAGCCATTATTAATGGGCCGATTTTCATCAAATTTTCACAGAATGTGTATATTAATTTCTAGTTGTGCATCCCAGTGTCCGTTTTTCAAAATTCGAAAAGTCCAAGGTTCTATAGCGATTCCAAGATTCGAACCAAGGTCGTAAATTTTCAAATTCTTATAAAATCTGTCCTATATAAGATAGAAAGTTTATATTTGGTCAGTATATAGGTCTCTGTGAGTCTTACCGATTTTGTGAAAATAAATGTCATATGACGTCACCTGACGTCATTATATGATAATGTATTTCTAATATTTACTTGATTATTTCTTTATGTTGAAATTTTTGAAGGGCTATGAAAATTTAATGACACAGGCTTCAGATGCTGAAATTTCGATTTCAATGATTTTCATATGCCTATGACGTCACATTTGAAATTGGCTACGAAAGATTTTACACTGTCCAGGGCCATTATTAATGGACCGATTTTCATCAAATTTTCACAGAATGTGTATATTAGGTTTTAGTTGTGCATACCGGTGTCCGTTTTTCATCTTTCGAAAAGTCCAAGGATCTATGGCGAATCCAAGATTCGAACCAAGGTCGTAAATTTTCAAATGCTTAAAAAATCGGTCCTTTTTGAGATATTTGGTTGATATTTGGTCAGTATATAGGTCTCTGAGAGTCTTACCGATTTTGTTAAAATGAACGTCATATGACGTCACATGATGTATTTATATGAACATGTTTTACTAATATTAACAAGAATATTTCTATATGTTGAAATTATTGAATGGTAATGAAAATTTAATGACATATGCTTCAGATGCTGAAATTTCGATTTCAATGAATAACATAGGCTTATGACGTCATGTGACGTCACAATTGAAATTGACTCTGAAAGTTTGTACACCGTCTAGAGCCATTGTTAATGGGCCGATTTTCATCAAATTTTCACAGAATATGTATATTAGGTTCTTATTGTGTATCCCGGTGTCCTTTTTTCAAGATTTGGAAGAAGACAACGTCAAAATCCATTCAAGCATAACATCTTATCCAGATGAGCTAGGATACTGATATTTAGATAGCATGTGTAAAAGGATCAAAATGACTCAGTCGCTCAAGTTTGACTCAGTGTCGCAGAAAGTCCTATCTTTTGTCAGAACAAAAGAACATCTAGTTTTTTTTATTTTTCTAACCCTTTTTTGTGAACGGCATCGCTCCGAGGTGAGAAAAGCCACATCTATGAAACTTTTATCAGTAATAACCAAGTACTTGAAGATGATCCTAAAGTCGAGATAATTTTCATTTTTGTTTTGATTTTCCCGCCAGGGGGCGTTTTATATGAAAATGTTTAATAAGCAATATCTCAATTATTTGAGGTCCGATTCAAATGCGGTTTTTTGCATAATGTTCCTTGTAAATAGCCCAATAAAATTTGATAGGTTCCAAAAATTTGCATATATAAAACTTTCGTGCTACAGGAGGTTGAAAGTTCGAATCTCGCAAAAACTGTAAAATAAGGGTAGGTCTACCAAAAACGTGCCCATTTTATTCAGAGATGAGATAGAAGAATTTTGTTTGTTGCATATGATTCGCAAGACATATACGCACAAAATATTTGCTGTGGCAATTTTGAGAAATGCATGGTTTGTCCACAGTACGAGGTCAAACATAACCAATATTTTCGAAAAATCAACATTTTAAAAGCATGATTTTTAAGGTTATTTGCAGCTCCTGACTTTATTTTTTGTTCAATCTTCACCATTCTTTACTATTAATGCATTTTTATAAAATAAATAAAATCATAGAAAAAAAAATACCCATAATATGCAACGGTCAAGGTCATATACCAATTATTATTATTTATATCGGCATAAAATAGCTCCAAATCTAAAAATATTTTATAGAAAGTATATGAAGAAAAGTTTTAGTTTGTGAAGAGATCTTTCCATTAATGTTTAGTTTTTGAAGATCGGACTTCATTTGATCAAATGACCACAGTCCAAAGTTTGATCCTCTTATCAAACAAATGTATATCCATATGTTTCCTCTTTTTTGCTGCTCCTGCTTTTATTTTTTGTTCAATCTTCATCATTATTTCACTGTTTATGCATTTTTATTATACAAATAAAATCATAGAAAAAAAACATGCATAATATGCAAAGGTCAAGGTCATATACCAATTATTGTTATTTTTATCAGCATAAAATAGCTCCAAATCTAAAAATATTTTATAGAAAGTATATGAACAAAACTTAATCTGTGAAGAGATCTTTCCATTGGTGTTTAGTTTTTGAAGATCGAACTTCATTTGATCAAATTACCACAGTCTAAAGTTTGATCCTTTTATCAAACAATTGTAAATCCGTATGTTTCCTCTTTTTTGCAGCTCCTGACTTTATTTTTTGTTCAATCTTCATCATTTTTTCACTGTTTATGCATTTAAGTAATACAAACAAACTCATAGTAAATAACGATGAAAATATGCAAAGGTCAAGGTCATAATACCGATTATTTTTATCGGCACAAAATAGCTTCAAATCTAGAAATATTTTATAGAAAGTATATGAACAAAAGTTTTAGTTCGTGAAGAGATCGTTCTAATGATGTTTAGTTTTTGAAGATCGGACTTCATTTGATCAGTTAACAAAAATATTCGAATAAAGTTAATATCAATCAATTATGTCTGCAGTTGAAACCAATACTCTTACTAGTCAAGTTAAAAGCGAAAACCAAGATGCCGCTTTGCGGTTCTAGTTTCCATTTGTCTTTGTTGGGATTGTTGGTTTGACAGGTGTAATCTCCCTTGTCTTTGTTGGGATTGTTGGTTTGGCAGGTTTAATTTCCCTTGTCTTTGTTTCGCAGGTATACTCTCCCCCTGTCTTTGTTGGGATTGTTGGTTTGGCAGGTGTAATCTCCCTTGCCTTTGTTTGGATGGTCAGTTTGGCAAGCTGAGAGGTTAAGACTGTCTGCCTGGAAACTGGAACCAAAGTTATTAAAACTGAGACTGTTGTAGCTCCCTTGTTTGATATTAAGCATATATGGGTAGTTCCAGCACTGGTTGCCCAGTGTCGGGATAATGTGATGGATAAGGTATCATGCCACTTGTATAAATAATACAGAGTGATGTTGCAGTGAGTCTCGTGTAGACAAAAATCCCCAAATAACAAAAATACTGTTAATGGGATGCTACACATTTAAGGCTCCATATGACTGAAATTTTGTTGATGGGACATTTAATTCAAGAACACAAAGATCTTGTGTGTTTTTTTCAGGGCGTGGTGGGAACAGCTGGTTGAGCCCAGTGGGGTGTGCTATGTTCACCCTGCACGTCCGGGTGCCACAGGACACACACCTAGGGGGCGCCATCTCCTATCTACAGCACATCATGTCCCTGGGGGTTGTACAGGCCGTGTGTAGTCTCCCTGGATACGAGGTATGTCACTGAGTAGTCACCAATAAGAAGAAAAGATCTTTGTCAGCACTTAGATATAATATGAAAACTGGATTTAAATTGCATGTACAGGTGTTCCTTATTATCTCATTATTAGCTTATCTTTTTTCTAAGAAAAAAAATTGAGGTATTGTCATCACTCTGGTGTTGTCATTATTGTATGTGTTGTTGTTGTTATGAAAAAATTTAACTTTGGCCATGTCGTGAATAACTTTCACTACACCACAACTTCGTGACCATAACTTCTAACATCAACTTTCTTAGACTTGTTTAACTATCACAAGGGCTACATTCTCATCAAGGGTCATAACTCTTAGGTCCATTTTGACCTAGTTTATCTCCTTTTTTTCCTCCTTTTTTGTGTCACCTGCTGTAAGCAGAGGTGACACATATGATCTCTTTTCTGTTGTGTGTCTGTCCTTCGATCAGTCTGTCTGTCTGCCTGTCACACTTTTTCTGTCACTCTTCAGCAGGTGACATAGAACACTGTTGTTTAAAAAAGAAAAAAAAACAAAAACAAAAAACAAAAAAAAAACTGATGAGCATTGGCATCTGCATGCAGTGATCTTGTGTCAAATTTACCATGACCAACATGTTGCAGAGTTTGATTGATTACTTTCTTGTACTGTTCTGTTGTCATCAGGATATCCAGCTGCGACTGAAGTGGCCCAACGACATCTACTATAGTAATCAAATGAAGCTTGGGGGAGTCATCGTCAAGACTTCCACGATGGACAGGACTCTTCATGCAATAATAGGTAATGGGTACATCTCATAAAGACTCATTTTTATGCATTGACAAACAGAGCAGACCCAGATCAGACATCTCCCTCCCAGAGCTATTTATTTAATATATTTCTTCAAATTTATGGACGTGACCCATATTTCACTCTTTGATGAACATGGTAAAATTGGTTGTACTGCATTTGTGTTTAAGCTTTTCTTTCTATGAAGATGACTTCACATCTTCCTGAAACTTGACATACATGTACATCATGATATGGATTTTTTACTGGTAGTGATTATTTAATGTTAGGGCTGTGACCTAGTAAAATTGGTTATTGTGCCCCAGATTTACCTCTGTGTTTAAGCCTCTTTTTCTATAAAGGTAACTTCACATCATCATGAATTTTTTTACAAATATACATCATTATATAAACTTTTAAAAAATACAAGCAAATATTCGGTTCTGACCATATCCCAGCAAGGCATTCATGTCTCAGAGACACATTTTCTAGTTATATTTGAGTGCTTGATGCATAATTATTGTAACTGCATATGAATAAAGAAGCAGTTGAATTAGTTTTGCATCAAGCTCTTGATTTGCCTTTATAACTCCTTGACATAAGAAAATGTTTTTGTACAAAGGTTATTTATTACTACAGGGTGTTTCATTCATAACCCAGATCCAAAGTTCACCATTACCCCTTAGGTACAGTGTAGTGAAAGGTAATAAGCAGTCATTGTTATGTACTTGTTTATATCATTGATTTAGGAAATGACATGCATATGTCTGATATTTCCTTCCTCTGCCAGGGTGTGGGGTCAACTTGGATAACAGTAACCCAACCATCTGTATCAATGACATAATACAGCTTCACAACAGGCAGCATGGGACTAATCTGCCCAGTCTCACCACTGAGCAACTGATCGCCCGTGCTGTGTCGAGTATCGAGCAGCTCATCGAACGGTTCCAGGCTGAGGGTCCGGATGGTTTCCGTAAACAGTATTATGAGAAATGGCTGCACAGGTAATTGTTCAGCTACTTTCAGTTGTGATGAAATATGTGTGTGTATATTTGGGTTTAACATCCCACAAACAGTATTTCAGTCATTTGGAGACAATGTCTACTTGAGACAGATATAGTGCTGCCACGCTGCAGTATCACGCCATAGACATGTGGCATGATACAACACCCAGTCACATTATCCTGACACCGTGCCAACCAATCCTGAAAGTACCCTTATATGCTTAGTGCCAAGCCAGGGAGCTATACCATACATGCCATATTTTCAGTATGTCTCCCAGGGAGGTTTTGAAATTTTCACAGGGAGGTTTGGGGTCCAGCCAGGGAGATTTTATGACATATATCGAAGAGACGTTCTTAATAAAAAAATAAAGAAAATTACATATTTGATTATCCCTTCATTAAATTCATTAACAGTTTATATTATATACTGTTTATTGCATTTAATGAAAATACCATTAAAAATATATCTAAAAAATCTCAAAATTTATTAATAGTCTATTAGATCGAATTCAAATAGAAACTTAACTTTCCACAAGCACTGTTTCACATTAAATGCAACACTACCTTGTAACAGATCGGAGATCATGCCATTTACATCAAACACATTTAAATTGATACAGTATCTTTGATTTATTGAATGATTTCTGATCATATGGTTTTAATTAATGGTAATTAATAAAGATAAAGAGTTAGATCATATTTAATAATATATTCACCTTCTGTCTGTGTTTTCTTTTTTTCTTTTTTTTTCTAAATTAAATTGCTTTTAGCTAAAATATTTAGCTTAAAATATTTATCGTGTACGGTATGGTGATATGAAGTGGTTACCCAACTCTTCCAATCAGCACATCTCATTATAGTAAATTATTCAGCAGACGATATCCGTTGTTTATCAAATCAGCATCGGTGTGAAAATTGCCCTTCATTTGCAATTTACTGCTAGCTGAGGTGTACTTTCAATGATGTGTCTATATGATGAGTTTTGTTAAGATTTAAATGATTGGTAAACAGCTGATCTAATTATCATTTATTGTTTACACTTCCGGTAAGTAAGGATTAGCTATTCTCCGGGACCTTTTTATCCATGGTAAGATATACTAAAGCAATAATTTACGTCTTTATTACAACGTACCAAATGCATTCTAAACTTAGTCATTCTAGCTTTAGTATTGCCTCGATAGCTGCTAATTACCTGACGATAATTGTTTACTGATAGAATGGCGAATCTGCTACTTGTCTGAATCATGCAATTTGATTGGATAAGGATGATCACACATTGCCTGTGGCTGTGTACAGCACACTGGTCAGGATTGATACTAACACATGTTCTTACGTAATCTTCCTGATGCTGTATCATAGCTCGGTAATAAAATGGATTATACTGAGTTCAAAGGGAAACCGGTTTGATTTAAGTCAGACCGGGAGATTTTCACCTCCCGGCGGGAGATCGGCAGACAAGTCGAAATCTCGGGAGATTTAATCTCCCGCCGGGAGATATGGCATGTATGCTATACCAGTACCATTTTTTTATGACTTTGGTATGTCGCAGTCAGGATCGACCCCATGACCTCCCAATACTGGATCTGACACACTAACCACTTGGCCATTGGGACAGATTAATAAGTTTTAAAAGGTCTCATAGAAAAATGCATCTGTATTTGTTTCTTTGCTGAAAGTTAACATTTCAGTAGCATTCAATATTATTCAGAACCAATGCTGATGTCTTACCTACAGCTACTATGCTTAGAATCACCCAAAATCTCTCAAAACCTCTCTGCTGTGGGTTCGGATCCTGGCTGGTTCACTTGAACCAGATTTTTCATATGTTGAAGCCTTGCAGCTTGCTTGCAGTAGGTTGGTGGTTCTACCCAGGTGTCTTCCTCCACCTGTAATTAGCTGGACATCGCTATATGGCTGAAATACTGTTGCCAACATGGTAAACTCTAACACAACAACCACAGCATTTACATTAAGCACTATTCAATGGAGATTAATACTTTCCATTAATTTTTGTTGACGCTAAATGTTGTTGATTGTATACTTATTAGAATATTGCCAGTATCTTGAGTTGTACATTCATGTCCTAGAAAACATGAGGTCTGTATAAAGATTGGTTTTCATGGGGATTTATATTCATGGATAAACTCCAGGAAATCAACGAAAATGAGTGTCTAACTAAAAATTAATGATTTCACAGTATATTGGACTTATTAATTTTTTGTTGCTACAGTAACCAGGAGGTGACTCTTCAGTCTCAAGAAAACATGAAGGTGACAATCGTGGGTCTGGATGAATACGGATATCTCCTGGTCGAGACAAAAAGCAAAGAGAAGATTACAGTTATGCCAGATGGAAACAGCTTTGACATGATGGAGAACCTGATCATGTTGAAAACCCGCACCTAAAAGGGCTAAATAACCTGTGTCTAGCTGGAAGGTAATGGCCATGCCTAGTAGGGCTGTAAAAACCTGTACCTAGCAGGGCTATACAAACTTGTACCTAGTTAGGCTTTGATAAGCCATGCCTAGCAGGACTATAAAAATCTGTGTTTAGCAGGGTTTAATTAAGCGATGCCTAGAAGGACTAAAATCATCTGTGTTTACTGGCTAAATAACCCATGCTGCGGGCTATAAAATCTGTTTAGCTACTATAAGCTATAATAGCAGGACTATAAAAATCTGTGTTTTGCAGGGCTACATTGTATATAGCCATTCAGCGGACTAAGACCCGTCTAGCAATCTATAACCATGCCTAGCAGCTATAAATCTGTGTTAGCGGTATATAACCATGCTACGCTATAAATATGTGTTAGCAGGGCTATATAAGCCTGCTTAGCAGGAAAAAATTGTGCTTAGCGGTGTATACCATGCCTAGCAGGCCTTAACGTACTACGGAAAATTTGTGCCTGCAGGTTGAAACCCATGCCTAGCAGGGTTGTAATATCCCGCTCCTAGCAGGGCTATAATGGTAACTGGCCACTGGTTATAGTATCTGCTTTGAAAACAATGTGTGAATTGTTAAGGTTGATATATTTTTCCTATAAATAATATCAGACTGTTTGCTGTGCTAATATTTGAAACAAATGTTTTGATTTATTTCTTGGCTGACTTTACACTTGTTCTTTCATGTTTCAGACCTGCTGTGAAATTTGTTAATGTGGACTATTTTCATTTTTGTTTGCTGGTTGTAAAAAGAGTAACAAAAAATTGTTATCAGTGTATTGACCCCACACCTCTTTGACAGTGTTTCAGTACATTTTCAGTTGTACTTGATAACTGTTTATGATAAGGTATATTTGTCAGAGTCTTTTGTTCATCATTCCATAAGAAAAATGATCATTTATTATTCTCAGAAATTTAAAAAAGATCTGTGTTGTCTGTATTAGGTATTAATCTGTTACATTATTTTGCCCCTATATCACATCTATATAATTAAGTGGGAGATATGTTGGCATCATGCTCATCATGTCCTGTTACGTCCCATTACGTCCCATCCCATCATATGTTCACATTACATGAAGTATTGTAAATTTTGTTGGTAATGCCTTCACATTTGGAATAATTGATTAATCATGATTAAACGAAACAGCAAACCAGTGCAGATAACTTTGTCAAGGATTTTGTAAGAGTTATTTGCCCTTTTTTTTTTTGGTGTCAGAGTGGTATGTGGGGTGTAAATCACCTTTAGTGATAATTCTAGTTGTATCTGACAAACAATGGGCAGCAAATAGTATTAAAAATGACTTGCATGTGAGTACATTGCTGACTGCAAGCTGCTCAAGATTGACTTGGTTGTAAGATCGATTGTCTGTATTTCCCAGATATTTCCAGAGCCAGTATGGACAAATGAATTTTTCGAATGATTGTATTATTGTTATATTGCAAAGCACATGGATGCTTTTTCAGAGATGGATAAAGAACTGGCAATCATATTTCTTCATCAGTTTGATAGTTTAGTGATAGTGCTTTGGAGAAAAGAATCTACAATAAACAATTGAAAATCTAATGGTGCAATATATTATCTAAGTTATTTTCAACCAGATAATGTAATTTACTTGTATAGGTATATTGGTGCATATTTTTTAACATATGATACTTAATATTTAGGATGAAAACAATATGTAAGTTGTAAAACTCATATACAATACATATTGTTTATTAGGTCAAGATGACTCATAAAGTAATCAACAATACACAAACGAAATATGTCAATGATGGTACAACAAGCTCAATAATATTACAAATTTTTTAATCTTTATAAATAATAATGATCATCAAATTAAAGCAGTTATTTAAGAATAAGAGCCAATTTTGGTTTTGCCCAAGGTTTTCTGAGCCCTATTATCACAAAGCAGTAGATTATTCTGAGACTGGTCAAGTGACCCAATTTTGTTTTAATGCAATGATCACGTGATCAGTTAACATGGGGCCGTTTAAAGTCAGTTTTATTAAACGAGAGCTTACTGATAAATGTATTCCTTCCATTTTGTACTACGATATATATATTTTTGACATTGGTTAAAATTTTTGTGGAAGTTCATATCATATACAGAGTTGAAACTCATTGCCTCATGAATATAACTTGATGAATATGAATTTTCTGAGCTTTAAACAGTATAAATTTCATGTAGAATAAGAAACACACAGACTGTGTAGAATCTCAGCTACACTATTATATGAGCACACAGAAGAGACCCCAATCAGCCTGCTGCTGGAAAGAGCTGCTCAGATTGCCAAGGCATCAAAACATATCTGCATGAGGCTTAGTGTTAAGATGATTTGACTTTATATTGTTTTTGATGATATGCAGTGACAAAGTGATTGTGATGGTTGTAATTCAGTAGAAATGGCTTATAGATCAAAATGGCAGATATACATGTATGTTCGAGTAAATTTGCTTCATATAAAAAGTAGCATTATTGTTTTTATCAAAATGTCATTCAGATCAGAAATTGAAAGAAAACCTAGAATATGCACAGTAGAAAATAGCAAGAAAATCATACAGTTCATTCTCTAAGAAAATTCATCATTAAAAAACCCACGGTAGATATTCCGTTATATCTTCTGTGTATAAACCATGGGATTTTCAGCTGGCAAAACTTTGTTTTCATGAATATTAATCAGCTACTTGCTGAACAGTGAAATCATGCATAGTATGTTGAATTTTCTTCTTTGAAATTTACAAAAGCAAAAGGTGACTCATTATTCTCACAAGATAAACGGCAAAGCTTCTAGGCTAGGAGCGTGATGTCACCCCTGCATGGTAGAAGCGTACTTTTCTGTACGGTTTCATTGGTCAAATGTACCCTGCTGTTGCCATGCTGCCTCTGCCACAGATCCAGTGAAATGCTTAATTAAAACTTCATGAGTAAGAAGTTTTGCTAACCAAATATCCCACGTTTGATTAAGAAGCAAAGAGTATATATTGCGAGCGTGGGTTTTCTGACGATGAGAGAAATAAAGTGTTATAAAAGCAATTAACTCATATGGAAAAGGTATACTAGAGTCTTCAATATTTCTACATCAGATATCCACTACTTTTATTTATTCTTTTTTTTTATCTATTTATTTATTTATTTCAATGGTTAGAATGTGTTACCTGTCCCACATGAATGAGGAAGTATGCTTATTAAGTACCCGGTAATAGTAATACAAGTATTTGATACATTGTCATTTTATACCAAACTCTGGCGCAGTTGATTTCCTAAGCACCAATCTCTGCCACACTGACTTATTGTGTGACCATGGTGTGTACTTCTTGTCATGCTATATTGTTTACTTGCGACATAGCTGAAATTTAGCTAGTTTCAACTCAGTGTGGAAGAGATCTGTGTGAGATCTCCTGTGTAGGAGACTGATTTTATACACACACTGTCCATATCAGTGCCTTGTTAAGCTTTGTTTTATAGTCACATGTATATGTAACCAGCCAGCATTCTGTCATTAACTGTAAATATTAACAGAGAGCCTTTCAAGTGGTCAGTTCTGTTGTCAGTGTCGTTGCATGATTTACTGAAAAGTTTGGATGTCAAAATCTCTTGTCATGTGTTAAAACAATTTTGTTATTTCTAGCACACTCGAGTAAACTTAACCAACACATCATAGTTGTATTTGTAGGCCTATTACACACGCATTTTAACATAGAGAGGATCTGTAGACAGTTGGAGTAACACAGTTGTTTATGAGGCAAAAAAAAAAAGTTCCATTTCTGGTCTCCAGCAAATAGAAAAGAGGGTTTATTTTTTTTTTTCTTACATGAAATGAAAGGTAAAAAAAGGGAAATAATTTTTTTAAAGGCGGAAAGGATAAAAAAAGCTTTAGGGTCAACCATGAAAAAAGAGGGTCAGTCGGGAGACCAGAAATGGAGCTAGTTTTCTTTGGTCTGATATATGCATGTGTATCATTTAGGAATATTTATGCATTTATTATTGTTTTTTGTTGTTGTTTTTTTTGAGGGGGGTGGGAATAAGTGCTGACATTGTTTATATTTTTTTTTTACTTTAATGAATTCCAGCCATGTGTGTCTACACTACATTATTTATGTACATTTATTGGTTGTAATCACAAGTTGTTTTTTCTTCTTTGCTTGCTTGCTGTGTTTTATAAGTTTGCTGACAATAGAACAATATTTGATAAAATGACCTCCAAAGATGACTGCTTAAATGGTCTTTAAGAAAATTGATTACATGTATAGAGGATTTATTTAAGATGACAGGGTAAAATGTATTCCTCTTACAGACAATGAGCTCATTTCACTGAAATTTAATTTGTTAAAAAATTGTATTTATATATGTTTCACAGTCATTTTGCATATTAATTAATTTCCTTAGTAATTCACAAAACGAATTTATAAATTTGTGTGACATAATTTTTTTATGACAAAAAGCTTAAACCATTAAATTTTTATATTTTACAAAGAATGGATTTGCATTATAGATGATAACATACTTTTTCTTAAATCTCGAGGTGCACACTGTACATGAGTGATTACATTAATGGGTGAAAAAACGTTAAGACATTAACAGTTGAATGATGACTTTTATAATTAATATAGATTTTACTTCAAGATAGTTTTTCAGGGAAATATGTCCCTTTTAAAATGCAATTCATTCAAGTCCTGTAATAACATACTACAGTTACATGTAAAAATAATTAAAATAGTTCATTTCAGTTTTTCTTAAACTATAAGAAAATAATGTAGTGATATAATATGCTTTAAATTATTTCCAAGTAAAAATTTATGACCTATGACCTTTAGACACTGTGTAATATATGTATATTATGTATGAATTATGCTGATGTATTGCCAAAGGTTATAGTATGGATTATATGCCTGAGGGTATTTTTCATTTCATTATTATTATTTTTTATTTTTATTTTTTTTTAGTATAGAATTAATAAACATTACAGTATTCATAACTGGTAAACCGTAAACATAACACTATCTTTATTAAGCATTAAACTTGCAACATATGTGAGTATTTATAGACAGTACATAATGACAAAGTAGGTGATAAACTGTTCAGAGGAATTAGATTTAAAAAGAAATTCCAATAAATTTGTTATTGCACTCCATTTTGGATATAATTGAGTATCCATGAACATGATTAATTTAGCAACTTTTTTTTTTTTAAATTGAGTAACATAACAAGTGATGAAAAATAAAAATCCAATATTTGATACACAGTTGTAACACATATTCTCATTTATTCAACAATATTTCAAATGTCAGTATGTTATTCAGTAGAATTTGAGCGAATCAAATCCAATTTCAGAAGTTATAGCATTTACTATTGGCTGGGACATAAGTAAAATTATGCATAGATTACATAATTAATTGAGTATTCTAGATTTGAGTTTTGTTACCAGTTGATTTAAAATATTTTCTAGTTCATTTTAATTGATTAATTATGCAAATACGCAACCCATTTGTTCCTCTGACTGATATTTTCATGAACAGAAAATAGCAGCCATTAAGAGGGGTTGAACATGCTCCTGAAGGCATTGGTTTTAAGGTTGTTGAAGTGCATTTAGTGTGATAACATTATCTTAATAATTTATAGAATTCAGTTGAAAAAATTAGTTTTTGGGTAAAATCTCTGTATTTGACTGGACGACAAACTCAGTGTATCCCCGCCACAAATTTGTCAAAGGTAATTGAATAAAAGAAACTGTTGAAAGAAAGGTTCACATGTATTTATTTGTCGAAGGCATGTTCAGCTTTTCATTCATTTTCAGGTTACATTGGTCTGGGGTAAGATTAATTGAAGTAATAGGAAAGAATTCATTTTAATCTATGACAAAATTAAAGCATTGCCACTTTAAATTCACCATAAATACCTCAGGAAAATGGCTTAGCTTTTATTATTGGAGGCATAGAATAGAAATAACTGAGGTTATTATTTGTGACTTACATGTTTAGATTCAATTAGTCGGTGACAGACAGTAATGACATGGGGAAAAATGGGTTGTGCTGTTGTCAAAACATTGCCTGAACAATCAAATAAATGCCAGTTAAACATCCGTATTGCTTTGTTACTTTAATAATATGAACATGTGTAACCATATAATTTTGTATACTGTGTAATAAAGAGTGAAGGCATATGTCACATTCTTTGTTGACTCCAAAATATTAGCTTGTGCAGGGACTCTATTTTACATATGTATATTAAGTCACAATATATGTTTGCTCATTTTTCTATGATACCTAACCCATGAATTTCCCCCATTCACATTTTTTTTTAAACAAAATCATTATAGTCTCCATCATCTGCAATATGGGTCTAGGGGAACTATAAATTCAATTTAAAACGAACAGTTTGTTTAAATCCAAATTCAATGAAATCTCCAAAATCGTTTTTAGCTCAACTATTTGAAGAATATGAGAGCTGTTGTAGTCGCCCTTGCGTCGGCATTGGTGTGCTTTTGGTAAAAGGTTTGCATGCAATAGAAAATTTGGTTAAAGTTTTGCATGCAAGCTTCTATCAGCCTTATATCTCAATAACCATTCATGGTATTGACTTGAAAGTTTATGAAAATGTTTAGGGGCATCAGACAACCAAGGTAGATAACTCTTGATGGAATATATTACAAATTTTTTAACTTAGAAATTTTGGTTTAAGTTTTTCATGCAAGATACTCTCATGCTTATATCTCAGTATCCAGTCATGTGATTGCTTTTAAACATCTTTATATGTTTAGGGGTATCATACTTTCATAGTAGATAGCTCTTGATAGAATATGTTTACTAATTTTGGCCACTTTTTAACTTAGCAATTTTGGTTAAAGTTTTGCATGCTAGGTACTTTCATGCTAATATTTCAGTATCCAGGCATGCAATTGATTTGAAACATCTTTAATATATTTAGGGGTATCATACTTTTATGTTAGATAACTCTTGATAGAATATATTACAAATAGGGCCCCTTTTTAACTTTGGATTTTTGGTTAAAGTTTTGCATGCACAGTGTTATTGTGCTTATGTCTCAGTAACTAGGCATGGGATTGATTTTTAGACATAAAAGTATAAAGGGGTATCAGACTATCAAGGTATATCATTTTGACTGTTATTATGCACAGGGTATGTGAAGGGCAAGAATTGAAATAGATTTCATTTGATTTACCAACAAGCATTTTGATTAATCGAGCATGCTGTCCTCTGACAGCTCTTGTGTACATAAGCCATACTAAAAATAAGAATGTTCACATTCACATGACTTGATTGCAAGATGGACAAAGCCGAAATTATTAAATTCCATAACTCACAATGGAATTGAGATGTGATCTTTGAAATTTAATGTAAATCAACTCATTTATTATCAGAACGATAGAGAGTTCTTGACGACTTGATGATTATTTTTTCTTTTTCTATTTTTTCTCTTGAAAAGTAAACGAATGTATCAATTTATGCATGATTACAAAAGTATTTATCCGATCATATTCAGGGTATTTACTCAGTTCGAAAAGTTTTATGGAAAGCAGACGACATTTTGGCGAGGCAGTAACCGCATCAGCGGCAAACAGGTGCAGGCCGAGAGCGTTTCAGTCCTCTACCAGAAAACGGTCCCGTGACCCGGATTCATTGTTCTATTTATATTATATAATTTACTTATAGAATATCTCCTGATGCAACGATTATTATTTGCCAACACACATACACACACACACACCCACACACTCACACAGAGCTTTGACACAGGGATTCAGTATACGTACCATAGCTCAACATGTATATAGACTTTTGAACTTGACTATCCATATGATCTCATCAGGGGCAAGCACATGTTTAGAAATAATGCAAAAACACAGCTGGCCCAAACTTCCTCAGCAATCGATAGTTTTCTCTTCCTAACCTTCAACAGATTCTGTTATTATATCCCCCATTCATTGCATTACTTATTGACTTACCTTTACCTTTAATAGTGAACGTTCCTTAAATTTCTGTAGAATTATTGTATGATAAAATAGTTCTAAGAAATGGTATGGCCTTTTTGCATATTTAAACAGAAGGGTATCCCGATTTTCAAAATAGTCATCTCTAAACATACCGTTCCGTCCCATTACGGAAGGTCGTGGGTCGTTCCCTGCCCGCGCCATACCAAAGTCGGTAAAAATGGTACAGGTATATTTTCCTTGTTTGGCACTCAGAAAATGAGGATATTTACAGGCCTATTACTTGTTGGATGTGGTATATAAATGACTTATCAAAGGCGTGATATCGCAATGCAGCACCACTATCGAAAATAGAGTTGATGGGACGTTAAATCCAATCAATCAAAACCACGTCTTTGTCATGCAGTAAACACCAATGTCCTATCATAAACTTTTTACAGCACCACTATCGAAAATAGAGTTGATTGGACGTTAAACCCAATCAATCAAAACCACGTCTTTGTCATGCAGTAAACACCAATGTCTATCATAAACTTTTTAATGTACAGACACATATCGTAAGTAACATTACGGTCAATCTGTCGTCAATTTTATATAGCTTTTAAAATTATATTTTTTAGAATTTCTCATACTTTCAGCACCTAACATTGTTTGTTGGGTTTAGTGTCCCGTCGACAGTTTCAATTATTTGGAGACTATGTCTATACCTGAGAGGGATATAGTGCTGCCACACTGCAGTATCACGCCGTAGACATGTGGCATGATACCACACCCAGTCACATTATCCTTACACCGGGACAACCAGTCCTGGATCTACCCTCATATGCTGAACGCCAAGCAAGGGTACTATACCAGTACCATTTTTACGACTTTGCCGGATATGTCGCGCCCGGGTATCGAACCCACGACCTCCCACTCCTGACATTAGTTTTAACTGATCAGCCAAGATTGTGGTTTGGTTCTGGAATTCGCCTACAGCTCAGACCATTAGCAAAAACGTTCATGGTCTTATTGACAGGAGTTCGAAAATCTCTCCCGCTAAGTTACCAACAATTTGCTTAAGATAACATCAATTATACAGTAGTAAGCCTTATGAGGTTGACAAGAACACAGAAAGAAATAACTTTTAAGTTACTTTAATCTCTTAAAAACTGTCTATGTATGTTCATTTCTGTTTAATTGATATGGCAATTGAAATTGAGCGTAGCAATATTCTTTATTAAATTTATCACATACAATGTATATCTACAAAGGACACTCATAAAAACGATGATAAATATAGAGTTAAATATGGTGGCATATTTCTGCCAGCCTTTTATCCACTTAGCTATGTTGAAACTTTTCTGAAAAATTGTCACATATTCAGTTAGTATCTGGCAAGTAGCAAATTTTCAAGTTATCTACTTAGGTATCTTAACAGGACTAAACTGTCTGTTAGTGCCCACTACTGCCAATCACATATTCACTTATTTTATCTGGATATCATGCCTTTTTCCAGATAATTATGTAAAAATGCTTGTTACCCACATAATTTAACTGACTAACTTGAAAAAAGGCGAGATATCCAGTTATCTTAAGAGGATATATGGCTGGCAGTAGTGGACACTAACAGGCAGTTTTGTTCTGTTAAGATACCTAAGAGGATAACACGAAAGTTTTCTACTTGCCAGATACTAACTGACTATGTGACAATTTTTCAGAAAAGTTTCGACATAGCTAAGTGGATAAGTGGCTGGCAGAAATATGCCACCATAGTTAAATATTTATATTACAATATATACTGTGGTCAGGTGGTAATATACCCGACTGGGGATCCGAAAGTTGTGGGTTCGAACCTTTAGAGGGCAAGGGTCTTTCATGACTTTCCTAGGCGCAACGTACCATCAAGAGGGATTATTAAAAATAATTTGTTTCCCAATCGACGTAAAATGATCAGCGTACGTATTCGATTTTACGGTTGCTAAACGTTTCTTTTGCCCCAAAGATCCCCAATCCAATTCTATCAAAAATGTAAAAAATACATGCCGAAATAGTATAACTCTTCATAATCAAACGAAGAATAATTCAATGTTAAACAAGTCACCTACTATTACATCATAACGAATGCTTACTAGACCTTTACAGCTGTAATGGGTTGATTACAAATGATACAGCTATTTTGACCAAACTTGGATGGATAGATTTTGTTTGTTTGCTTGTGTTGAAGGTAATTCATCATTAAATTTTAATCATGGTCCCTCATATACTTTCTAAAGACTTCAATGTAGATGCATGCATGCATTGACTTTGATTCATAGGCTCTTTTGCTCAAAGTCTTTTATTTAATATAGAATTCTTAAAATCACTTGGTGGGCCATGATCACAATTTAATTTGACTTGACTATTTGATTTTACCGTCGCTTCGACAGTATTTCAGTCATATAGCGACGTCCAGCTAATTACAGGGGCGTAGATAGATAAGTCAAAAATTTGCACACCTTTTGAACTTTCAAAGTGTGTTGAAACTCTCACGACATGCAGTTACCTTATCTTACATATAAACCGTTTGAAAATCAAAGCTCTGAAGGCACTGAAGTTGTGTGTTTCTCAGGTGAAAGAAAGTTTGAAGATCTGCTAGAAAACAAAATATTTGCCAGATACTAAACTTGAATAAAAATTTATTTAGATATACAAATTGATATTAATCTTATAAAATGTAGGCAGGAGAAATAGGGAGAGTAAGAGTGGCGACGAGTTAATTGTTAACAGTCCAATGAAACAAATGGCGTGTTCATCTTTTCTTGTAACGACCTTGTTAACACAAGGTTAAAGCAGGTTTATAGCATTGGTTTATTGGCATCGATTGAAAATTTGATCCTCGTGTATTATATATATTTTGATAAACAAAAGAAATGCGACAACCAATCCTGTTCTCTTAGCGCTGTCAGCGCTTTGATTTGTATTCAGTATTTTATCTAATGTCGTTTGTTTATAGTGACGTCATATAATAACGTTTTCATAGATTGAAGTAATTATGCAAAAAGTTTGCTGTGAGGGTCAGCGGCTCGTAACTGGTTTCAGATAGTAGATATACAGGTTTCTGTCATTTCAAAATTTAATAATAACCCCTGTAGGTAGTTGGGGTCGATAGCTTGATGTAATTATTATGTTGCATGTATTTGTATCGGACTTCAAGCATTGTAACACCATAAAATGACTGAAACCATTAAAACAAATCATATTCCTCCGCATCTAAAGTTATAATTACGCAACATCATCATAGAGAAAAAAAAAAGTTCCTCTGTACTTTTATGCCACAGACAATTTTTGTATCCCGTATTAAATTTTTCTTTCTGATACATTTTTTTCAACAATTTTGCTTAATCACATACCTGATGTAGAGTTATAGTTATTCGTTTAATCTTTTTCCCAAATTTTGAGTGGCCCTTCGGTTTTCAAATTCAAAAAGTAGGCACAAAAGTTGTGAGTGACCACGTTACACACTACTAAAAACAAGTATAACTTCTTATGATTCATTCATATACGTAGTAAAAAAAAAAAAAAACCGTTCTAATTTTATAGCGTAACAATAGTTTCGTCACGTTCTTATCTGACTCTGGTATAAAGATAACAACTTGAAACCGATCAAGTGGTCTATGAAACCATCTGGAACTTTACCATCTTATTTATGATTGAAGTACCATCGTTTCCTTGCTTAGGCCAAACGTTGAATATAGAGATGTTTAAGATACATGGACATCTTAAAGCTTAACTTATTTTTCACAATACTCGTATACATTCAAACCTGTCTTGAGCGGCCCTCCAAGACATCGCCTAACATAAGTGGTCGCTAAATGAAAGTTAAACATAAAACAAAATGCTCGTTTGGTAATATTAAAACTAACCGCTTATACATGTTGACCGCTTAATACAGGGGGTGGGCGCTTATACAGGTTCAACTGTATATCTACTAAAAAGGATCCAATAGTTTATAAGAGTAATATTATCTATCCTGGAGGAAAACATTAGAGTGTAAATAGTGTCATAGGACAGATAGATAATCCCTCCATCATTATAATCATAGGCCTTCAAATGCTTAAAAAGATTTTGATGCAGATGCAAGCATCTTTTGACTCGCAGTTAAATGCTTGTTTGTTCTAAGTTTATAGAGGCATGTATTTGCTATGAAATTCCCACGATAACAATGATGATGATGGTGATAATGATGATAATCACTTGATTGACTATGACCAATTTATTGACCGATGGATTTATTTAAGTTACCTTAAGTCAATACGTTATCTATCTTTTACTTAAAAATACGAGTATAAACCAAGAATTTTATGTACATGTAAAACACAACGGATTATTTTTTAGCTGTTTGTACATACAAATCTACATCCCTATAATAAGAATTTAGACATTTGTTCAAATATACCAATAATTTTTATTTTTTTTTTCCACTGAATGTCTTGTGGGAGCGAATTCGCATAGAAACCCAACTTTCTGTCCTTACACATTTTGTTTAACATATCATTTTATGTTTATCATTCACTTAGGTCACAGTGATAGACTTAAACTTGGGGGACAAGAACACGTATTCGTGGTGAAAGTTTTGTGTTACATGTATCTAGTGTCAGAATTGAAATATTTATTCTTTGTTTTCAGTAGCTGTCCGAGAAAATTGGTTCATTATGCATCAGACTTTGACAGCAGATTCTCATTTTCGTTATTGAATAGGTATATATTTTGGAAAATATATTTAACCTGCAATTTTAAAATCGGAATACATACATGTTTTGTTAAAGGAAAAAGACAAGGAAACCTAGTGTACAATAGGGTGTCGTTCGCTCATTATTCTTTGCCTCATAATCGACATTGGGATGCTTCGTACTCATTAATAAGGCATTTCATAAGGTCCGTGTCTGAAACAACATGGCGACAGCAATAATCATATGACCAGTAATAAGGCTCGGGCTATTGAAAGTTAGGTTCGTAGGTGACGATCCTCGTACCAACATCGGAAAAACCACGTTCACTAAATACACTTTGCTTCTTACTTTGGTTAGCAAAACTTCGTTATCATGAATTATTAATAAGGCATTTCATTGGGTCCGTGGCAGAGACAGCACGGCGACAGCAGGATCATTTGACCAATGAAACGTCGCGGAATTTTGAAGGTTTGTTTTACCATGCAGAGGTGACGTCACGTTCCTCGCCTAAGCGTAACGGTTTATCTTGTGGTAAAAATGAGTCTTATTATGCGTTTGTAAATTCAACGAAGAATGATCAAAATACTATGCGTTATTTCATTGGTCAGCAAGTAGCTGATTAATATCCTTTAAAACGAAGTTTTGCTAGCTGAATACCCCACGGTATATACAGAAGTGATAACGGAATATATACCGTGGATTTCGTCGACGATCCTCGTCTATCTTGTAGGAACAATAGGTCAGCTTATTTTGCTTCTGTAACTTCAATGGAGAGTATTCAATATATACTATGCATGATTTCATTGGTGAGCAAGTAGCTGATAAATATTCATGCAGTTATGGTCGGCATATACAGTAGTGATCCGTGGGTTTTCGATGATGACAAATGGATGGAGGTTGTCCGAGAACAATAGCAATTAAACACAAGCCACGATGGTATTGTGAACGTTTTTCTTTTTATCAAAGGTAGGTCAAAGGCCAATTGCAAAAAGAAGAGGTCCATCCACTTCAGCAACTGTCCGAATATTGAAGCAATCCAATGAAGCACAAAGAAATTAACATATTAAACAAAAGGTAAACCTCTTCAGATGCCACTTTTTCATCAAAAGTAGGTCAAAGGTCAAGGTCATAAAGTCAATTGCATACTTAAGCAACCGTCAAAATAATGATGTTGTTGTAGTTGTATTGGAGTTTACCGTCGCTGCGATAGTATTTCAATCATATAGCGACGTCCAGCTATTTACAGGTAGAGGAAAACCCCGAGTACACAGAGGTACCCGGGTAGAACCACCGACCTACCGCAAGCCAGCTGGAAGGCTTCCT
This sequence comes from Solen grandis, assembly GCA_021229015.1. NCBI lineage: Eukaryota > Metazoa > Mollusca > Bivalvia > Adapedonta > Solenidae > Solen > Solen grandis. Next base: position 9,024,045 of record CM037778.1, read on the forward strand.
CACATGAAAAATCCGAAGTCCCTACCGGGATTCGAACCCACGCTCGGCCACGGCGTCCCCTCAAAATAATGAAGGAATAATGAAGTTATAGCAGATAAAATAACAAAGGTCAATCTGAGCGGACGCCCGACGCCCATCCGGACATCATTAATTTAAAGGACAGAATTTTTCTTGATAAAGCACTTTTTACTAAAGATGCTTTATTGGTTTTTCTTTGCAAAGTTTAAACAATATGCGCTCAATGGATACGATACATGTTGAATCAAAGAGAAAAGAAAAACACAATCGCTTCATTAAAGCTGAAAAAAAAAGTTTCATCATAAATGTTCTTAAAAACCGTACACATTTTCACATTTGGTGATAAGATTTGGTTGCACTTTAATGCATCCAGAACAGCACAGGCTAATCGTGTAAGGACAAATAAACATTGTAGACGTCAAGTGAGATTAGACGTTATGTAATTATGTACATTTGTTTTCTTCTTACAGAATTAAAATGTGACGTTAAATATGTCCGTTTGTTAACCATGTTTATATTGCTTCCGCAAACCATTATATATATTGATGTTAATGCCTGACTGAATGCCTAAACTTATCATGAAATATATAATGCACTGTAATATCAAAACGCACGTGAAACTCGTTGCAAATTCGTGTGTTAAAACGCTCATCAGTCATTAAAAATTCTGCAGACAATTATTGATATAATTTGTAAAAGAAATAATGCCAGCTTTAAATGACATACTTTTTATATGATAATGCATCTTTACGTTAGACAAATGCTGGAGAACAAAGAGGTTACTGTGATTGAACATCCAAACTACCGTATTCACCAGATCTTCATCGCATACGATACAACGTCACCGTATACAAAATGATCACAACAGTTCGATACGACATTTATAAGTCTTCACACGACAGCAGTTAAACCGTCGTATCGTTCCTATGTGACATAGTGTCATGTTGCCGTGATCTTGTAACATACCATCGTGATTTTATACCGCGTATTGCACCGTCTCAATCTCGTGTTCCAACGTCGTAATCATGTATTGTACCATCATGATGTCGTATCTTACCATCGTTATAGCGTTTAAAAGTTACATATTATATATATGAATGTTTCAGAGTGGCCCTACCTAACTGCTTCCGTACGGTTACTTTGTGCCATATCGTATTTAAGGTTGGCGAAAAGACGAAAACATACTTAGGCATCGTTTTCACACTGACGGCACGCCAAGAGAAATAGACGGAATTCAGCGGATAATTTGCTTGTGGAATGACGAAATCTCGCTCTGCCAAACCAAATATTCTTAAATCGTATTTTCGTCACAAAGTTTCTTTTTTTTTTTCGGCTTAAAAACTGATTTTTGAATTGGCGCTCTGGCGTCTTGACTCGCGAAAATTAGGTTTTGTTAATTTGTTTTGTCACTGACTTTTCGCCCTGAGCCCGTCTAGCGATATGCCAAAAAACAAACAACAATAGTTATGAATGGAGGCATTAATTGACCCCCCACCCCACGAGTTGACGTGAAAGTGATGGGCATGTCGGCATATTTCATTACCACATTTCGTCTTATATCATGGCATCGTGGAAAAAAACGACGTCTTGACAACATCTGTGCCTTTTTAAATGGCATTAAATACATGGTACTAGCTTTGGACGTCGTTATGTGGACCAAATTTTATCAGCGTGTTGCCTTAAATCATGTCGCGACAACACTTCCATACTTATGCTTATTTGATAAGAGTTTCTCCATTTCCAAAATAACTAGCCAGGCCTAAAATTTAATGTTTCGAAATATGTAATGTGATACATTTTGGCACCTGTAGTTATAAACCAAGCTTATCAGCAGCGATATTGACCCTCTGTAAGCAGAGTGTAGGAGTATAAAAGGCAAGGACGGTAAACACGCGTTACTTATCTGAATTTTTACTGGAGATCAACATGATGATTGCTTTAGTGTCTTTTGCTGCGCTCCTGACGCCAGGCTTTGCGGCCATGTGCCTCCCGTCGCACATATTCCATTGCAACATTACGCAAGTTACTGGAGAGGCACCTGCTAATAAAATACCGGGCGTCACTCAAGTAAGTGTGTCTCTAGTAAAGAGTCATGTATTTCCAGCGAATTGAAATCAAAATTTGATACATTGTTTATACTGTAGAATTATTAATTTTCGTGGGTGACACATTTTTGTCGATTTCTTGGATGGCTGTATCAACGAATATTTTTTTCCCCACGAAATCTATTTAATGAATAGACCTTACGTATTTTGGAACATGAATTCATGAATATATGTACAAACGAAATTGACGAAATTACAGATTCCACAAAATTCAATGTAAGCGAAAATTAATGATTACACAGTACAAGATATATCGATTGTCTTCCTTAAGGTCACCCAGCCATCATATAATTATAATCACGGTATTTTAAATGCTTAAAAAAAGACTTGGAATAATATACTCTTTTGCTCAAAGCTTTATAAAGGCTTGCATTTACTATATAATTCCAATGATCATTTGATAAACCATGATCACAATTTAATGATGGATGGATTACCTTGATACAGAAAACAAAAGGTATGAGAAACCTTTGAAGATATGTATACAAACATTTTACAATTCGCTTTATAAATAAATCTGAAATTTCGTCTATTTCGTTTGTAGATATATTCGTTAAATATGCCCCTTAAAGTGACATAGAACACTAACACATTTTTTTATTTCGTATTTATCAAACTTTATTCGTAATCACATATTCAAAGCCTTTTTTGTATTTTAATCATATTTCGTAAAAACGTGAAAACATTCCGTGGATACAAGTCAACTTTTCTAAACTTTGTTGGTAAGTTTTCAGGAGTGCTGGATTATGATGCTGACTTGGAGATGACGAGCATCAAGATGCAAATAATTACTGGCACGACACCATACAGTGTTGAGATCTACAATGATTACAAACACGTGAGTTGCAAAATCATACGCAAATTACTATTTTATAGCAATTATGTTTGTTTGGTTGGTGTAACTTCTCACCGACATAATTTCAGCCATTTGGAGACTATGTCATCTTTAGACAGATGTAATGCTCCCACGCTGCAGTATCACGCCGTAGACATGTGGCATTATACCTGGGGGATATAAAACTGATGACCCGCCCCCCACACGCTGAGGCACAATACTGAGACCAGGCCAGAGTTATGGACTTTGCGTGTGACACTTCCTCTGATCAATTTCTTACCATAGATGAAGTTTCATTTCAACAGCTTAAGTAGAATAGGATTTGCAATCAAAAAAATTGTGAAAAAGGGAAATAACTCTAAAATTCCGAGGCCAGAGTTATGGACCTTATACAAGACACTTCCACTCATCATGGTCGTTCCCTATATGAAATTTTATATCAATAACAAGAGTTATCTTCTAGACAAAATGTGAAAAGGGGGGATAACTCAAAAAGTCTGATGCCAATAGTTAGGAAACTTGTGCATAACACTTCCTTTCATCAAATGTTTTCCATAATGAAATTTTACTTTAATAGCACAGGTAGGACAAGAGTTATTTTAAAGGGACTGCCTCCCAGATGCTATCAGAATTACCGTAAAAAATACATAAACTCATTTTCGGACGCAAAATTTTATTAATTTTGTTATTAATACTACCAACAGCCAGGAAAAATAACGATTTTCGTATTATAATCAAATAAAATTGTTTCCGATCTTATCCAGTAAGGGAGTTTCCCATTTACAAATAAGACTTAATTTCGTTATACGGGCACTTCACGTAAATCATGTGATGGATAAATGCATTGTCAATGAGACTAGGGATCGAATTTGAATGGGACGAAACGGCTTTTGGGTTAACGTCTTGATTTCCAATCATAAATACATCAATATTGATCATTGTCTATATAAAGGTTAAATCTCTTAGCTGTCGCCAAGTAGTTTTAAAGTATTATGCTGTTATCGTTACAAATTACAATAACGTGTTCAATGCCTTTGAGAAAGTCCCCAGTTTTGAAAACAACAACAAAAAAGTACTTTACTTGCCTATCAACAATTAGGCATTCAGGCTGTCGCTGTCGGCTCCGATTGTGTTCTTTTTGTCGTCCCAACGCGTCACCCGATCGCCGATATTTACAAGTTTTAATTTTTAGCATTTCTTTCTCGCAGCAATGGTACGCTTTTTTCTCTTGCTGTTTTTTTTTTCGGCCCCATTATAGTGCTTGTTTGATGTGCTTGTTCATGGGTATGTGTAAGTTATCAACGATCAGATTCCAATGCCTCACATACTATTATAACATTGATTTTCTTGAAATTTGAAGCTTTATTTATTTTCGTCATTTTAGCATCTGTGGGACAGTCCCTCAAAGGACACAAAATTGTGAAAAAAGGGGAATAACTCCAATAATACTGATACCAGAGTTTTGGACCTTTGTGCGTGACACTTCCTCTCATTAAGTCTTGTCCATAATAAAATTTCACTTCAATAGCTTAAGTAGAAGAGGAGTTGTCTTCCGGAAAAATGTGTGACAGACAGACATACAGACAATATGTCTCCCTCATAAAAAATATGGATGGCTATATGTTTCAGCAAAAAGAATATACATACGAGATTTGTATAATTACAGAATAAGACCTATATATATTCAGCCGCTGGATGTAAAGCAGAGCCTCTATTAACGCCATTTACTGGACCTTGCTTACCAGGTAAATATTAGTGGATCCAGTTTATCCAAAATGTGAGCTAAAATTGTTTATAGCGACTTGAAAGT
>CM037778.1:9028912-9051412 GCA_021229015.1 Solen grandis
ATAAAATCGCGTGTTTCAGTAGTCAGAGTAAGTCTGGAGTCTTACTGTTGCCATGACTATAATGTCGACTAGTTCATTTCACTAACACTTCTTAAAAGATTGCTGTTATCATTAGTTCAATTTTAAAACTTAAATGTTTATCGGAAATAATTTAAAATTTTAACATTTTATGAAATACTGCCAGTTAAATCGTTATATTCTCTTTAGGAATTATTTGATATTTAATAACGAGATCTTTATTAATATAAATCTCTGTCGCAAATAACATAAAAAACAACAACTAAAATTTGTTTAAGAAATGTGATTATTTTCGATGCTAAACACTGTTTGCTAATATCAAGTTAACCAATCATTATGAGTGAGCGACATTTTTTATTTACTCTGTGATATTGGCAGAATTGTGTATATAAATAGCCATATGTCACAAAAAGATAGTTGTGTGACGTAAGACCTCGTCTCCTAGCACTACATACGGGACATTTCGACAGTAAACAAAGCGCCTAAATAAACACGGAACACATTGCCATATTTCTTCATTGGAGCTGAGCTGAGGTTCAATACAAGTAAACTGGGTGAGTGTCTGTTTGTATTTTCTGTAAACATATCAACTTTAGTTGAATAAAGTGGAATATAGACCGTATTTTAGATACATGTGCATTTACTTCATTCTATTTACGATCAACAGTTTTGAACTGTTTTGTTGTTGTCCTTTATATTATTATGTCATATTAATATAAAGTGACTGAAGGAGCAGGTATATATTTGGAGGGATTATAAGCAAACAAAGTATCCAACAGTAGACTCCCAACACCTACTGTAATTTGACTTCCCGTCCAGAACAAAGGTGTTTTATTTATAGCTATTTCTTGCCTAACTTTTCTATGCAGGTGGTCACAGTCTATATCAAATTACATTACAAATTTCGTACTACTTGTATTGCTGGTAAAAGATGTTCATTGTGCATTTTCAGAATTGATTTGTTTAGATACATCTATAGAAAACATTACTTCTAATTTTACCAATCATTAAAAAAATCATCTCGAGACGATAACTAGGGTCTTCCTTTACATAGTTAAAGACTTGTCCGTTCAATCAAAGACTTTCGTGTATTTCAGTAATGATATCCCATTAATCATTTCAATAAGTGAGATCGAAACTAGGTTAAATGCTTATATAGACATATGCACTTAACCTAGTTTCGCTTCCCATTCGATTTAATCAGTCAAGAATTTAAAGCATTATTAAAAATATGAAAGTAAGATATGTTGTTCCTACAATCACAAACATACTTTCGTTTTCAAGTGAGAACACACATGATGTGGTTTTCTAATAGACTGAGAAAGAAATTTAAAATCCACTTCTTAAAGTCTGAAAGCAGCTCGTTCACAGATGATGAATAGAATGTAAAAAAAAAATACTTTCCCTCTTTAATATTGATTGATTTTTTAAATTTGGCATGTGTAGTTCACATATTACACGGGAGAACGCTACTTTCATAAAATCGGTTAAATATAGAACACGGTATACCCGAAACAGATATTTTCGGTACCACGTGACACGTTCCGTATTAACAGTTCGTATATTCAGCCTATGACGTTTTCGTGGATTCGATCCCCGGCAGCAACATAAAAAGTAGGAAAACAATAATGGTATAGCACCCATGCTTGGCTCTCAGCATATAAGGTAGTTCCAGGACTGGTTGGCCCGGTGTCAAGATAATGTGACTGGGTGCGGTATCATGCCAAATGGTACTGTAGTATGACAGCACTTTATGTGTCTCAAGTAGACTTCGTCTCCAAATGATTGAAATGATGTCGATGGGACGTTAAATCCAACAAACTGTATTCATTTGTAATGTCTATACCAAAACTTGGTATAATTCGTCTGGTTAATTAAACTTTAAGATGATTGGTACAAAGAATGATCGCATATCGTAGGTCTTCCAACTAGTGGTGATCAGTCAACAATATTAAGGTCATATTTCCATATCTTTATTACGTTGAACTTCGTATTCAGAAGCGCTGTCAGGGCGTCTCTTGATTCTTTTATAAATCGTGCAGGTTGGAAATGATCATCCAATAGAAGTAAGTCTCAGACAACCTCTTATTTCACATACCACAGTACGATCAATACACATTTATATAATATACAGATAAAACTCATGAACAGATATTCACCATAATGTCTTATGAAAACATGAGGAACACTTTTATTTTTGATGTTTTATGCTTTTCTTCCGTCCCGGTGAACGAGTGCTTAGAGCGTTCGCCCCGAAAGCGGGAGTTTGTGGGTTCGATCACCGGGCGTATGAAAGATCGTTAATTGGATACCTCATATAAGGGAAGTTAAGGACTGCTCAGAGATAATGTGACTGGTGTGGTATCATGCCACATGTCTACGGCGTGATACTGCAGTATGACAGCACTTTATCTGTCTAAGTAGACTTCGTTCCAGATGACTGAAATACTGTCGGTGGGATAATCAACAATTGTTTTCATTTGTAATGTCTATACCAAACTTGGTTTAATTCGACGTTAAACCCAATAACAACAAAACAAACAAATGTGAGAGACTCATTGGTTTAATATGGTTGTTAAGGTCAGCCAAGGCCGTGGTTTGACTGCGTTGAGTTTGTGATGTATCGAACATTCTGATCAAGTCTATTCGTAAATTCGAGATTTTGGGATTGGTTATTCCATACAAAATTACTATTCTACAAGGATAGATTAAGGCTGAATTTTGGATTTTTATTTCGTTATGTGAGTTATTAGTTAATTAATGAAATCACAAATACAAAAAAAAAAAAATTCCGTACCAATAAAATATATTGACTGTGTAAATACATCGTCGAATACCCACGGCCGTCGATAGATCAGCTGTTCATTAAATAGTATTGAACGGAATAAGTCTGCAGGGGTATTCGACGATGGTTAAATAGCGCTTAAACTTTGTTAATTATTTTTGCCCATACAAACTATTTATATCGTAAGGTTGTTTGGAAGAGATAAGAGAGAGAGAGAGAGAGAGAGAGAGAGGAGGGAGGAGGGACGACTAAGGCCCGACCAGCAGCATCGCAAGCATGCTTCGTGACGTGAAGCGGGACAACCTACAATACCGTTGTCCTCCATAGGAATGTGGGTTGTGGGTTTAATCACCGACCGCGAAATACTGAAGTCGCCAAAAATGGTTCTGGCATTTTCGTGCTCTCGGCATGTATACAGAACTGTTCCAGGACTGTTTGACCCGATGTTAGGATAATGCGACTGTGTATGGTAGCGTGTAACATACCTTCGGCGTGAAACTGTAATATGGCAGCACTATATATGTCTCAAGTAGACATTGTGTTCCTATGGCTGAAATACCGTCGGTTTGACGACAACCCTTAAAAAAATAATGCCGATGCAACAACGCGACACTATCCGAGCTCTACAAAATTATTCATGATCTAGTTACGTTTTATCCCGACCCCAACTTTTATCGTCTTTAGCCTCCTGAGAATAAAACTTAACGCTTTTGCAAAATTCCAGTTCTAATCAACATTTAAGCAATACATTTGCTTGTTGGTTGTTTAAACTTTAAACTGATGTGGGCACGACTGCATTTACAGTCAGTGCATTCACATCTCGCTTTTTCAACAAGCACCCAAACAAGCATCCTAATTGAAGAGAAATTGTCAAAGGGAGATAGTCAAAGGGCATAACAAATACAGCCCTAGCTGCATTACTTACATTGGTAATCTCCCATGATATCATCTCTCTTTTCTTTCTCTCTCTCTGTAAAAAAAAATAAAAAAAAAATAAAGAAAAAAAGACAGCAAGCTAATACGTGTTTTTGAATCATCAACATAGATGGTTGCGTATAGCGGGCTTGCAGCGGGAGGGGACCGGAGAACCCGGGGAAAACCCAACCGTCTGATCTGGTGTCTACCCAGCCTTCCCACATACTGCCCTGGGCTGGAATCGAACCCGGGCCGCATAGGTGAGAAGCCGATGCGCTTACCACTATATCAACCGGACAACTAGAAAAATATTACATTCTATAAATCATCATAAAAATCAAGCAACTTGCTTTGGAAAAAAATAATGAAAAATAAAGAAAGAAATATCGTTACGAGGCAAGAAATTTTAACTATTTATTTTAGCATGATCATTTGTTTAACTCAAAACAAGGAATTATAAACTTATAATCCCGTGTCACTTGTTGGTATCCATAAATTTAATCCTGTGTCTATATCTTTTTTTCTGTAAGATTAATATTATGTTTATATGTAATTTATTTCAAACCTGGCATTGCCCTGGTTCAGTACAGGGTGTACAAATAGTGAAAATAAACCTTTTTTGTGTATGAATTCAAATGTACAACATAATACAAAAAAAAAACTATCTCACGGGGAAAATAGCTACCATCGAAACCTGAAATAATTATGAAAAAAAAAACATTTTATAGAGGGTTACTCAATTAATTCTATATACGAGGCCTTCCTATGAAACCCAAATTCCACACAAGAATGTGATCTGAAACACAAAGAGCTAGGTACGTGCTATCACTTTACCTTACCAAGCTCCCCCGTTTACACCCTCAGTTGTATCTATTTATATCGATACTTCTGTTGCATATCAATGACGTAGTGCGTGTTAGTTTCATTTTTATGTTGGATCATGGCGTCCCCAGAAGGTATATTTTATAATGGATTCGGATTTTATTTTTCAAGCTTAAAGGGATTATAATTATCTTTTGTAAATTATTTATCTTAAAATGAAGCACATTTATAAAGTTCAAACATAAGTCAAAGATTAACAACAACAACAACAACAACAAAATGGATCAGACGAACTTCTGAGAATGGACTGGGTCCAGTACAATTAGACGCTTTTTTACCGACTTAAATTAACGAGTTTTAAGTTTGTGAACAAGATGGCGCTGGCCCATACGAAAGTCGACTGTGACGAAAAAAAAAATCCAAAGAGCTCTGAAATGTTGATCGAAATAGAAGTCTAAGCGATACCGTAGGGTGAGCTTTGATTATCGTCAGCTATGAACTGAACATATGTCAAAAATGCTGATTGGCTAAACATATTTTAAACGAACGGTACAGCTCTCTATCTTTGTTTTCTAAACATTGTCAAATTGATCCTTGGATAGAATCGAATCACGCTGTGCAAGTATCAGAGAGTTAGTATCCAGTTCTCGCCAGTGTAAGAAGCTTTTGAAAAGAAAAAAATCTCTCATCTTTAAATTATATATATTTCTTAATAAATGAATACATTTCCTATCAATGTCATAAATTGTCAATGGTAATTAAAAAAATTGAAAAAAAAAAACTATCGAAAACAAACGACAGTAAAAATATTATTTCAAAATGACATCTTGAATTCTGGACAGTGGATTCAAAATGAATCTGCCAGGAGAATTGCGAACATCTATACATCTAAATATAAGAACCATCAAAGCACAGTGTCCATGTTAATATCCGTCCGAGTTTTGTAACTTGGGGTATGAAAATTGCTTTTTTTTCTTACTTTTGTATCCTTTCATATAGAGAGTCCCTTCAGTTTTTCTAACTGTTTTTGCCAAATAAGGTGGTAAAACCCTCTACAGGGAGGTAAATGGGCAGGTTACATTATAACCATCAAGGGTGAATTTCACTATAAGATATATAAATTATCAAGTATGGATCTAAATGACTTCCGTTTGTTTGTTGGGTTTAACGTCCCACCGACAGTATTTCAGTCATTTGGAAACGATGCCTACATGAAACAGATATAGTGCTGCCACACTCACTGCACAGTATCATGCCGTAGACATATGGCATGATACCACTACCCATTAACATTATTCTGACACCGGCCAACCAGTCCAAGAACTACCCTTATATGCTGAGCGCCAAGCAAGGGTGCTATACCAGTACTATTTTTACGACTTAGGTATGTCGCGATCGGTGATCGAACCCATGGCCTTCCGTTTCCGAGGCGGACGCTCTAACCACTCGGCCACCGGGGACGGTAAATGACTTCCGTACAAATGATCGTTGAGAAGTGAAATAAACTAATAATAAACAAAACAAAATAATAATAATAAAATAATAATAATAATAATAATAATTTAATGATAACAAAGTAACTAAAATCAGGAGGCCTCAAACAATTCAGTGATTTATTTTGCAAGAAAATTTACTTTGTGAATGTTAATTTCTTTCAAATAGTTGATTTTTTCCCCAAACATTAGTCGCATAAAACGTCCTTTCCATATGAGTTTTGTATATATAAAATATACATCATGATAAATAAATAATAATAAAACAGTGATTAACCTAGATGTGAGCCCATCGTCTGAGGCAAATAAATATCGAGAAGACGCACAATTTCAAAATATGTGCGTCCCTTCGGACGCATGCAAATTTGATATATTGAAACCCGAAATATCACGGTTAATGATTTGTATGCACGGTTTAATCGTTTTAATTGCGTTATGGTTATTTTCAGGATGTCGATAAGCAATATGCTTTGATTTTGCCGAAATGTCATAATCCCTACTGCGACTCGCGTTTACATGCACTAAGATACACACGAGTGTGAATATCCTGTCGCGTGCATTTGATTGACATATCAGCCAACAACATGTCATTTTTTTTATCACAGCATCCACGTGTCACCAATTCTTGACCCAGATGCGCCATGTTTGAATTAATAATAATCGTGCATTAAGTTTATCAAATTAGTGAAAAGTACTGATTACGGCAATAATATTATAAAGAAATGGATGACTGAGATAAAACCATACAATTTTGCATCCACGTGTCAACCATGTGATCCGGGTTTTCAAAACAGGGCTTTTTTTAGATTAATTACTGAAATAAAAAAGAATATCACGAACAAATAAGAACAGAAAAAAAAAAAGCGAAACCCACCTCAACATGTTTTGGGGTAATTTTATTTCCTATCAAAACATACCCGCTTTAATCTACTTTTTTTCTAATAAAAAATTAATACTTTCCCCTTTGTTTATCATCAAAAATATACATTAAACATGAACCCCTGCTGGTCGGGTATCATGCCACTTGCCTTCTTCATGATATCCTGAGGCAGCACTGAAATATGTATCATATAGGCAAATTTTCCCGAGAAATACTGTCAACACGCTATCAAATGTGTAATTTTGACGAGACCTTAAACGTGTTTTTCAGTATGAATGACAAAATTTTTGGGCTTTTTTTTGTTTTTACTAAACAGGGGTGAGGACATGTGTATCACGTGAAAAAGGCACAAAATACCGGTGTTATTTGGGAAAATTTTCAAGAAAAAAATTTGTGTAAGTTTTAAAATTTGTTTTCAAAATTTAAAAAATTTGAATACATATAATTAATTTTTGGGTTTGAATTTACTGAAAAAATTTATTTTTTGATTAAAACAAGTATATTGCATGTAGGGCAAAGTTTAAGATGGGGATTTTTTTTTAAAATTAAAAAAATTCCCCCTTTCGTTGCCCCACAGAATACTTCATATATAAAAAACGTTGAGACGTGCAACTGAACTGAACGCCTTTTTTTTCTTTCTTTCTTTTTTTTTTTTTTTTTTTTTTTTAATTGTTCCTACATTTTTTTTCTTTCCATAGGCTATTCCTTTCTTAAAATATTTTTCCCCTAACTTGCTATTTAAAGTCCATGGTTTTTCTTTCCTCTCCAAAGTAAAAACGGCGAAAAACATTAAAACCCGAAAATAAACCCCACATTTTCTTACCGGGGATAAACAAGGGGTAAAAATTTTGGGAAAAATTTAATGATTTGAAAAATTTAGAGTTGCTTTTTTAATTTTTTTTTTTTTTCCTCGACCGCAAAGGGGGCCCGGGTTCCATAAGAAAATTTCGGGGTTAACTCCCCCCCTATGTGTGATCAAAGGAACCCCTTTTAAAAACCCTTTTGCGGGGGTACAAAAGTTGTTATGGATTTTTTTATTACTTTAAAAAAATCGGAAAAAATTTTAAGGGGCCTCGCTAAAAGAAAAAGAGCCCGTGAAAAAAAAGTAAAAATTTTTAAAAGATGTTTTCGAGAATGAAAAAAATTAAATAAAATTTTGAGGGCATTACGATCAACCCCCGGGGGAAAAAAATGCTGCTTGGGATAAAAAAGAAAAAAAAATTGTCGGTTTAGTCAAGGAACTTAGGGGAGAAAAATGAACCCCTTTATGTCAAAAAAAAAAAAAAACCAAAGGGATTGAAAGCCAAAAAAGGGAAAAAGGGAAACAAATTTTTTGGGGGTACGTGTGAAAGTGAAAATACTAAACAATTTAAAAGAAAGTATCAAAGGAAAAAGCAAACTGTTGGGGCCCCAATGAAAAAAAGAAATTTTTTTTTTTTCGGATGACAAAGTCATCTTGTAAAGTAAAGGGAAAAAGAAGATGGTAACAAATAAATGGAAGTTTCCATATCAGGGCCCCTGCCCTTTTCCCCCAACAAAGTTTAGGGGATTTTTCAGCAGGTGACTGGCTGGGGCACGTGATTTAAAACCCCTTTTTAAAACTTTATGTATCCCGGGGGAAAAATTTTAAATGACAGTTTTTAGTAAAAAAGCAAAACATTTAAAAAAGGTTTGGGTTAAGGGTTTTTAACATTTTCCCAATGGTGTTTTTTTATGTGACCCCGGGAACAAGAAGTTCATCTGTATAAACCCCCCCCTTTTATCTTAAGGAAAAAGAAAATCTACCATCAAAACCCCTTTTATGTTACGTATGAACAGGGTTGTCGTCCCCGTTACAGGGAAAAAAGAAGATTTTTTTTGTTTTTACAGGGGCCCCGCTGAGCCCCGGGAAAAAACATTGGAGTAGCGGAAAAATTTTTTGGGGGATAAATGTCAAAGGCGGATGTTTTTACGTCACGTTCCGACCCCCCGGGTAATGGGAAGTTTGGTGAAAGACGATGGGGACAGTACAGAGGGGATCGGGCGGGGAAAAAGGAGGTACAAGTTTCCCCAACAAAATAGTGTCAGTTTGCTAAAGTGCCCGGGTTTTATGTAACAAAATGGGGAAAAACCCCGAAAATGTTGACAAAAAAGGTGTTTTGGCTATAAGTATAAAAACAAGGAAATTTAACCCCGCCCCGGGACATTTCCCAGACAGCAGGAAACATTTTTTTTGTAAGTGGGTTTGGGGGGCTAAAAAAATTATGTTTTTTAAACCCGGGACTCCCCCCCCCCAAAAAAAAAAAAGGGTTTTTCCCCCCCTCCAAATGATGGGGGAGTAAACCCGGGGGGTTTTTTAAGGGCCCCTTTGGGGCGTTTTTTGTAGGAATGGGAAAGTAAACCGCGGGAAAAGGGGTTTTGGGGAAAAAAAAAAATTAAAAAGGAATTTGTCGATTTTTTTAAACGGGGTTAATTACCAAGGGGAAAAAATTAAAATATTTTTTAAAAACCCCGTCCAAAACACCTTTTTAATGGGCGATTTTGAGGTCGGGGCCGGGAAATTGAACCGGGGCCCCTTTTTTGGGAAATTTTAAAAAAAAAAATTTTTTTAAAAATACATTTCCCCCTTTGATTGTAAAAATTTCCCTTATTTGTTTTGGGTTTTGGGTTTCAGAAATCGTGTTTTATTTTTTCCAGTGAAATTTGTGTTATATTTGTAAAATCTATTTTAGTCAATCGATCGAGGTTTACACGTTATCTACAAAATATTCATGTAATCTTTGCTTTTTTTTGAACATGAGGGATTTTTAAAGCTGAATTTTTATTAAAAGCTGTTAACCCGTATCACTTCTAGTTTTATTATTAAAATTTTTATTTTGATGTTATAGTAACAGAAGTGTAAATACAAAAAGAAAAAACAAAAAATGTCCCCGTGTGTTTTTATAATTTACATCATTTTTTAAAACATTTTAAAAATAAAAAAATGACTCGGTTTTAAAAAAAAAATATAAACTTTTCTAGGTAAGGGGAGGGTGTTTTTTCTTCTCGACGAGTTGAGCGTAATAAATTTTGTTTTATTTTCGTCGTTTAAAAGGCGGTTTTAACGATTCTCCAAAAATGAGTGCTGTAGTGCCCTTTAATGGCGACACAACCCTTAAACAATTAGTTTTAAAACACTGTGATAGTTAATGGGATTTTGAGTTTCCGAACGTGAAAAATTTAGTTCAGCAAAACATATTACTTAAAGTGTTTTGTTATTTATGTCAAAACATTGCGATAGTAAACTTTTATAATAACCTTAATAGTACTTTCAAAAATTTTTATAAATGTTTTCCTTTTTTAATGTTTTATCTTTTTTTTCGAAAATTATTTCACATGTAATGTTGGGAAAATGATTTTCTTTTATATCGTGTTTTTCGCAAAATAATGCACGTGTTAAGTTAATGCGCGAAATCTTTATACGAAAGGGCGGGAGTCGGGGATTTATTTTCGGTGGAATACCAGGTCAAAGTGGGGTAGTTCCATCCTCAAAGGGGACTGGTTGTAAAGGTTTGAGAGAAAAGTTACTGAGGTTTGTATTGGGTCATTTTTATTAGTAGTTCAAGAGAAAATTTTTAATCTTCAAAAAAAAAAAAGATTTTTTTGGGGAGTTATTATTTCAAGTCCGTATCTTTAAATCTTCATGTTCATGGGTAATTATTTTCGTTGTTTTTCTAAATTTTTCTATCGCGAATATTAGTGTCAAGAAAAAAAATATGATTTTAAAAACCCGTATGGGGGTCTATTGTCAGACAAAAAAAAAATCTAGAAGCAAAAGGGACATGAAAAAAATAATAATAAGTGTTTTTTTTACGAATATAGCATGGACATTTCCCCAAGGGAAATAAAACACAATAAGAAGGTCGTTGTTTTTTCTGTGTTTTCCATTTTGTGTGTTAGCATTCGTATATTATGTTTTTTGCATGTTGAAGTGGAAAATATTCTATAATTTCGAATGTCTTTTTAAACCCTTTTATACAATCGCTTCCGGTTTTTGATTTCAGAGAGAGGGGAGAGAGAGAGAGAGAAAAGGGGAGAGAGAGCGAAGGGAGAAATGGCGTATTGATAAATTTTTGTTTATATTTTGTAATTTGTGTGGATTAATTAACGAAAAAAGTAAATAAAGGCCATTCAAGGGAAACTAAATTTACCCTTAATGTGGAGGTTGGTTTTTCTGGGAACCCGTATGGCCTTTGTTAATACTTCATTTAATCATAAAGGTTTTTATCTGGGGATAAATATTCGTTTGAAATGTTCATCCCACAAAACCCGGTACTGAAAAATCATTAATTTTGGGGGGCACTAATTTTCGTCGATTTTGGGGGGTTTTACCCCGAATTAAATCCCCACAAAACCGTTTTTTATTAGGCCTCCGTTTTCTAGAACATAGACCCACAAATAAAAAACCCCACAAAATTTCCTTTGGGATATTATCAACAAAATTAAATGTAACAAAATTAATGTTTTTACTTTTATAACCCCCCACAAATTTCCAATGTTATACAGTTTGATTTATGATACATTTAAATCGTGTTTGTGTGTACTTTGTTGAAACAAATGTCTATAGTTTTACAACCGACTATAATAGTGTTGATGTACATGTATACATAACTAAAGGAACTGCTTAATGAGCATCGTTTTTTTTTTGTTTTTTTTTTGCATGTTTCATCTTTATATATTGTAGAAAAAGTAAAGCTTAAAATGTCGGTAATTTCGTTGAATGGTTTTTGATAAAAAAATAACCCAAAAATTTTTAAACCCTTTCGCAAAAATGACAAAAAAAGGGAACATTCTTTTGAATTCTAGTATAAATCGGAAAATAATTTTTGTTTATGTTCCCCAACATAAACAAAACCCCCATGTTGTTGGCCTACTTTGGGGTCAGGTTTAACTTTGCCACGTGGAATTGAAATGCTTTTTTTATTTGATTTACAGTATCAACGACTTTTTGGTGTGTCATGTTACCACACCGTACCTATAGGAAGGGCCAACCGAGTAATCGTGTCCCCAAAAAGCATTTTCCCGCGTTTTTTTACAAACTAACTCATGAAAAAAAGCGCCTAGCCAAAATGTTCGGGAAAATATTTGGTTTTACCCCCATCTTTCTAATCATCGATAACAAAATCATATTTTAATTTTCTGCCCTGTTTATAAAAATGTGGAAGAGACAATTTCCCGGTAAATTTTTAAAAAAGTTATTTTTTTCATAAACAAGAGTAATTTTTTTCTTTTTTGGGGGTAATTTAAAACAGAATTTTCTTTTAGGGTCATTATCAACGAAAATTTTAATTTTTTAAAGTAATAATAATAGAAAGTTAAAAATTTTAAAACTTTAGAACTTTGGGGTTATTTTGTTTACTTTTCACTTGATAATGTAGTTTAACGGTCACATTGAATTTGCTGATATTTCATAATATAAGAGCAAACCGATGTTTAAAAAAGATTTTATATGCCCGTAGAACAGCTGTACAAACAAATATTCACCCCCGGTGCCCAATCCGGCCACATGAGTTACCAGTGCCCAGGGTTTTTTAAAAAAATCTTTTGATTCCCTTTTGTTAAGGAAAATCAGTATGTTCAACACATTGTGGCAAAGATCTCTGCAAAATGTCCTTTTTGGGGAAAAGGAAACGTGATGAATTTTACATGGAGTATCTCCCAAAAAAACATGACCTCTTCCGAGAGCATTTAAGACGAAAGAAAAAAAAATTAAAAAAGCGACTTTCTCGTAAACCAATTTGAAACCCTAAGTTTAAGATGAAAAAAAACATCAGAAAAAAAAAGAAACCCGTGTTCCCCAAAATGATTGTAATGCACATGAAAATGTTTTCCCCCCAAAAGGTTTTTTTCCAAAGATACCCCCCCGCCCCTCAAAAAAAAATATTTCCGTATAATGCTATAATCCCAAACAAAAAAAAATGTTTTTTCCCTTTACATTCAATTAAAAATACTAAAATGTACTTTTATTTTTATTTGCGGTTGTGATTTCTCCCAGGGGGAAAAAAACTTTTTTCTTTTTTGGGGGGGGGGGGGGGGGGGGGGGGGTTTAAAAAATTTAAAAACGTTTGTGTAGATTTTTTAAAAAATTTGTTTCCTAGTTAATGTTTTTGGAAAATAACCCAAAACCCCTTTTGAAATCAATTTTTAAAAAAAAGTTGAACCCTTTTTCCTTTTTGTGTGCGAGAGTCGTAGGGGTTTTAAAATAAATCTTGACGTCAGTGAGGGCGACTCTTTTGCTCAGTGGTTAGGCTTTGGGAGCCGGTGACCGGGGACCCCGGGGGCCGGGTCGATTTTTGTTAAAAACGTTTTTTTTGTATTTACAACAATATTTATTTAAATCGAGCGGACAATACAAAACTTGTTTCTGGGAAGGCCCAGTTTATAACCCTCCCCCCCGTAAGAATCCCAATTTCTAATTAGAGAATTGTCGGATGAGGACCGAACCCGATCTTGTCGTGAAAAGTAAAACTATTTAAAAAATTTTATCTGTTTTATTGGTTGGAATTTCCGCGGTGTATGTCAGAACGTGGAGATATGTTGCTTGAGACAAAACAGAGCATTTCTCTTAGGTCAAATTTGCCCAGTTTTTTTTCCTTTTAAAATATATGAAAACTTGAAAAAAATTAGACAAGTTTTGGATCCACTGAGGTTCTCTTCTTTTCATTTAAACGAAACTGGGGAAGGGTGCTTAAATGTAATGAAACCTTGTTTGGAAAGTTTAAATGTTGGGTAGCGTTTTTTCGTAATGTTCGGGATCGGCCCCCTTAAGTTAAAATACAATAGTCGAAAAAGAGATAACATATTTTTTTATATATAATAAAAATGAAAAAACTCTACAAGAAAAACTTTAAAACCGAAAGTAAATAAGATAATACCAAATTTTTCCGTCTTTCATCTTTCATTAAGAAAAACTACCGTTTTCGTTTCTTAAGTGGAAAAAAAAAAAATAAAAAATAGGAAAAATATTTATGTTATAGCTTTTACCCCCCCTAAAGCGTGCTGTTTTTAACTATTTCGCAGTTGATTTGAGTATATTTTGAGCTTTTTTTTATGGCAGTTTTTATATGTTTATTAGTTAGGATTTTTTGGAACCGGGGAGAGACAGCACGGATATATGCCCTTTAAAAAAGGGCATGATTTGAACGCAATTTGTTGCAGTAGAGTTTCTCCTCGTCAAGCTTTCCCGGGTTTTTCCCTGCGGACCAATGAGTCAGTTTTGTTTTGAACTATTAAAAAATATACGTGTGATTTAATTGGTCAAAAAGTAGTGTTTAATATTCAGCGACGAATTTTTCCCTTTAAAAAATACAAAGTTATACGGTAGTGTTACGAAAAATTTTTGTCCCAGGGGTTTCCCGACGACAGGATTTTTGGTGACAAATATTTTAGACATTTTCGGGGTTTTTTTAAACTCATTTAAAACTATAGGGCGGTGATTTTCCCGGGTCCCCCTTTTGTGCGGAGACTTACCCAATGGAAATTTCCCCCTCCCCGCGTAAGTTCGTATCCCGGCGGGGTCATTCGGTTTTTTGGGAACTTCCAGGGGTTTTGCGGTAGGTCGGTGGTTTCCCGGATGCCTCCGTGATTAAAGGTTTTCCCTCTAACTGAAATTAGCTGGACGTCGCTAATGCTGAAATACTGTCAAAGCGCGGAAAAATCAAATGTCAAGTCAAGCAAGTGAGGGGAAAATCGACACAACAAAATCGGTCTCGGCCACAAATTCAAATTCTTCAAAAATATTCGGTATTTTCTTTTGCCCTGGGCCCGGGGGTTTTGGAAAATTTTTTTATTATACCCTTAAAAAAAACAAGGCCAAAAAGTTTCATGTTTATATCCCCACAACCATGAAATTGTATCCCTAGAAAAAATAAAAAAAGGTTTTTTTCTTTCTGTTTTTTTTTTTTTTATAAAACCCGGGTTATGGTCGAGAGCATTTTTAAAGTTTAAACAAGTTTCCCGAATGGTTAAGCGTCGTATCTAATTGTAGGTCGGGGTTCGACCCGGGCCCCGGACTAAAGTCGTAAAAAAGGGTTTTGGGCATATGTAGGTGCGCTGCGAGTTGCCCACAGTGGTGCGTGTAAGAAGTATTTGCATTTGAGTTATCACTTAAATTTGGGGAAAGGTTAATTGGCCGGTGGGCTAGAAGATTTCGTCATGGTCGGGTACCCGAGGGGTTAGATCGCCCGCACGGAACAAAGGGGTTTGTGGTTTTAAAACCGGCAGGAATATGAAGACGTTTTATTTCGGGGTTTACAGGACGATTGGGGGGGTGTCGGAAAATGTGATGGGTGGGTATTATGCTTTTTGTTACGGCGTGATACATTTTCTTTACTCCGCTGTTTACGACCCGGTGTGCGAAATGATACCAGTAATGTCGACTTTTTTCCAATATTTTAAAATTGCATTTGTGTCTTATGGTTTAAACCTAAAAAAATATAATATGAGTACTTTTCGACCTGTACAAAAAAGCTGAAAAATCCAAGGGCCCGAGACATGTGTTTTCAAACATTTATTTATACTTAAAAAATTTAAAAAACAAATTTACAATATGGTAATATCAAAAAAAATAAGGTGGGGTGTGTGTGTGTGAGCAATAACTCGTTTAATAAAGGGTTTTATGTCCAAGGCAAAATAAAGGGGACAGAGACACACCCCCCAGTCACATTCCCAAAACGATATATTACGGTTATGGCATTTTTTTATAGTATTAATTGTTCGAGTTGTGATATAAACTTCACATGGTACTGCACGGTCGCAAAATGAATTGGGGAAAAAAACAAGAGTTTTGTTTTTGACCCCTGGTTTTTTTGTTTTTTGGGGTTTTTAATGTATCCCCCGTTTATTTCATCATTTGGGACGGGTCTATTGATACAGATATAGTGCTACCCCCTTTTCAGTATCACGCGAGACATGTGGTGATACCACCCCCAGTCAAATTCTGAAAGGGTTTTAAACCCAGTCCTGCAATCCCCTTATAAATAAATTGTTGAGCGCAAACGAGGGGGGCCCAAAACGGCCCTTTTTTTTTCGACTTTGATATGTCAAGGGGGGATCGAACCCCGACCTCCCCCCCGGGCGGACGCTCTAATACTGACCCCCAGTCGACCCCCGGTGCTTTACCATAGCCCCAAAGTTGTTTGTTTCATTTTTTTAAATTTTCGACGATTGAGAAAAAGTTTTAAAATTTGAAATGCCGTTTTAAACGAATTTTGGCTACAGTATGTATGAGAAAAACGGAGACTTGTTTTTGGAATACCCTTGGTTGATTTTAAAATTGGGTTTGCTATTTTTGCAGTAACATGCGTCTTATGGGGAAAAATTTTAAAAATTTATGTGTTTGTAAAAAAAGTTCTTAACAAAGAAATAAAAATTACTTCGGGGTTTTTGGGTTGGCCCAGTATTTGGCGCTTGGGAAAGGGCCCAAGAAAATCTTTCCCCAAAAATGGGGTGCAAAATTAAAGTTAAATTTATTTTTTTTTAGGGGAATTACCCACTCAGATTTGCGTTAAAAATACAACGAAAAACTTCTTTTTTCGTAAAAATTCTTTAACGATTTTTTTTTTCGCTGATGTCACTTAACCCTTAGCTCACTGATTCGCTGCTTTTTTTTTAAATCACCCCATACTAACAGTTAGAAATTTAATACAATAATTTAAAAGCACAAAAATATACCTATAACTAAATACGAAACGCAATGTACGTTGGTCGCTGTTCTATACATGGTTTTTCCAAAATGTACATTGTAGCCGCTCCCAATGAACACGGGATTTGTAATTGGCACGCTTTCCGCTATCTACATGGTCACCCGTACCCCATGTAAATGGCCGCCCAAATACGCTTGTATATTTGTCCCCCGTTTCACTTGTTATTTGTCCCCAGCTACGCCTGTTACTAGTGCCCGTACGCTTGTTACTTGTACCGTTTTTCACAGTATATGGCATGCTACGCCATTTATACTGTCGCCCAATCGCTAGATATTTGTCCCCCGCCTTTCCATGTATACTGGTCACTAGTACGCCATGAAAAATGTGTCCCGTACGTTTGTAAAATTGTCCCCCGCTTTACATGAAAACAGGTCACTGCTACGCATGTTATGGTCACTAGCTACGCCATGAAAATATTTCGTCCGAACGTATGTTTAATTGTCACCGCTTTCACATGTAAACAGGTCACTGCTAGCCTGTAACTGGTCACAGTACCATGTAAAACTAGTTTCCCGTAGTTGTATACTTGTCACCGCTTTACATTTTTACGTTCACTAGCTACCCCAGTAAACGGGTCGTCCGTGGCTATGTATATTGTCACCGTTTAAATGTATATGGCTAGCTCGCATGTTAATGGTCCTAGCTACCCCTTGTTACTAGTCGCCCTTTCGTAATGTCCGAATCAACCGCTACGCCTGTATTTTAGTAGCCCCGCTCCCTGTCACTAACAACGTTCCCCTTTTTAAACTTTCTTCTATCGACATGTACACAAATAAACCGCTACGAAATATCTAGTCTTTATCGCATGACACGAATAAACCGCTCCCCTGTTATTAGTAGTCGCTACCCCTGTACATTAATAAACCCGCTACGATGTATATAGTGTTCTATACGAAAGTCCAAATAACCCGTCCCCCAATATATACGTTCTATACGAATGTACACGAATAACCGCTAGCCATGTATATAGTGTTCTATACGACTGTACACTAATCAACCGCCCCCTGTATACTGTCGTTCTATCGACTGACACTTGTCACCAAATATAACAAAAAAGTCCAGTCTCGGTTTTTAAAAATGGGCAAATTTTTGTTCGTTAGCAGGTAAGGGTTTAAAACAGTTTTTCTATCTCCTAAGTTTTTACATGTACTGTAATAATTTTATAGGCATTTTTCTAGAGCGAATTGTTTACAAAAAATTGTTTTGATCTTCAGTATAGTGCATACTCAAATAGATAAAAAAGGTTTCTTTAGGATTTTAATTTTAAAAGTTTGAGTTTATAAAATAGGGGAATTTAAAATTTTTATAATGTATAAAACGTGCGTGGTGATAGGGTGGGGGGGGATGGTGGGTTTAATTTGCATAATAGGAAAGACAATCGCAAAATTTTTTTTCGGCAGAGACACCAAAATATTCAAGTCTCTGATAATTCATGAAAAACTCCATCCCGTTTTTCTTTATTATTATACAATGTTTGAACTTTTCTTTTACAATTGGGCTAATTAGGCGCAAATAAAAACTTTTATATTGCATTTCATTTTTAAAAGAGGTTAACAATGTAGAATTTTCTTCGCATTTAACCCGATTTTAAATTTAATCATTACATTCTATGAACGGTCAAAAACACCCGGCCAAATTTTTTTAAAAAAACAGGCACCCAGTACTGCAATACCATCATGTTTAGCGCCAAATTTCCCGTACCCCTTTTGAACGCTTTTGCGTTAAGGGGCCTTGATGCGCCCGGTTATCTCTACCCATACGGCTATATGATTGAAATATTCCTGTGTTTAAATTTAATTTTGATACCATTTTTGAAAACCAATGATGTCCTCTTGCAAAGTTTTTATTTATTTTTCGTCCAGCTAAATTCCAGCAAAAAATTTGTGGGAATTAAAGATATTTCCCCCTTCCTCCTCGCCAAATAAAAAAAATTTCCCTACAATAATAGTTACTCGTCATCTTTTTGTGGAAACCACCCCGGCAGTCTTTCGTGCTTGGGTGTTTTGACTTGATTCAGATTTTCCCTAAGGAGTCCGCCCTTAAAAATGTACGCTTCGGGGCGAAAAGGGACAGGCGGTAAAAGGCTGTGGTTATTTGCAAATCAAGTCCCTGCTTGTTTTTCGATACGTAAAACTGCCAACTAAAAGAAAATAAAAAATTTAAAAAAATAATAAAAATTAAATCCAAAATCGCCGGTCCCCAAACGGGTGAAAGGTTTTATTTTTGGGAATGAAACGGATGAGGGGAAATCTTTTTGAATATGATCAGTCTGATTTGGGGTTTTAAAACTTAGGTTTCCAAAATCCATATACATGAAATTAGTGAACATCCTATTTTGCTGTGCACAGTCACGTACATACTCTTGTTTTCTTTATATTAATATTACTCAAAACAAAAAACTTCCCCCTGGGGCCCTCCCCGGGAGTCGGTAAAATAAATGATTTAAGGACCGCCCCTTTAAAACCCTTTCCCCTCATATAAAAATTTTTTGGGCGCATAAATAGGTCCCACAAAAACCCTGATCTGCAAAAAACCCCCAAAAAAAAACCCTTCCCAAATTTAATAAAAAAACCCTCATTTCAGGCATGAGGAGCAGCGAAAAGCAAAAAACGATCCCCCGCGAGCTATCGGATCTTTTTATGCTGTTCAAAAAGGG
Source organism: Solen grandis (assembly GCA_021229015.1). Classification (NCBI taxonomy): domain Eukaryota; kingdom Metazoa; phylum Mollusca; class Bivalvia; order Adapedonta; family Solenidae; genus Solen; species Solen grandis. Next base: position 9,048,204 of record CM037778.1, read on the forward strand.
GTTTTTTCAGGGTTTTCCTTATGGGGGAAAAAAAGGTTTTAAAAAAAAAAATAATAAATCTTAAAGTAGCGGAGGAAATATAAGGGAAAATGGGGGTTTTCAAAAATTTAAATTTAAAGTCTTTTCATTAACAGGATTATCCAACCAGTGTAAGTGTGAAGCCGTGACGAACTATTGCCCTATTTACACAAAATAACATGTGTTTTTTTTTTTTTTTTGTGATATGTTTGTGAGCATTTAAACCCAAAATTTCAATTACAATAGGGGAGAAATTAAATTTCAAATTGCGGAACCCCCAAAATCTGTACTGAAATCGATTATAAAAAATAAACTGAAGGGATGACCAAACTTTTGGGGAAAACCCTACGTTTTCGTGGCATTTGTTTGACTTGACTTACTCTTTGAGTTTACCTCGTTCGAAAGTATTTCAGTCATATAGCGACGTCAGCAAATTCAGGTGGGGAAGACCCCGATGCAGGGAGGCACCCGGGTGAACCATCGATTTCGCAAGCCAGGGGAAGGTTTCTGCATAAAAATCCGAATGCCCCTGCGGGTTCGAACATGCGGTGGGTGGATTTGTCCATGGGCCCAGGGAGCCCCGAGCATTTGTTTGCTATCCGAAAAAGCGGTCACTAAAAAGCTTTTCAATGTAATGAAAGTTTGTTTAGTTATCGTTTTTTTTAGGGAATTTATCGAAGCGAGAAATAATGGATAATCAAGTAGACAAACTGTAGTTTGTTTATTGCTTGGGTTTAACGTCCCAAAACGTATTTCAGTCATTTGGGGGCGTGTCTAATTGAGAGAGATATAGTGTACCCCCACTGAAGTATCCGCGGGACATGTGGCATTACCCCACCCCCGTACATTATCCCGACACCAAGCCCAAACCGTCCCGCAACTACCTTATATGGAGGCCAAAACAAGGAGCATAACATTCTTTCACGCTTTGGCTGTCGCGGCCGGGGATCGAATACCCCCCCGGGCGGACGCTTAAAAACTCGGCCCTGGGGGGGGTTAAGAAAAATGAAAAAAAAGGTCACAAAAGGTAAGGGGGTTTAAAAAGCGTTGGGAAATCTATTTTTGTCAATTTTCCCCAAAATGATTCCCCCGCACGCTCCTTTGCAAAAAATTTACGCCGACCAATGTAGTAATGATTGTAAAGCTTACAATGGTGAAGGGTTTTTATTTATAGAAATAAGGGGAAATAGTTTTTTTTAAACTATATTTTTTACCCAAAGGGGATAAGATGTTATTTAGGAAAATATTTAGGAAATGCATCGTTAAAATAAAAAGAATTTTAAAAAAATTAGAAAAAATAACCTAACTTTATTTTTATATTTTTTGAGATTTTTTTTATTGTTATCTTTTTCTTTATTTAATCATATTCAATATTTTATTAATGAGAGAAGATTAAGTCACCACACACACACACCACACACATATATAATATTGAAATCCCGTAATTCCTTCTCGTGGTGGGGGATCTAGCCGAAGAATGAAGGGGAGTAACTGGTAGAGAATGGTGTGATGTTATTGTGTGAAAAAAGGGGGAACTCAAACGTTGCATACTCTTGTTTTAGGGCAAATAAAATTTTTTTGACAAAAAAAGATGTTTTTTTGAAATGTTTGACCCCTTTCAGCAAAAATCAAAAAAAAGTTCCCAAAATTTCAACCCCTTGCTTCTCCATTATGTTCCAGTTTATGCAAATGTAAATTAGGACTCCGTCTACGGATCAAACCATATCGCGGTCTTCTGATGAAAATCGCTATTCGGTAGCATATTGCGTTCCACAGGGCATTTTTGCCCTAGAAAAAGCGAGAGGAAGTGGCCCAAAAAAAATGGTCATTTTTTAAAAAGTGAGTTGCTCAAAATTATAGTATTGCATGGAATATTAGATCATCTTTGCTGTGTTTATTGTGTTCACATTTCAATTTCAGCGCTGAGACCCAAAATAGGCAAAAAATTTAGTGATGTACAAAATGATTCAATACATGCTTTTTATTACATGTTTTTGTAAAAATTTAAAGGGTGGATGATTAGAAAATTTTTTCGCATATCGTCCAAACTCTTTATATAAGATATATGTTGGGTAAATCCAAAGAAAAAGTTTATGTGTAAACAATCAATACCTTTTTCAAAAAGATAAACCGAATCAAAATGTATGCATGTAAATTGTACTAGTTATGGTTTTAATAGTATTTTTAAAAAGGTCACCCCTCTTCTCTTTTCAAAAAGTTTCCGGTTGGAAAACTCAGAGGGGTAAGAAATGGCAAAATCTTTAAGGTTTTGGAGGTTACATCTTCTGAAATGCTGACTCAGATGGTTTTTACATTTTAATTTTTAAGGGCATAATTAGGGACAGTGAAAAAAAAGATGTTGGGCATCAATGTGTGTAACCGTTTGTGTGATTTGTCAAAAGTTTTAAGACAGGTTTTTAGACAAAATGATGTGAGGTTCCACTGGATTAAGTAATTTGTTTAATCCCGATATTTATCAGTCTCAAAGGCAAGTGATTGGGACTTGTTACAGATTTCTTGGTTTTTTGTTTTGTGTTAAGGGTCATTTGGTTATTTTTGGGGGGTTTTGCTCCCAAATCTGTAGTGGAAAAAGTCAGTGGCACTTATTGACAGGTCACCTTTCTGTCAGGGGACAAAAAATTGATCAGCTGCTGTGAGGAGTGAAAAAGGGTTTTTGTTGCCTGTCTCCCCGCCCATTTGGGAAAGGGGTTTTTAGCAAAAAAAAGTGGTCCCAAAAATTCGCTTAGAAATTCTTTGTGCATTAGGTAATGGATTCATTACCAGAATTTTAATCAATGGTCTTTTAATGGAAAGTTCAATTTCAAGATTCATTTAAGAAGTGGGCAGGCCCAAAAAAACTCGGAGAATTTTAAATAGACATTTTTGTCAGACAGGAAGAATTACGTGTACTGTACATAATGTACATAATGTAAAAAACTTGTTTTAGTGAAAAAGTTTTGTCAGTGTTAAAAATTGAAATATTGGAAGAAGATAAAGATACTAGTTTTGTTCAAAAGTACTAATGTACTAAAAAGAGACAAATGTTCATGATAAAAACTTTCTCTTTCGTGCCCTGTTTAACATGAAACTATATATTAAAAAGAAAAAAAAATTTATATGAAAGGTATTTGTATTGTTTTCATTTTTAAAATCATATTATATATACATATATGATTTTTTTAATGTTATGC
>CM037778.1:9056412-9078912 GCA_021229015.1 Solen grandis
TTAAAAGCATGCTTTTTTAATTTTTTAAATTTTGTTCTTTTTTTCTTTTTTTTAATTCCTTTTACCTTTTTCATTCCTACGGGGGGAAAATTTGGGGGGGACCTACGTGGTGGAACTTGGAAAAATATAAATCCTTTATCCGGAATAGTCCATTTTTGTTAAAAATTTATTTGTTAAGCAGGTCATGAAAAATTAAAAATCAATCCCCCATCAAATTTTGGGAAAGGTTTAGAGGTTTTTTTCTTAAAAAAGTTCCTGCCCAAATCTTTTTCACAATTCAGTTTTTTGAAAATTAATTAATTTAAAAAAAAAATGATTTATTCAAGGACGTTTTTGTTAATAAAAAAATTTGTAAAGAAAAAAATTTTTTAAAACTATATTGTTTTTCCAAAATAAACATCTTTTTTTTTTTTTTGTAGAAAAAAACAAAAATTTTTAAAATTACCACGTGTCTTTTTATTAAATTTTTTTAAAAATGGTTTTGCCCCAACATTTATGAAAATTTTAAACCCGGGGGGGTAAAAATTTGTAAAAAGTCAAAGCAATTGTCTTACTTTACGTGTTTTTTGTTTTTTTAAAAAAAAAGAAGACAGAAAAAAAAAATCATTGGGGTCGGGTTTGGCGTGTGGAGTGTTGCAAAATTCAAAAATTGAAAATAATTTTTCAAAACATTTTTTTTAATTCAATAAAAATATATTTATTCAAAAACAGAAAAATATTTGTTCTTAAAAAATATTTGTATTCTTAACATATATTTATGTTCTTAAAAAAATATTCGTTCATATTTGGTTTATCCATGATTCTAATTCGACTCACATCTTTCTATTTATACAAGAAGGTAATAAAACACAGGTATGGGTAAATTTCGCAGCTGGCATGCTCTCGTTGATAACGAAATTAATTTGAACCGAACATATTTGCTTTGACCGTAATCTTATCGTTACTTTATCTATTTATCTGTTTATATATTTATCTGTTTATCTCATTCATTCATTCATTTAGTTATCTATTTATGTTTATCTGTATATCTTCTTAATTATCAAGTTTATTTGATTAAGGCAGGTAAGTAGATTTACTGATTAGATAATTGATTGATTGATGTGTAACCCATGCTATATTTGCCTATATGTATTATGAATGATAAATAATAAGTTTAGAGTACTGCTATGCTTGCCTGCGATACCGCACCAAGCGACATGAGGGGCCAAGACATACCAAGTGACACCAGGCCTAAACTGGCAACTGGCACTAAGCCACAAGAGGGGCCAAGAGAAACCAAGATGAACCAGGCATACAGTGGCACCGGGTACCAAGCGACACGAGGGGCCAAGATATACCAAGTGACACCAGGCCTAAAGTGGCAAATGGCACCAAGCCACATGAGGGGCCAAGACATACCAAGTGACACCAGACCTAAATTGGCACCTGGCACCAAGCTACACGAGGGGCCAAGACATACTTAGTGACACCAGGCCTAAATTGGCACCTGGCACCAAGCCACACGAGGGGCCAAGACATACCAAGTGACACCAGGCCTAAATTGGCACCTGGCACCAAACGACACGAGGGGCCAAGACATACCAAGTGGCACCAGACCTAAAATGGCACCTGGCACCAAGCGACACGAGGAGCCAAGACATTCCAAGTGACACCAGGCCTAAAATGGCACCTGGCACCAAACGATACGAGTGGCCAAGACATACCAAGTGGCACCATCCCTAAAATGGCACCAAGTGACACTAGGCTTCAAGTGACATCAGACCTCACATTGCACCAAGTGACATTAAGCGTCAAGTGACACTAGACCTCATTTGGCACCAAGTGACATTAGAGTTTGCCCGCAATATCTTTCCAATCAGTGAGCCCGAAATTTTCAAATTCCTGGTCAATTTATTTTGAGTTCGGAATTTTGCGAAGTTTGTCTACTAAATTGAGATTTAACTGATAAGAGTTTACTGCGAACTGCGCATGTCATTATTTCAATGTATGCCCCGCCCTATCCACGTGATGGTCATGTATGGCAGTGTTTACTACACCTATCCCTACACACGATGCGTGTTCACTGGCGCATGTTGACGTCATTTGTAAACAATTAGTAAAGTTGCTTAGAGATACACATTAACATAAGAATGAGGAGTTTCGGAAATATTTTTGCAATGGGACGATTACAAGCTCAATCTAAACTGACTCCTAGGGAGAGAATAAGATGTTAAGATGAATACTAAAATACAAGGAAACTTTGTTTGTTTATTAGGGCTTTCTGCCTCAAGCAGAAAGACCTATTGGGTTTGTTATGTTTTTTCTTATTATTAGGGCTTTCTGCTTTTCGCAGAAAGACCTTTTGGGTTTGTTCTGTCTTTTATTATTATTATTCTTTTTTTCCAACCTTTTCATGTTGTTATTTCATTAAGTTGCTGAAGGTCTAGGACAAAGAAATTCTATCAACAGACACCTGAAGCAATGGCATTTTGGAATATATTATTTTTATCTTCACATGACGTCACATGACGTCAGAACTAAAAATAGCTACCAAATTTTGTACGCGCTGTACAGCCGTCATTTATGGACGGATTGTAATGGAATTTTCACAGAAGTTATATATTAAGACCTCATTGTGCAGGATTATATAGGTTTGCCAAGATTCGAAAGAACTAAGGTTCTATGGCGAATCCAAGATTCGAACCAAGGACGTCAAATTTCAAATCCATATAAAATCGATTCTAGATGAGATAGAAAGTTGATATTTGGCGAGATTATATGTCTCTGTGTTTCCTTTGCATTTTGTAAAGATGAACGTTATATGACGTCATATGACGTCATCAAGTTGTAAAGAATTTCCGATTACTTGATGTCAATTTACTCATGTTGCAAAGGCTCATAGACAATGAAAATTTAATGTCCTATGTAGGTAATCATGAACATTTAGATTCAATGTTTAAAATTTTCATATGACGTCACATGACGTCAGAACTAAAAATAGCTACCAAAGTTTGTACGCGCTGTACAGCCGTCATTTATGGACGGATTGGCATGGAATTTTTCACAGAAATTATATATTACGACCTCATTGTGCAGGATAATATAGGTTTGCCAAGATTCGAAAGAACTAAGGTTCTATGGCGAATCCAAGATTCGAACCAAGGACGTCAAATTTCAAATCCATATAAAAAACGTTTCTAGATGAGATAGAAAGTTGATATTTGGCGAGATTATACGTCTCTGTGTTTCCTTTGCATTTTGTAAAGATGAAGTTGTATAGAATTTCCGATTTCTTGATGTCAATTTATAGTTGCAAGGGTTCATAAACAATGGAAAATGAAAGTCCTTTGTAGGTAATGATATTCATTTTGATCCAATGTTTAAAATTTTCATATGACGTCACATGACGTCAGAACTAAAAATAGCTACCACAGTTTGTACGCGCTGTACAGCCGTCATTTATGGACGGATTGGCATGGAATTTTCACAGAAGTTATATATTAAGACCTCATTGTGCAGGATTATATAGGTTTGCCAAGATTCGAAAAAGCAAAGGTTCTATGGCGAATCCAAGATTCGAACCAAGGACGTCAAATTTCAAATACGTATAAAATCGTTTCTAGATGAGATAGAAAGTTGATATTTGGCGAGATTATATATCTCTGTGTTTCCTTTGCATTTTGTAAAGATGAACGTCATATGACGTCATATGACGTCATCAAGTTGTATAGAATTTCCGATTTCTTGATGTCAATTTTCCTCATGTTCCAAAGCTTCATAGACAATGCAAATTAAATGTCCTTTGTACATAATCAGGAACATTTAAATTCAATGTTTAAAATTTTCATATGACGTCTCATGACGTCAGAACTATAAATAACTACCAAAGTTTGTCCGCTCTGTACAGCCGTCATTTATTGATAGATTGACATGGAATCTTCACAGAAGTTATATATTACGACCTCATTGTGCAGGATTCTATAGGTTTGCCAAGATTTGAAAGAACTAAGGTTCTTTGACGAATCAAAGATTCGAACCAAGGACGTCAAATTTTAAATACGTATAAAATCGTTTCTAGATGAGATATAAATTTGATATTTAGCGAGCTTATACGTCTCTGTGTTTCCTTTGCATTTTGTAAAGATGAACGTCATATGACGTCATCAAATTGTAGAGAATTTCCGATTCCTGAATGTCAATTTACTCATGTTGCAAAGGTTCATAGACAATGAAAATTTAATGTCCTACGTAGGTAATCATGAACATTAAGATTTAATGAGTAAAATTTTCATATGACGTCACATGACATCAAAACTTAAAAAAGCTACCAAAGTTCATTCGCGCTGCACAGCCGTCATTTATGGACGGATTGGCATGGAATTTTCACAGAAGTTATATATTACGACTTAATTGTGCAGGATTATATAGGTTTGCCAAAATTCGAAAAACACCAGGTTTGTCATGGTTTGCAGTGCAGAAAGCCCTATCTTTTGTTCAAAACAAAAGAAGTCTAGTTATTATTATTATTATTCTACTTTTTTCTTCCTTTTGAGGTTCAAATTAAAACAGGTTGCCGATTAGCTAGCAGCATGAAATTTTAATAGTATGCACAGTGACTTTGGCGCTTTTGATCGTCATAATTTATTTCTTCATGTGACGTCACATGACGTCAGGGCTGAAAAAAGCTACAAAAGCTTGTTCGAGCTCTACAGCCGTCATGATTGGACCGATTTACTTGATTTTTTCACAGAATGTATATATTATGTTCTTGTTGTGCAGGATTATATACGTTTTGCAATATTTGAAAAGATCAAGGATCTATGGCTGAACCAAGTTTCGAACTTTGGACCAGAAAATGTATTGAAGTATTACGAAGCACTCAGATAAGCTAGAAACATGAAATTTGGATAGAATATGTGTCCTATTGATTTCTTTCAGTTCTGAGAAGATTGACGTCGTATGACGTAAAATGACGTCATGACGCGTTATCAAATTTTTTATCCAAAATATACGGTTTTTTAGCACTGGAAGACAAAGTTTTTGACCGATTTGCATAAAATTTTCATTGAAGGTGCAACATAGCCTCTTATTGTCATCAGTCACTTCCGGTTCCGGAAAATAGCTAAGGTCAAGGTCACATGTCAATTATCGTTTTTTTTTCGGCCTTAAATATCTCAAAAACGAAAAATATTTTATCGAGACACTATGCGTATAATTTGTAGTGCTTTGAAATGCCTTTCAGACGACATATAGTTTTTGAAGATCGGGGTTGAATCAGTTGAGATATTGCAGAAAACAAAAATGCTGCAACCCTAAGCGCACTTAACTACTTATATCTCGATGATTATTGATTTTTGTTAATAAGAGTATGAATATAATTTGTAGATCAATGCCCGGCCGTTCTTTTGGTGTTTAAATTTTAAAGATTGACCTAATATTCATTCAGTTATAAGGAAAAACAAAACGATATGAACATATTTATCCCCGATTTTTGCCGTGTGCTCAAGGTTTAACCGCCCGTGTTTAAAGATACATACAATTATGAAGCGAGTGAATTGTGGGAAATCAAAAGACCTTTCTAACGGTACCTAGCTTTATAAATTTGGACGTAATATAAGGAAGTTACATGAAAAATAAGAATTCGGTAAAACCGTTCTTTCATGCACTCCTGCAGTAAGTCCCGATCACTTGATTCCTTTTTTCGAAGAAACTATTTTTTTTTTTTAAATAACATATAGAACATTTTTTTTTTTTTTTGCATGATGTAATGCGGTTCTAATGATATGCAGATTTTAATGATCGGACCATAAATTATAAAGTTATTTGTCGAAAGGCAATAATAGACATGAACATCGTTTTGCCGATTTTTTGCCGTTTCTTTGAAAAATAACTTCTATATCGCAGAACACGTAACAGAAAAGTTGAAACATGAAACAAGTGAAATGTTGGAAATATAAAGGCCTTTCTTTTTTAAAATTGGACATCATATAAGGAAGTTAGATGAGAAATAAAAATTAATTTATACCGTTCTTTCATGCACTTCTGCAATTAGTCCTAATCACTTGATTGCTTTTTCTAAGAAACAATTAATTCTAAGCTCACCTGAGCACATGTGCTAAAGATGAGCTATAAGAATCGATGAATGTCCATTGTCCGTCCGCCTGTCCGTCAATCCGCCGTCCGTCGTCCACAATTAGTTTGTTTGCACTCTAGCATCTTCATTTCTTAAGTAATCAACTTCAAACTTTATAACAATGTTTATTACCATAAATTCTTGGTCAAGTCCGATTATGGCTGATATCGGCCTATTAGGTCAGGAGTTATGCCCCTTTTAATATTGAAAAAAGCTAGATTGTCACTTTGCACTCTAACATCTTCATTTCTTAAGCAATCATCTTTAAACTTTATGACAATGTTTATTATTATCCTCTCACGGCCAACAATTTAATTTTTCCAAAATCTCGGACAATTTCGATTATGGCTGATATCGGACCATAAGGTCATGAAATATGCTCCTTTAAATATTAAACAATGCCAAGTTTTAGTTTGTTTGCACTGTAGCATCTTCATTTCTTAAGAATCATCTTCAAACTCTATGACAATGTTTATAGCCATATTCTTTTGGCCAATTTCGATTATGGCTGATATATGTCAATTAGGTCAGGAGTTATGCCCCTTTTTGATATATAAAAATGTAATATTTCACTTTATTTGCACTCTAGCATCTTCATTTCTGAAATAATCATCTTCAATCTTTAGAACAATGTATATAGCCATATTCTTTCTGCCAAGTTCGATAATGGCTGATCTGCCAATTAGGTCAGGAGTTATGCCCCTTTTGATGTTTAAATTTGTGTGTTTTAAGCCATATTTTTTGAGTCAAGTTTGACTTCAAATTTCGACAACAGGCTCTCTTTAGTTCGTGGAATTATAAATAATCTGATGGATTATGTCTTCAGTACAACTATGCTATAATTTAATAACTTCTACAGGCAATGATAACAGTTTTTCTCAGGTGAGAGTCTTTAGGGCCACCTTGGCCCTCTTGTTGAAAATATCATAAAGAACAATTTTTTTATCATGATGCAGTGCAGTGTATTAAGTTATTTGTCGAATGGTAGTAGTTGACATGAATATCTTTTTGCCGATTTTTGCCTTTTTGGGGGGAGGAATAACTTTATATATCGCAAAAACAGATAGGTTTAAACCTAAAGTAAGTACATGTTTCAATTCAGAAGACCTTTCTAACCATACCTGGGTTTTTAAAATCGGACATCATAGTTGCATGAAAGTAAGAATTTCTGGAAAAAAAAATCCTTGTGCTTCTGCAGTTGATCCCAGTTGATATTTCGTAGAAAAGGAATCTTGTATACCTTTTTAACATGTTAAGAGGACTAGTGATACTTCATTCCCTTGCAGAACACGAAGATTGAATATTATTGTAGTTATCTTAAAGATGGTTCTGGAAAAATTAGCATTATGAAATTATAACTGAAAACAAAGCCACATATTCCCTTTTGAATGCAATGACTTTAAAATTTTAATTATGTTATATGACATCACATATTTCCTCTGTTTTTCATTTATGTTTGCAATCTACAGCTGTCAATTCGGGACGGATTTCCTTCAATTTTTAAAGATGGTGTATTTCAGAAAATAAAATAAGTATGATCAGGTTTGACATGGTTTGCAGTGCAGAAAGCCCTTTCTTTTGTCCAGAACAAAAGAAGTCTAGTTAAATTTGTATTGGTCTAGACATTACAAATGAATACAGTTTGTTGGATTTAACATCCCACCGACAGTATTTAAGTCATTTGGAGACTTTATCTACTTGAGACAGATGTAGTGCTGTCACACTGCACAGTATCACGCCGTAGACAGTTGGCATGATACCACACCCAGTCACATTATCCTGACACCGTGCCATCAGTCCTGGAACTACCCTTATTCTGTTGAACGCCAAGAAAGGGAGCTATACAAGTACTATATTTGCGACCTTAGTAATACAAGAATTGAAATTGATATAACGTTTATAAACAACTTACAGATCATGTATTAAATCGTTTGATATGGTATTTCCAACGTATTCCTAGCCTGATATCTTCCGCTGAAAGCGGCTGTTTACGATTATTATCTATATAGTTCGTTCTTTCCTTAACGTCAGTCAGTTGCTGTTTTCTGATGTGCACATCTGTGAATACTTTAACAACACGCTGACGTAACAATCTTATGGCGCCATCTTCTAATATAGCAGTGTGACGCTGTAATAGGGCGGTGCAAACTCTAAGTTAGTGTTTATTATGAGAGAATTTAACAGTTAAGAAGCCAGAACGAGCGTAGCGACTAACTATAACATAGACGTTAAGTGACCGTCGGTTGCACTTTTTACTTTAAACAAATAACAGCGGTGCAACAACACGAAACTAACCGAGTTCTACAAATTTACTTAGGATCTAGTTGCTATATATATCCTGACTCCAGAGAATAAAACTAAATCTAACCAAAATTAACAATATGCATCATGTTCTTTGTATGTTGGTTGTTTAACCTTTACAAAGATGTGCACATGAAAGCCTTTGCGACCAGTGCGGACCAAGATTAGCATGCTCATCCGTGCAATCTGATCATGGTTGTCCTTTCCGTTGTTCAGTCAAGCACCCCCTCCCCAGCATGGCAAGAGTCGATGTATGGTCAAAAGGAGATAACGAACACAGCCCTGCCTTTAAAACTAGCATTGGTTATCTCCCATATTATTGCATGACCGCGGCTGTTTTCCTTTGAAGTCGACCATGAGGTAAGGCAAACGGGAAAATAATTTTTAAAAAGTTATGTGGTATCTTGAAAATGTCGGGTTGAGCCGTGTAAGAGTAAAACTGTAAAAATAACTACTATTTTTAAGAAAAAACAAAATAACAGCAATAAACGTGCACATTTGTCAAATTAGTTTGATTAGTTTTTTTATTGTTTGGGTATTCGGTCAAATTTAGAAGTCATTCTATTTGTGGCCAGTCAGAAGCTATGCAAATTAAAATTTATCACGACACGGTCACTTACGATATTCAAATGAAATCGGAATGTAAGTATTACATATTCTTATTGGTCCCTTGGGAAACTTCTGATAAAGCATGTTTTTTACGGCTTTCCGCAAACCTGCGGAAAACGTATAGGGTTTGTTATGTTTCTTCTTCTTATTATTATTATTCCTCATTTTCCAACCAAATCCAAGAATTAATTTCAGTATGTTGCCAGTGTCTGAGCAACATGAAAATTAAATTGCCTCGACAAAAAAGATAATTTTTTTAAATTCTATCATTTTAAATTTTCAATGACGTCAAATGACGTCAGATTTGACGTCAGCATCAAAACTTTGTTCGCGCTCTGGAGCCTTTATTTTTTGTCGTTTTATCTTGATATTTTCACAGAAGAAGTATGTTATGCTGTAGATGTGCACCTTGTCTTTCAAATTTTTAAATTCGAAAAAATTAAGAATTTATGGCAAAACCGAGTTTCGAACTTTGGTCCTAAAACTATCATTTAATGTTACAAAGGCCACTGATGAGTTAGAAGCATGAAAATTAAACAGCTAATCGGCCCAGATGTCTACTTTCTTTAATCTGAAAGATTACCTTTTAAGTCACGTGTTTATGACGTCATTTAAAGGGCAAAATCATATTTTTTTCAAGGATTTCTCTCGCTAAATACATTTGAGTTAATTTTAAAAATTAAATCATTTAAAAGGAATCTTTTTATACATTCTATCATTTTCAATTTCATTGGCGTCATATGACGTCATATTTGACGTCAGCTTCAAAAGTTTGTTCGCGCTCTAGAGCCTTCAATTCTGGTCCGATTATCTTGATATTTTTACAGAAGATGTATTTTAGGGTGTAGATGTGCACCTTTGCATTCAAATTTCCAAATTCGAAAAGATTAAGATTTTATGGCAATACCAGGTTTCGAACTTTGGTCCAAAAAACTAAATTTAACTGTTACAAAGCCCCCTGATGCGTTAGAAGCATGAACATTGGACAGCATATCGACATAGATGTTTACATTCTATTTTCTGCATTATTTATTTTGAATCACGTGGTTATGACGTCATCAAAAAGATAAAAAGCATTTTTTAAAGATTTCTCTCGCTCTAGTATCATGAATTTTGAGTCAGTCTTAATTAAATCTTCAGAATTGATAGAGTTAAGATTGAAGTGATGCATATTGCAAAAAAAATAATTTGTCACGTGGTTATGACGTCGTGCATACTAAAGCAAGAATTATTTTAAAAAATCATATAAAATCGCCAATTAGACCAATGAATTTATAATTTTCAAAAATGTCGAAATTTAGTACGTTCATCAGGTCTTGAAAATTTCAAGTAATTACGTCATCAAACATGTCGGATATTCATGTTTGATGGAATGCCTATTTGAAAACAAACCTGTTCGCATTCTCGAAGATATTTTTTTAATTTTTAAAAAAATTTTTTTTTAACACTTTTATATGTATTCGCGCTCTAGCGTCATGAGTATTGATGCCAATCTTAAACCTTAAGGAATTTATGTTGTGTCACTTGTTAATGACAACATTGATTTGTAAGCAATGTATTTTAAAAAAGATCAAAAGATTGGATATATTAACATTAGATAAGTAAAATTGCCGTACCTTAACATGCGCAAAAAGTCCAGAAAATTTCAAGTGATTACGTTATCAAACATGACTTATTCATGTTTTTCGTAAAAGGGCTAATTCATGGAAATCTATTAATTTGAAGAAAGAAAAGTTGTCATTGGTTTGATTGAGGAAGATCCCATTGTTCTTTTGCAGGAATGAGTGCCTGCGTTGAATAGTGAATTGTGATATGTTTTTGAGTAAATAAGTCGCATTTACGATGAATTAGTATAATTATACTAGAGCCAGAAAACCTATACGGATATCTTATTGCATGTGTTATCACGGCTTTCCGCAAACCTGAAGAAAATGACAAATACATGTAATTCTACCTATCGATTTTTTATGTTTTCTAAATGTATAACGGTTTCTTTTTCTAAATCAGTAAAAATAAGCAAATATATAAAGCAAATGAGTTGTTGAAAGTTTCAAGACGTTTATAACATTAATTACATAGAAATAAGAAAGTATTTTCATGATTTTGCTTAAACCTCTGCCTTTCTTTCCATATATTTTTCCAAATGTAAAACTCAATCAATTTAAAGATTGAAAGTCATGGATTTCAAACTATTTTTTTTCTTCTTTACAATTTCAATTGTGGGTCAAATTGCAATGAATATTTGTTAAGTAATATGCTTACGAAGAAAAAGATATTAAATAAAGAATAAAAAACTTTTAAAATCGATTCCAGTTTGCATATTTCTCCTTGACATATTTTTTCGGCGACGTTGACTCATTTCTTGTACTATTTCACAAGTGAAATCTTTTGTGGCCCATATGACCGAGATGGTGCATTGTTTTCACATTCCTTAAAAACGTGCAGTCACGATTACGTGTAATTTGATAATACACAGCGAGGATACGTTACAGTGTCAATGTATTCATATAGTGCAAACTTGATTGTACATAATCTCCAGGGGTCTCTGGGGTGGAAACAAATGCATACGTACAATACAAATCATGAAATAAATACACACGTATGTTTGCGGCGAGCAAGGACATATATTTCAAAATGGCAGAATGTATGTACATTGTATTTACACCAAAGGATACCAGTAAGACATGCACTGATAGATCATCATCGTTCCGTTAATGACTAAAAAGTAATATTGAAAATCATGTATTCTTTAGTGCACTGATGGTACAAAAAGGAATTTATTGTTACCAGAATTTTAAAATATTTAGGTTAGCATTGTTGCTTTAAATAGAAGCAACAACAACATAACCATTAATCACCACATAGAACAATACAATGCGGTTTTGTTTTTTTTTAACATTTTACAGATGAACCAAATTTCAAGATTGGGTTGGTATCTCGAGCCAGTAAAATGTTACCCTAAGATATATAACTCTAAATGAACAGGCAGTTTACATGATCATGCAGTATGTGTGGGTTATATTGACATTACAATACCAGAGTATTTCAATCTCCTTTGGGCAGGGAAGCATTGAGACACATAGAAAAGTACCCTGACCCGTAAAAGTATTTATGTAATATGAGAGTTTTGTTTTGCAAGCGTCTGCATAAGTTTATAAAAGGATTTATGAAATATCACTAAACCTTTACAAGTATAATCATTCCGGTAACATGAGATTTTGTTTTGCAAACGTGCACCAAACGCTAGGTCAAAATAATGTCTGACGATAGCTAGAGTTATCACTAAAGGCAACTAATACCCCCGATTCTCACCTTGTCTTTGTTATATCTGACCATGAAAGAAGAGGGCCATGGTAGCCCTAGAGTATCATTAGCCTAATTAAAACAGTTCAGGTCATTTGATTTTTACCTTGTAAGCTTCAGCAGCTTTGCTTCAAATTTCATATACATAATTCTCAAGAATACTAGTCAATCATCATTCTGCAGACCGCATATTTCAAAGAATCAACTTTATTTAAGCAATGTTAGTAGAACAAATTTGTGCCCAATGAATTTAAATTCTGACTACTTGTTTGATAGAAGAATTTGAAATGTTCTATATAGAGAAGTCTCATTTTCCAAGGGATAAACTTTATTTAAGCAATTATGGTAGAGCACATTGGGTTGACCATTTGTACCAAATGACACGAAGTTCTGACTTTTGGGTTGATAGAAAAAATATTTGAAATGTTCTGTATAGAGTATAAAAGGAAATGGGTCGAGCCCCTGCAGTCCCCATTTTTCAAGTTATTAATTGTATTTCTTAAATTTTGTTAGAGCACTAAGAGGTGACCGTTTCTGTCAAATGATATTAAATTCCTTAAGGAGGAATTTTGAAATTTCTATATAGAGTATATGAGGAAATTAGCCGATCTCTTAGGGGTCTCATTTTTAAGGGATCAATTTTATTTTAGCTTATGGTAGAGCACTATAATGAAACCATTTGTGACAAACGACATTAAATTCTTACTATTCTTAGTTTTAAGGAGAAACACTTTTAAGTTTATAAGATAAAATTCTGTTGGTTGCAATGGCAACAAGAGTTCTAAATGGATGAAATTCATTTTAACGTCTTTGGTGAAGGCCTACCAAGGATCATTCATGCTAAGTTTCATCAATTTCTACCTTGTGGTTTCAGAGGATATGTCTTAAAGTAAAATTGATGACGACGCATAACGACGGACGCAAGGTGACCACAAAAGCTCACATTGAGCATGTTGTGCTCAGGTGAGCTACGAAAGGTTATAGTGCTTCATATGACCTGATATACAATTGGAGTGATGATAACGTGTCATGCTACTAATACATGAAAAGCCAAATGATGCGGGTAAGTAATCAAGAAATTATAAATATAAATAATATTTGCAAAGAACAACAGGAGTTGTGCGTAAGACAGCACACTTGACTATTCCAAAGCTTATTATTGACGATTTACTTTAATCAAAATGCTTAAGTTCAAAAGGGGTCATAATTTAATAAATTAAAATCACTCAATCTCATAACAGGCGGATCTTCTTCAATTTTTCAAAGAAGATATATATCAGGATTTTGTTATCTTTTTATACATTCGATCATTTTCAATTTTCATTGGCGTCATATGACGTCAGATTTGACGTCAGCTTCAAAAGTTTGTTTGCGCTCTAGAGCCTTCCATTTTGGTCCGATTATCTTGATTTTTTTTACAGAAGATGTAATTGAGGATGTAGATGTGCACCTTGGCATTCAAATTTCCAAATTCGAAAAAGACAAATAAGATTTCATGGCAATACCGAGTTTCGAACTTTGGTCCAAAAATTAAGTTTAAATGTTACAAAGCCCCCCGATGTGTTAGAAGAATGGAAATTGGGCAGCATATCGGCATAGAAGTTTACATTCTATTTTTTGAATGATCTTCTCTTAAGTCACGTAGTTATGACGTCATCAAAAAGACAAAATGCATTTCCTTTTAAAGATTTCTCTCAATCTGGTATCATGAATTTTGAGTCAATCTTAATTAAATCTTTAGAATTGATAGAGTTAAAATTGAAGTGATGCATACTGCAATAAATGTTTATTTTGTCACGTGGTTATGACGTCATGCATACTAAAGCAAGAATTATTTCAAAAAATCATATAAAATCGCCAGTTGAACCAATGAACTTAAAATTTTAAACATGTTCAAATCTTAGTACGTTCATAAGGTCTCAATTTCAAGTGATTACGTCATCAAACATGGCAGTTATTCATGTTTGATGGAATGCCTACTTGAAAATGTGAAAACAAACCTGTTCGCATTGTCGAAGATATTTTTTTTTCTGGATTTAAAGAACGTTAGAATGAATATGTCATTGCAAAAAAGATATATTTAGTCACTTGACTTTGACGTCGTTGAAATATAAAAGTCATTCATTTCAATTTGTATTCGCGCTCTAGCGTCATGAGTATTAATGCCAATCTTAAGCATACCTTAAGACATTTATGTTGTGTCACTTGTTTATGACAACATTGATTTGTGATATATTAAAAAGATCATAAGATTGGATATATTAACTTTAAATAAGAAATATTGCCGTACCTTAACATGTGCAAATAGTCCAGAAACTTTCAAGTGATTACGTTATCAAACATTCAAAAATTATTCATGTTTTTCGTAAAAGGGCTGAATCATGAAAATCTATTAATTTGAAGAAAGAAATGAAAGCGGTCATTGGGTTGGTTGAGCAAGATCCGACTGTCCTTTTGCAGGAAAGAGTGCCTGCGTTGAATATTGAATTGTGATACGTTTTTGAGTAAATGAGTCGCATTTACGATGAATTAGTATAGTTATACTAGAGCCAGAAAACCTATACGGAAAACTTATTGCATTTACTATCACGGCTTTACGCAAACCTGAAGAAAATGACAATTACATGTATATCTACCTATCGATTTTTTATGTTTTCTAAATGTTTAATGGTTTCTTTTTCTAAATCTGTAAAATAAGCAAATATATAAAGCAAATGAGTTGTTGAAAGTTTCTAGACGTTAATAACGTTAATTACATAGAAATAAGAAATTACTTTCACGATTTTGCTTACACCTCTGCCCTTGTTTCCATCTATCTTTGCAAATGTAAATCTCAATCAATTTAAAGGTTAAAAGTCATTGATTTCAAAATATTTTTGTTGTTTCTTACAATTTCAATTGCATGATAGTAAACGGATGCGTAATCAAATAAGATCTATATTTATGCCTTCTCAATATCTTCTGAGGAAGATGAAAATGAAAATAAGAAAAAAAAAGATTTAAAGCTTATTTTTGAACATAAGTATATATTTATGATAAAAATGATTTCCGCATTAAATCATACATTATTATGCATCCTTATTCCATTTTTGTGTATTAACTTATATATTCAATACCTTTGAAATAAGCAAACGGAAAGCCGCTTCGTTTGTATCTTAAACAAACGACTTCTAGTTTGTTAATGTTTTTATGAAAAAAAAAAAAAAATAATGGAAAAAAATGATGCTAATATTGTTACGCCCGCCTGTATACTTTCGGTTTAGTAATAGTTACATTCAGTTTTCAGTTACCGTGTTTTTGGTGTTGTTTTTTTCACGGTGTAATATTCGAGACGAAGGGGAGAATTTTTTACACAGTGAAAAAACCCTGTCTTTTCCCCCACGACACGGCAACTCACGATACCCAACTAAAAACCCAAAATGAAAATGTTTTATTGCATGACAATATATATATGATTTAAGCTTTTTTCTCCTTTTAATATAAACAACAGTTGCACAACCCCGTGTGGAGCCCCTCCTGATAACACACACACACACACACACAGAAGAGACTTTGTCTGGTGACCTCATCTGTCAATCATTTTGTTGGCGCGCGACAATGTGTCAACACCGGTCTGACCGGTCTAACTAGAAGTGTTTAAATTACAAAAAAATGTGTCGGCAATGAAAAAGGCACATTTAGTAATATTTATACATGTTCGTGTTACTAATGTTTGGTCATATTTATATAGAACTTGGGTCTATTTGCGCGGAAGCACAATTCGCATTTTTTTGGGTGATCCTACGGTCTAGTATAGAGACTAGAGCAAGCTAGTGACGTCACAGTCTCTATTTATAGTTTGGGCGCGCGAGATAATCTTGAAGCAAGCAGAACAAGCTCATGATCATTTCAGAGGGGATAGTTAATATCGATCTATGACAAGCATTTGATTAAAACAATTTCATATTGTCTCAGAAGATCTTAATCTCACAGGCTTTCAAATGCAGAATGATGTTTGTTTGATTGGTTTTAACGTCCCGTCGACAGTATTTCAGTCATTTGGAGACCAAAACGTAGAATGATGCAGATGACGTGTTTCTTATAGAATTTTAATAATTACCAATTCCTACAGTAATTAACGTATTTTTGCACATGTATACATCATAGCTGCTTAAATGGTATCGACAAAGCATGCCTGCTTTCCGCTCCTCATACAAATGGGACCGGGTGGTGTCATACCACTTGTTTGGTGTAACATTTCATTTAAGCAAACTGTCATGAAAGATACCACATTCAATCTTTAAATGTTATAATACTATTCTTGACGATGTTAAAATCAAGTAAAAATATACCCCTCATTCCACGTACGCACGAACACAAGCACGCGAACATACACGAAATATATCCATACCCAAGCCAGATATACAGTCAAAGAAACATAAAATCTTAATTACAGGGAAAGTTATAAATAAAATAAAGATTGCATGTAAAAGTAAATCGCGGTATTATTGATTAGTTTGGTTCTGACCTCGAATAATTAGAACAAAACTTCGTTGCAGCAAATCGTGTTACATATGTATCACGTGCACTTCATGTCTACACTGGTCTGTATGAACTATTTTTAGTTCAGCTGAACCAAAATGTCTTATTTGGTCTTTGTATAGGACAGATCACAAGAAATGGAATTTTGATTCGAGCGGCTTACAAATCAATGATTAATAAATTTATCGGTTCATTGTCAATTAAATCTTGTGTGTGTATTCAATTAGCACGTTAAGCACCGAAAAGTGAAACAGACTAACTTCCACCAACCAAAGCAGTACTTATTATAAGCACATAGTGAAGACGTTCATCATTCTTGTTTCTCTAATAAAGTCCCATTTTTTTTTTTTTTTTTTTATTGTTTAATGGTCCACCGACAGTATTTCAGTCATTTAGAGATTATGTCTAAGTGCTGCCATACTGCATTACACGTCTTAGACATGTAACATGATACCACACCCATCGCATTTCTTTACATGGGGACCAATCTTGGAGCTACCCCTTTTATTACAATGTTTAACGACATTTAAAACCGTTCGTGTGCAGATGGGCATTGACTAAGACGGTTACTAGGTTGGACACGTATTTGACGACAGGCAAAGTCATGAAAAGTCCTTCCTTACAACGGAGGTCGAACCCACAACCATCGAATACGCAATCGGGTACGTTACCACTGAAATACAGATCTTAAACTTTAGAAAAATGTTTTTTTTTTTGTTTTTTTTTTTTTAGATGAAGATTCTCTCAATGATGCCCATTTCCTTTGCATCCTTGTAAAATCATATGTAAGATCAACTTTATTTATTATATAAATTGGCCTCAACATACTAGTTTAGTCACAATTACCCAATGTCCCTTTAATTCATTCTCCGATATATTAACACTACATTTTAATATCTATTAAAACGTGTGCCATTTTCCACGTATGACTCCAGCCGTGACTTTATTCCGACTTGAAAAGTTGTATTCCTAATCATACAATTATCAACAAGAATATGCCTTATTGTGAAAAAAAATAGTTTTACATTTATGTTAAATCAAATCTTCAGAGGTCAATCTTGCTCTCCGGAAACCTGTGACACACAGCGGTGGGTTGGATTCAGACCGCCTTTGTAGCAGACGGTGACGTGCGGACAAACCGTGCAGCAGCGTGCCATTGTTGTTATATATCTCATTGTGAAGGCAACTCCTGGTTGACGGTAGACCTTGAAAAGAAACATTAGTTCTATAATTTTATACGGCGGAACGGGTTGTGAAGTTTTTTTGTTTTGTTTTTGTTAATTTCTCTAAAATTTTTCAAACATAAATGCTATTTTCCCAAAAGAACCCCCTCCCAGCATAAATGCCATGTTTAGCTCTTCGTTTTCTCTTCGACACTCTACGCAACGAATATATGACAATACCCAGTGAAATATTGTCTTAAGTCGACCTTTACGTCATGTATATTAAAAAATATGGTATCTAAATGTAAAAAAATCGTTCGCCTGCAGTTGGATTGCAAATATTCACAAAAATATGAACACATATTTTGAAGTCTGACGATTCTATTGGCTAATTAAAGGTCAGTTTGGGTCTTCCTTAATTTAGATGTCACCAGATTCTACCTAGCGAACGATAGATAGAATTGGTTTTAATTGAGATTGACAGTGCAACTGTAACGGTAGTATTTTGGCCGAATAAACAGAAAAACTACGATTGTCGCCGAAAACAGTTTAATTCCGTTCCCATGGTATTAGGGGAGTCTCTCTATATTTGTCTGGACTATTAGTTAGCAAGTTATATATACTCATCGGTCATATGTGCAACTCACTGGAACTAGAACCGCAGAATAGAAAATTTTCATTGTAGTCTTGGTTATCAAAAAATATACTGTACGATTTCTTTCTCCGATACGGTATGTTAAAACATGGTAAGAAACGGATCCTAACAGAGGCGTAATTTTGTACATATGAGGCTACCATCATATTCTTTGTACGGTTCGATCCATCTGATATCCAATTAACACATGATATAATAAATCATTATCAAAAGGTAACCCTAACGAAGTAATAATGCGAATATCAACAATTTGTACATCTTCAGCTGTTGTAGTAGAAGTGATCTGATTGAACGACGTGATATTGACATCGACGGATTGTCGGAAATTGAAAGCATAGATGTTTTAAATCACCCAAATCAGGATCGCCGAAAAACAAACCGGAAGCTGATAGTGGAACAGACTTAACAAATGTGCAATTTTTTTATTTGGTGTCATTACTTCATTAAGGTTGTCTTTTGACAGTGATTTTATATTTCATGTGTTAATTGAATATCAGACTGACCGAATCGTGCATATAAAAATAATGGTAGCATACATCTGTGCAAAGTTACAACCTCCGTGATCAAGTCATGTCAGATTCCCATCCTTATCATCTTTAATACAGTAGAGAGACACAAAAATTCGTAACCAACATTCCAATGAAATTGGCATTTCTGCGGTTCTAGAGCCAGTGGTGCAAATATTGATAACACAAACAATGACAACTTACACTTAATGTGTAATTAAAATATACTAATAATTAATAACAGGCTTTGTGTTGTATGTGAAAATAGGAGGAGGGAAAGGGGGGGGGAGGTAGAAAAAACGTAAATCCCGGTAACTGTGTGTAGCAATGTGCAGCTTTGTCCCTCTGTATTGTAGTGTCTGTTAGTACTCATGTTCTTGTTTACTATTTGTTTGTACAGGTCTGTTATTGTCCAAGAGAGTGAGCATGTCTGAGTGAGTCCATATGTAAATGCTTGAGGGGAGTGCTCTATTTCAAGGAAATACCCTGATTGGTTGGCCCTGCCCCTTTGTCCCTTTTTCCCGCTCATAAGCCTCCGTCATTCTTACTAATCATTCACCGATCAATTACCATCGAAGCAAGTTGATTGTTAGATACAGTTATCTTCTGTAGACATTATGTCGCTCTTACCTTTGAGCATTTTTTTATATTAAAAATGTAGCTTTATTTAGACGTGCCTGGTAAGTTTTTTATTTGTACTAAAGTGATTTAAATATATTTTTCCAAGTAATTTATTTCCCCGCGATGATTTGTAAAATCTTCGATTGACTTCGTTTTTATTATTACGTTGTGTCCGTAAACTCTGTCTGACGAAATGTTCTAATTATATTTTAGGTTTCTAGTTTAATACCACTTTTGGTTTAATACCATTTCTGGTTTACAACCGTCAAATAAACTATCAAACTACCGCTGGTGTTGGTTGTAATTCCACCCACTACATGTGAAAATAACTAGGTGATGGAATTCCTCCTACCCACCCATATACCCATATTACCTCAATACAACCATCATAGTGGCAACGTATATAAAAGCAGGACAAATGCACAACAAACTTCATATAATATTACACAGTATTTTAGCTATACAGGTATAAAATTATTTTATATAAAATGGAAAGAGAAAAATAAAAATAATTAAGCAATTAACAATGTATAAGGATTTTATTGAACTTTCAAACTTAATAGAAAATGTATTACTCGGCTCGGATATCCCTCTTTCGACAAAGGAAATAGAGAATACAAAAAATATGTCACGTATCTACGGCGTAATACTGCACTGTGTTTTCATCCACATACCTACGTTGTGATACTGCAGATTGGTATCTGTCTAGTGACACATTGTGATACCGCTTCATTGTGATACGCGGGTGGTGTCAGCACGTGTCTTGGGTGATACTGTGTTAGGTGTCATGCCTTATGACTATGTTCTGATACGGCGCGTGGTGTCATGCACTGCTTCGGCTGTACTTTTAGGTTCATGCCATGCTATGTCTGATACTGGGCGTGGTGCATGCCCGTGTCTTCGGCGTGATACTCTAGGACGGTACCCACCACAGTGTATACTTCAGTGTTCTCACTTGATCTCATTCTTAGACTTAAAATGTCTATTGAATAAACTTGTATTCTATTTTGTTTAATGAAACTGGCACACATCTCATTAAATGAGGGTACAACAGATAGCACACCACACTTTAAGGACTTTTTTGCGTGTCCTGTCATGCATCCGCTCCAGTGCACGCTTATTTAATTCCTATCCTTTATCGAGATTAAATCTCGAGGTGTACAATGACTCAACAGGCTTCTTGAAATATCGATATCTTATTTTTATCTTTTTTTTTTTTTTTTGCTTTTTGTTTGCTGGTTTAACTTGTCATCGAAAATATTAAGGCCATTTGTGTGGCTCGTATATGCTTCAGGGAAAGAGTTTTCAGCGCTGCCTCACTTCAATATTATACAACAATGCCACTGTAACGCCTTTTATTTGTCGCGGCCGTGGATCGAACCACGACCTCCAAGGAAAGAGTCTTCAGCGCTGCCTCACTTCCATATTATACAACAATGTCACTGTAACGCCTTTTATTTGTCGCGGCCGTGGATCGAACCACGACCTCCAAGGAAAGAGACTTCAGCGCTGCCTCACTTCCATATTATACAACAATGCCACTGTAACGCCTTTTATTTGTCGCGGTCGTGGATCGAACCCACGACCTCCAAGGAAAGAGGCTTCAGCGCTGCCTCACTTCCATATTATACAACAATGCCACTGTAACGCCTTTTATTTGTCGCGGCCATGGTTCGAACCCACGACCTCCAAGGAAAGAGACTTCAGCGCTGCGTCACTTCCATATTATACAACAATGTCACTGTAACGCCTTTTATTTGTCGCGGCCGTGGTTCGAACCCACAACCTCCAAGGAAAGAGTCTTCAGCGCTGCCTCACTTCCATATTATACAACAATGTCACTGTAACGCCTTTTATTTGTCGCGGCCGTGGTTCGAACCCACGACCTCCAAAAAAAGAGACTTCAACGCTGCCTCACTTCCATATTATACAACAATGCCACTGTAACGCCTTTTATTTGTCGCGGCCATGGTTCGAACCCACGACCTCCAAGGAAAGAGGCTTCAGCGCTGCCTCACTTCCATATTATACAACAATGTCACTGTAACGCCTTTTATTTGTCGCGGCCGTGGTTCGAACCCACGACCTCCAAGGAAAGAGGCTTCAGCGCTGCCTCACTTCCATATTATACAACAATGTCACTGTAACGCCTTTTATTTGTCGCGGCCGTGGTTCGAACCCACGACCTCCAAGGAAAGAGACTTCATGCCTCACTTCCATATTATACAACAATGTCACTGTAACGCCTTTTATTTGTCGCGGTCGTGGTTTGAACCCACGACCTCCAAGGAAAGAGGCTTCAGCGCTGCAAGGAAAGAGGCTTCAGCGTTGCGATCATATATATATAAGGCTATACGGCTCTAATTGCATGTACATAATTATCACAATATGGTTGTTAAAAATGAAAATAAAATGTTTTATTGCATAATAACTATTATATATTTTAAATCAATAAATTTAAATTTTGAATTAAATTAACACAATGCCTAGCTGTATTAAATAAAAAAATGATACCAATAGCAACATGATATAAGTCCTACCATGATCAATAAATCAAGACTCAAAAATCAATATTTTAAAATAGGACAGACTTGTAAAGCGTATGCTTTGTGTGCAAGACGTCCTTTTAAGTGGTTATGTGAGAGCACGTTTGTGCAGTAATGTATTCTATACATTTGAATGAAACATTCAAATACCTGACGCATTGTA
>CM037778.1:9079012-9129012 GCA_021229015.1 Solen grandis
ATTTATAAATGTCCCATGCTAGACATTATAAAGCTTTTCTTTATACCAGTCATAGATGGTATCATTTCTTTTTTCTTGCACAAATATGTTCAATAGGCAAACTGGCAATATCTGTTTAATTAAGCTGTCTTTTTTATCATTGGTCATAATTATCATGCAGTGATGAGTCACGTGCTGAATAATGAGACAGCCAATCAAGACGGCAAACATTTATATTTGGTCTACAGCTAGTGTTCTGGCAGTCTACTGTGCAGGACTTCAGAGATTTAATGTGGTTTTCTTCAGCCTAATTACTTCCTAAAATGGAAACAAAGTTTTGTTGAACATAAAATTATACAACAAAAACAGTAGTGAATGATTTTGTGTTATAAATTCTGTATTTCTCAGTTATTTCATATTGGGATATCAAATGAACCATTAAGTGTTGAATGCTACAGCTTTTCTGTTATTAAACATATCAGTTAATTAGGACTTTCTGCCTATGCAGAAAGTCCTATTGGG
The DNA here is from genome assembly GCA_021229015.1 of Solen grandis. Classification (NCBI taxonomy): domain Eukaryota; kingdom Metazoa; phylum Mollusca; class Bivalvia; order Adapedonta; family Solenidae; genus Solen; species Solen grandis. Next base: position 9,079,514 of record CM037778.1, read on the forward strand.
TTTGTACTGTTTATTCTTCTTCTTATTATTTTTTTTCTCCTTTTCTACGCGTAAATTTCTACATGTTGCAATGGTCCAAGGCGGATGAAAATTTAATGGCATATACCTCAGATGCTGAAATTTTGATTTCAATGATTTTCATATGCCTATGACGTCATATGACGTCATATTTGACGTTGTCTACAAAAGTTTGTACGCATTCTACAGCCATTATTTTTAGACCAATTTTCATAAAAATTTCACAGATTGTGTGATGTCCCGATGTCCGTTTTTTAAAATTCGAAAAGGCAATGATTCTATGGCTAGTCCAAGATTCGAACCATTGACGTTAATTTTCAAATGCGTATAAAATATCTTCCAGATGAGTTAGAAAGCTGATATTTGGACAGAATATAAGTCTCTAGGATTGCTTTATAGTCTAAGAAGATGAACGTCATATGACGTCATATGACGTCATGAGGTGAAAAGTAATTTCTATTCTCTATGTGTTAACTTCTATATGTAGAAAACGTCCAAGCACCTTGAAAATGTAATAGCATATGCTTCAGATAAAACATGTTGCATTTCAATGATTTTCATTTGCCTATGACTTGTTTTGACGTCAAACTTGACGTCGTCTAAAAATTTTGTACTCGGTCTACGGCCATTATTTCTTGATCGATTTTCATCAAAATTTCACAAAATGGGTAAGCTATGCTCTAGTGGTGTATTTCGGTGTCCGTTTTCCCAAATTCGAAAAGGCAAAGGTTTTATAGCGAATCAAAGATTCGATCCATTGACGTCAAATTTTAAATCAGTATAAAATTGCTTCCAGATAAGTTAGAAAGCTGTTATTTATAAAGTTTGTAAGTCTCCAAGAGTGTTTTATATTCTGTAAATATAAACGTCATTTGACGTTATATAACGCCATAAGGTTAAAAAGAAATTCTGATATCTAAGCGTTGATTTGAATTTGTTTTAAAGTTACCAGGACCATGGAAATTTAATGGCATATATAATAAACAATAAACTTTTGAATGCAATCTATTACACATTCAAGAGATGTCATATGACGTCATGTTTGACGTCAGTACAAAAAAGGTTTTACGCGGTCTACAGCCATTAATTTTGGACCGATTTTCATCAAAATTTCACAGAATGTATATGTTACGCTTTATTTGTGTATCCCGGTGTCCGGTTTTCCAAATTCGAAAAGGCAATGGTTCTATCGTGAATCCAAGATTCGAACCATTGACGTCAAATTTCAAATTTGTATAAAATCGCTTCCAGATGCGTTAGAAAGCTGATACTTGGACTGAATATTAAGTCTCAACGATTGTTTTCTATTATCTTAGGAGGAACGTCATTTGACGTCTTATGACATCATCACGTAAGAAAGAATATCTTTTATCTAAACGATAATTTCTATATGTTGGAAATATCCCAGGGGCATGAAAAGTTTAATGCGTATATTTAAGATACTGAACATTTCATTTCATTGATTTTCTTATGCCTATGATGTCATATAACGTCATACTTTACGTTATCTATAAATGTTTGTACAAGATTGACCGATTTTAGTCAAAATTTCACAGAATGTGTGTGTTACGCCTACGGGTGTCCGTTTTACAAAATTCGAAAAGGCAAATGTTTCATGACGAATCCAAGATTCGAACCATTGACTTCAAATTTCAGTTCAGAAACGTGTACAATCATTTCAGATACGATAGAAAGCTAATATTTGAATTGAACATAAGTCTCTAAGTCTTCTTTACATTCTGAGAAGATAAACGTCATATGACATCGTAATACATGTACTCATAAGGCCGATGTTGTTGTTTTTTATTTCTTGAAATTCAACTGCTTTTAAAGCCTGTAGGCCTTTTTTTTCATGTATATGAATATTTACTGAATGTGCAGCATTTGATCCTATGGAACAATGTCACTTTCATTTCCGAAAAAAAGTTCACGGTCATCATTGCCTATATCTTCAAAACCTATAAAGGTAGACCGAATTATGTGAAAGCCGACTTTGTTGGAATTTAAATTAATTTGTTTTGGAAAATAGATTATAGACATAGGTCAAGTTAAATGAAATTTATATATAAAAAAAAAAACAATATTTTCTGTTACTTTTGCCATATCCTCCAGGTTAAACGGCTTTTTTTTCAAAATGTATGGAAGTTATGGCTATACAAAAGCAATTTAAAAGCAGGAATTGATATCCTTTGAGGTTTTTCGCTAATACTGTATGACAAATGTAGCAGAAAGTCCTATCATTCGTATCAACGAATGAAATCTAGCTATATTTGAGCATGTTTTTGCTAATTTATAATAATGTATGACCTTTTTCTTTCCATAATTCAAAACATACATGTAAAACTTTCTATCCAATGAACGGATATTAAAATTTTCAAAACGACCCTCATTTTGCGTCAGTGATCTGGAATGCCTCAGGTGACATTGGCAGATTTACGCACAAATAAGTCTTAAAACTAGATTGATTTCGATGACGGCATTTTTGCACAAGTTTCTTGGGATAATGAATGCAATATCTATACCAAAATATTTAATTTACCTCTAAAAGTTTATCAGTTGTTTGCCGCTATTTCCAACCTTCGTACTTTGCGCCGCTGTTTAAACGTGAGATTTACTGACTATAATAATCGGTAAGCAACCGTTTGAGGTCCGTTTTTGACGACTACGACTGTCATATTTTGGTTAAATCATGCTAATGAACTGATTTTTGAACATATCATATTGAGTTATAATTATATTGGCGGAAAAGATATAAAAACATAACTAGAACTGATAACTGATCCGGAACTACTCATGATCCGGAACCGGTCAATCAACTGTATATTCTTTTAATTGAAAACGTTGTTTATTTGATGGCTAGATCGACAAACAGGCAATTTTGTGTACAATGTAAAAAATGAACTTTGATAAGATTAGACATGACATAAAATGACTTTACGAACAAATAAGACAGGTCAATCCAAAGACACATAAAAATGTTACCAGATGAACCCTTGCCTGGTACTCGGTAAAGTAGGATTGCTGTTGGAACTCGGAGCGCTTAGTACTGGTTATACCCGAGGAATTGTCTCTCGTGTATCGGTGAAAAACACACCGGGCAAGTAAAAGAACACAGAGGTCTATTCGAAAAAAAAAATGATCCAGGGTATCGCACTTGGACTCCCTTGTATCCTACCACTGTCTCTTCCGATGCTGTCTTTTCAGCAATAACAGAATCAATTTGTGGGATATCTAAAATATGGCCATAATAATCAGACAAAAGCGCCTCATTGCGGATGCCAAAGCTCGTATGTTTGTTTTTTGTTATTTTAAAGGGAGATAAATTAAGTGAAAATACACCTAATTGTTATGGAACTTGATGAGAATGTTGCCCTCGTGATAGTGAACAAGTTTGATGACAGAAGATTTAATAGTTTAGAAGCTATGATCAAGGTTAAAGTTTTCGCGCAAACGCCGACGTCCACACCAGACTGATGACAATACCTTGATTTTCTTCTTTGAAAAACACACGAGCTAAACATGATTGCTAACCATTACTATAGAAGGAGAGGAAGGTTCACACTGCCTGCGCATAAGGTTTTGAAAAATAACAATACTAAATGATGTCAGAATTGTCTTTAATTAAACACACATATGTTCAGACTAAAAATAAAACAAATTCAGAGACAACATCAAACCAAATTATCTTTATATAAAAAGTAAAGTCATTTCTTGCCAGTGGTCAATCATCTTCGGAAAAGTGTTCAACACTCCAATTTATATTGTCAGTTCATGATTTTTTACACAGAAAGTTTTGCAAACTCATAACACTGATAGCATACATTCTTTCTTTCATTTTAATGTAGTAGTTGAGCCCATTTTCAGAATTAAGGATGTGTGTGTGAACGATAAAGCATAAATTTAAATGTACTGATGTAACACTTACAAACACAAACTAAGGTCAATTGTTGTGCTGATGAATTAAACATATGAATCAAGAGCATCAGTCACGTGGTATTGAACAAAACGAAGTTTTACTTAATCATAAGTAAATAGCATATGACGAACTCACATAAACACACTTATATATTATCATAAAACGTCGTCGTTTCATTGTATTAGCAATTAATCAAAATGAAATATTTTAATACTGCATGTATATCAAGGTAAGTTTACCAAAATCATATTGTACTTTAAATTACTAAAACAATGAACTAACAAGAAACTCATAACAAGAGCTCTCCTGCTCAACTATTCGAATGATGTGTCAATAAAAATAAATATTGCAAAATGAGAATCTCTGTATTATCAAAATATACACAAGAGCAATAAACATGTGCTCAAAGATTTAAAGTAATATCTCAAAGAGTTCAGTGAAAAAGTAGTGAGTTAGTACAAAAATATTAATCAAGTCAGAAAAGGGGAATAATTATGTCAAAGTCCAAGGCAGAGTTATGTGTTCTTGTCATGTGCAAGTAAGGGTTATGGACATAAACAAGTATTAAAAGTTTCAAAGCAATACCTCAAATGGTTAAGTGAAAATAATAAGGTGGCTTGACTTGACTATTTTGAGTTTACCATCGCTTCGACAGTATTTCGGTCATATAGCGACGTCCAGCTAATTAAAGGTGGAGGAAGTCCCCGAATGCATGAAGGCATCCGGGTAGAACCACCGACCTACCGCAAGCCAGCTGGAAAGCTTCCTCACATGAAAATCCGAATGACTCGAAAAAAAGTCAGCGACTTTACCCTCTCGGCCACGGAGGCCCCCAAAATGAGATGGTGTGAAAACCTTAATCGACATTTTAAATAAAAAAGGGGCATAGCTATTTTAAAATTCATGCCAAAGTCTGACCCCTAACAAAGGCTATGCAATTTCATGAATAATGAGGGATATCCATGGAAAAAAAATATAGGTAATAGCAATGTTAAGCAAACGTTTTAACATTTTTTCCAAGTCCAAAAGGGCCAAAAATATGCAAAAATATTTGGAAGAGTTACTGTCCCTGTTTCAGCTAGTTGGTTTGATGATGATCAAGGCATCAAGCCATGTGTGAAGAATTTGGAGACATCCAATGAGTAAATGGGAAAATAATTGCGATGTTAAACAGAAGTTTAACATTTTTTCACAGTCCAAAACGGGCAATAAATATGCAAAAATATCTGGAGGAGTTCCTATTCCTGTTTCTACTAGTTGGTTTGATGATGATCAAGGCATGTGTGAAACTTGAGAACCATCTAATGGGTAAAACTGGAGATAATGGCATAGGGTTCATGAGATCAGATTTGCTCAGAAATCTAAAAAAAATGTTGACTGATTTGTTTTGTTTTATTTCAAGGAAGTGATTTCTGAAAACGAAAGTAATCAAGCAATTCAAATGCTTAGGGGTTGAATGATGGAAGGACACGGACTTTAGCTGCTATCGCAAAAGAAATGACTACCTGTGTAGCCAGAAGCGACATTAACGGCTAGGCACAATCAATCCGCCTTAGATTGCGTCGCATTCATCGGCTTCTCAGAGCAAGGTACTCATGCATTGGCCAGGTATTGACCCGGCGTCGTCGTTACGAAAGGCTTTTATGGGCAGAACTTTTTTGCTAAGAATCGAAAGGGGCAGGTATTGTGGGGGTATGTGTGATGGTTTACGGTGGGATGCTTGGAAATAAGACAAATCTGGTTGATACGCAGGCAACCTTAATGCTCAACGTTACGTTTCTGGATAAAGCAACATGACCAAGACGTGACATTGCATCGAATGTAACCAAAGTCATTATGCAGCACTTGGCTCAAAACAATGTTGACATCATGCCATGGACTGCTCTCTCTCCTATTCCCAACACAATAGAGCACATTTAGGATGAGTTGGGTCGTAGAGGGAGGGACGTTTCTTTTTGTGCTGCAGAGACCAGTATAAGGTTAAATGAATATTCATCTTCAATATTTGTAATGAATAAACATCAGTGTAAACTGTCTGACAATTAGTTGTACTGTAAAATTAAATTGCTTAAAAACAAACAATTCTTTGTTTTGATTACAAAATGAAAGGTGTGTGTTTCGACATGACATAACACGAAAGGGATGCCTGTGAGTATATGAATCTTTATCGTGACTTTTAAGTCTTCATCGTTCTCTTGCTAATATCATGTGTTCGTGTGTGTTTTTGTTGTTGTTTTTTTTCCGAAGGCAGCACGTCACTTCTACGTGTACGCGTTTTAGCTTACATTCTTGTTGAAATGTCAGTTGATTAACCAACGAATCTCAAATATTGACACAAAGTTACGCACTTCTTCCCTCATCTTCATCATCTGAAAGAAAGCGTTGCAACTCCGTGGCAAGTTTGGTCGAACGGATAGGATTGTATTCAGTCATTTTTGATGTACTTTAGGATCAAGATTTAACTTCAACGCTCAATACTTATCTGGTTGCTGTTTAAACGTATATATCATAAAAACTGTGTCATGGTTTGTGTTTATTACAATGCACTTTCAGAGTACTTACTCTTTCATTCTTTCAAAATTACCGAATTCGACGAAAGACACACGCTACGATTACCTATAAATAGAAAAAATACATATATATTATACATTGTTATGAAAGAAAGAGAAAAACAACAGCCTTTCAAAAAATTACCTTCTCTTGACTCTAGAGTTGTGAATGGAACATCGTAAGAGGACATGAAACACCATGAGCACCAATAATAACTACCGTTTTTGTATTTTTTAAGTATTACATGGATTATCTTGGACAGTTTCGGATGCCACTTTACGACAAATACATATACCTTTATTAATGTAATTTATAAGTACATGTATTATGTATAAGGATAATGCCTTTATCTTCCGGTATTTTCAGTGCATGATAAAATCAGAGAAAATAGTATAATATACAAATAGATATCGTTTCATGTAAGTTTACAGTGATGGGAAAAGTGGTAAAGATTGTGCATATCTAATGTACACACACACACTCTCTCTCTCTCTCTCTCTCACACACACACACACACACACACACACACATATATATATATGACCACCATTAACCCCCACTCAGAGATAGATAGACAGATAGATAGATAGATAGATAGATAGATAGATAGATAGATAGATAGATAGATAGATAGATAGATAGATAGATAGATAGATATTTCTTTTTCTAAAATTGTTTCTTTTTAAATTGTATATAGCTAGGACTTCTATATATTTGTGTAGTTTGTTTTTATTATCTTTGTTGATATGTAATATAAATCAATATAACCACTTTCGTTCAGAATTCCTATTTAATGCCAGTTCAATATAATCATATATAGGACGAAAAATAATAGTCACCATCTCACTATCATCGATCTAAAAATACATGAATCATCTAAAACGTTAATACAATTAAATTTCTGTTTATTTTAAATTTTTTTCTAGTGCAATTATATTCAACAGCCTTATATATAAAAGTTTTACCAAAAAAAACCCCCAAATTTCTTACAATATTAGTATCGGTGTTTCGTTTGAATACTTGTCCAGTTTTAATGTCTAAACATAACATAAAAACAGATAATGTAATTATCTGATCTAACAATAAGTATATATATTCACCCAGTTGCACTCAACATACGAGTAATCAGTAATAATAAAATGGGGAAATGTCAAATAGTTGTATCCACAAGATGGGATCCATGTTTGGTAATAACACATTGTGAAATGAAGAAAAAGGTGGAAATATGATAATTAAAAAAAATAATAATAATGATCACAATAAAAATACAAAACAAATACAAAAACGGCATAATGCTGCGATCATGGAATTTGATATACCGTCAAAGCCTTCCAGAATTGTGTAGAGATGGAGACAGTGACTTTTCTCCATTCCTAAAATGTACTGAACCAAAATGTATAAAAAGTAAATTCAGAGGATGGAACATTTTGAAATCTCGAAATAATTGCAGATTTGCGTTTTTTATTTGTGGCAATTGAACATCCTCAGTATGGTATCAACAATTAAAAGCCACACTTTTTGGGATGTGATTTGAAAATAGATGATTCGGTAGAATAGAATATTTTTTCCTTACTGGAGTATGCGTTGACCTATTTGGCACCTAGGTATTAAAATAACCTTGGTAATATTTGTTTTTTGAACAATGACAATGATAGCAATGTTCGGAATTCATCGGGAAATTTATTCCACAATGATAATGAAGAAGGGGAAAAAGAAGTAGCAAACAATTAATTATATTTTTGTAAAAGATTTAAGTCGGATGCGTTACGCGATAGATATTTTAGCGACATCTTCTGAGGGAAAATGTCTCTTAGATAATTTGGAGTTAATCTATTTATATTGTTGTATGTTAGAATTATTTTTTATATTTTCTTCTGTTTCTTATTCTTAACTTTACTGTATAGTATATCTAAGGAAATTGATCGCAGTACAACCATTACTATTCTTGCTGCCTCATTTTGGCTTTTTCAAGAGAATCAGTTTTGTGTGTTCTACAGTTGTCTCAAATGTTAAACGGAAGCATATACCTAAATCGGACGTAAAAAAGATACATATATTAAGAGCATGTCTCCCTAATGTAAATTTCAACAATTTCATCATACCCAAGATCTTAAAGTTGCTATTTTGATGTCATCTATATGCAATTTCCATAGGATTGAATTACTTAAAGTTAGATTTAAATACTTATGAATGTCAACAAAATTAATCTGAATGTTTTCAAAAGCTAGGGATGCAAGAGGAACGGTTCAGTTATAGAACAAAACTGCTTCTCAGACACGCTTTAAATGAAACTAAATATTGTTTTGACCACGCTGAAAGCATTGCTAAATCGAGACGATACCTTCAATATCCACAATATTGGTTTCGCAACTAATAAGAGATATATCCTCAGCAAATAATCTTAATTAATTTTCTGTGATATCATTTACATAGACAAGAAAAGATAAGAGGTCCGCCCATGGACTGTTGTTCTGTAACAAAACGGTTTAGAAATGAATTGTTAAGTTCTATTTAACAACTTATTGCTGATGCGATCTTGTCCGACAGCTTTGTTAGTATGCAATACTAACTGCAATCTATAATACTTTCTCTATCTAAAGTACTAATAGAAATGTTTACTAATTTTGCTTCTGTTTTCTCATAAAAAAAAGGTAAATAAGTATCCAAATCATCAAGACTTGATATGGATAAAAAAAATCGTATTGAAACAGTCTGCCTTCTCCTCATTAGTAATAGTTCAGAATCATGTGTTGTTGTTGTTTTTAAATACGAATAGAATCATTGTTTGCATTAATTTTGATAAGAGAACATATATAATCCATAATTTCTTTTATAATCAATCTGACTTACTGACTAACTGTCCACAAGAATGCTAAAATCCATTGCTTGGCAAACTTTTGAATGTTATTTACTCTGATACGGAGACATATCAAGTTTAACAAATCTGATTGACGAACGAGATTTATTGCAAATCTCGTTTTGGAGAAAAATTTGATTTACAGAATCGCACCATGATTTGTCGTTTGGTGTAACATTCAATGTCATTTGAACAAACACAGCAGTTCATGAAGTTATGTATAAAATTTGCCGTATATTTATCGACGTGAATTTTAAAGTTTCATTTTTCAGATTCAATCAAAATATCAAGCTTAACAAGATCAAAACGGTCATAATACAATTTTTTATACGATATGATCTATTCAAAGAATTTTTTTTAAAAAGAACAAGTTTTTCTTTTATTTTCACTTGTGTTTCAATCTATGTCTAAACTATCGGATCAAAATAGATATAGACTCAGATATGAAAAATTGGGTCAATAACAGTCACAGAGTGATCAGTAACGCGAGTTTGTCTGTTGGTTGCATTAGAAATTATTAAGATGTATTAATAAGATGCATAAAACTTTACTTTTGAATTTTGTTAAATATCATTGTTACATTCACTTAAAACACGTGCTTTTTGTCCTGCATAGCCCCAAATTATATCTGCATTTGTTTTGCCACTAAATGCGACATTCGGTTTATATATACAAAAAGCAACTTCTTTGGACTTCAACATTACCTTAAATACAAGTAACTTTATTGATCCACTTTAGAAATGCCGCTACTTTCGATATAGATAAATGAAAATAAAATCGATTCCGAATGATCTTTTCTGCAAGATGAATTACACCCCTTTACCCCTCAAACCATCATTTATATAAATAAAAGTAGTATCATCATTTTTGTCAGTGTTCGTAACGCACTTTAATACTCTTCTTATTTTTCAGTAATTTTAATATTTCTTATGCCGTCTTTCTTACAAAGTAATTTTTGTTACAATTGTCTCTTGTTATCTACCATAAATTTGTTGTTTTTTATATTTTCAATCATATATGAAGAACAATTGTCATATGTTATTGTTGATGTTGTTGTTGTTGATGTTGTTTTAATTCTGTGTATTTTGATTGAGGTTTGGGGTTCAATAATACCTTAAGATGCGTTTCAGGTTTTCAAAATTTTCCCAGTCATACTTACAGCTACTGGAATCGCACAGATGAACAGTAATAGCATGGCCCCCATCTTCCGAGTGGATTCGACTGAAGACTGGATATTTCGTTGAAAAAAGAAGATTATTATATGATATTATGAATTATTTTGAAATGTACTTTAAGTAGAGAAATATATTTTGAAAAGCCTTTTGATTAGAGATCCTTAAAATAAATTGAAAGAAAAATGTTCGGATTTATACACCTCCTTATAATAATTTTAAAAGATGGAATCTCTATTTGATACACACATAGGTGTTTCTTTCCGTTTAATCGATATATGGCTTCTCGCTACAGGCAAAGAGACCAAACATCAGCATAAAATGCATTAAAACACTGGTCACTTTTGCTGAAACTTTTTATTGCCCTTATTAACTCAACTATTATTTGTTATCAAACAAACTAAGATTAAAGGAATACTTCATTCTCTTGATCATTTGGGATTGAATAATAGTTTTATTAAGTATATACTTAAGGTTGACTGAAAACGATAAAAATGTATCAAATTTGAATGTATGCAGAAAATGTCATAAATTAATAGATTCTCTAATATACTTATAGACATAAGTTTATCATGTTTGATAGTTTATTTTCCGTTTATATACGTGAGATTTAAAGCAATTAATACAATGGTACTTATCACTAAAAAATGTTATAAGCAAACATTTCATTTTTTTTTACTTAAAAAAAATGATTTGAAAAGATAACTCCATCACTGAAATACAGATGGGTGAGTAGGTATTCTGAATATAAATGTCCATATGTAAATATACATCTGAATAAAACTTGCTTAACTTATTTTCAGGATGTATACATATTGGCAGGTTGATACTTTATTGTAACAATGTGAATTGTAAAAGATATAGCAAGAAAAGATTAAGTGTTTTATATATATGTATAAGGATACAACAAACGTGTATACTCGTTTTATAATTTCGAAATGGTTTCCGGTGTTATCGTGGGTTCTCTCGCACTTTGTCGGAAAACTGTGCTGATCGCCACCAATTGGAACCACATTGACACCGCTTTGTAAATAGCGAGTTAATTTTTTAAATAATATTAAAAGTAACCGAACTTAAATGTTTTCCAGTTAATTGCGTGTCTGCTTATCATCCTAGGTTTTATTGCATAAACTAGAACTGCAATTGTCATGGCGCAAACCCCCGCATGTCGCTGCGTTTAATTTTCCCTTACATGAATTAGTGAAAACACTGATTATAATGTGCTGCACAGTTTAACAAAATTTCAATGAAATATGCATTCAATATTTGGATGATATATAACAATCAACCGATTCAAGATTAATATAAACACTTTTAAGAGAAATTTAATTGCAATTCCTTTGTCTTTTTACTATGTGAAATTTAAAAGTGAACATATTTTTAAATATGTAAAGAAAATCGAAAATGTTCAATATGTAAAAATGCTGTAAAAGTCCAAATATCATATTTATTGTATTGTTCTACGGACAAAGTCTTTCTGCAATACCATATGAAATCAAGCTTTGCAAACACATCATTATTTTAAAACTGCTAACAAAAACTTAAACTAAAATTATATTTATTATATTATGAATGTCTATCTGATATCATAGTTAAACCCGCCTTTTAAATCTTCTTTTCTAAATATTGTATCATTAATTAAATTTTAATGTATTATGTTTAGTAGCATTTTTTAATTGTATTTCTATATGCTTTTTTTGTAAGTGTACCAATAATGAGTTTATTTCATGTTGTCTCTAGTTGGAAATATATGTTTGAAAAGGTTAATACTTTAAATATTAAATATTGTATCAATAATGTTAAAGGAATGTACATGTAGTAGGATGAAATTGGTATGATACCGTATTTATCTCTGATTTACCTCACTACCGTCATTCGTTTGTGTTCTTATTGCTTCCGTTTGTCTTACTTCTACCTCATCTGATTGACTATCGGGGTCCTGACGATACACAAATACAAACTTGAAGTTCGTTATATTGTGAGAAAACAAGCATAAAAAAAAACTTTTTTTTCTCTAATCTAAAAAAATTTTCTGTAACACCATATGAAATTAAGCTTTGCAAACATATCATTATTTTCGAAACTGCTATCAAATACTGAAACTAAAACTATATTTATTATGGCATAAACGTCTATCTTATATCATTGAATTAAAAGAGGAAATTTCATAGTTAAAGCCGACTTTTTATTCTTCATTTCTAAATATTATATTTTCGACTTAATTATTATGCATTATGCTTACTTGCAACAATGTTTTATTTAAATTGTATTTTTATTTGTCTTTTTGCACGTGTATCTATACTGAGTATATCTCATATTTTCTCAGTCATATAATCAGAAATATATGTTTTAAAAGGTTTATACTTTAAAGAAAGAATATTGTATCAATAATATTAAAGGAATTGATAGCTAAATGTAGTATGATAAAATTGGTATTATACCGTATATATCTCTGATTTTACCTCACTACCGTCATTCGATTTTGTTCTTATTGCTTCCGTTTGTCCTTCTTCTGCCTCATTTATTTGACAATCGGGGTCCTGACGATACGAAATAGAAAATTTGAAAATCGTTATATTGAGAGAAAACAAAAACACTAAAACAATTTTTCCTTTGTCTTCCAGCTATGTAAATTAAAAATGATCGTATTTTAGTTATGTAAAGAAAACGAAAATGTTCAATGTGTAAATATCTGCAATACAAATATAATTTATCAAACTGCTATCAAATATTAAACTAAAACTATATTTATTATGGCATGAATATCTCTCTAATATCATTGAATTAAAACAGGAAACACTTATAGTTAAACCCGACTTTTTATTCTTCATGTCTAGATATTATATTTTCGACTTAATTACTATGCATTATGCTTACTTGCAATAATGCTTTATTTAAATTGTATTTCTATTTGCCTTTTTGCACGTGTATCTATACTGATTTTATCTCATATTTTCTCAGTCATATAATTAGAAATATATGTTTTAAAAGGTTTATACTTTAAAGAAAAAATATTGTATCAATAATGTTAAAGGAATTGATTGCTTAATGTAGTATGATAAAATTGGTATTATACCGTATATATCTCTGATTTTACCTCACTACCGTCATTCGTTTTTGTTCTTATTGCTTCCGTTTGTCCTTCTTCGTCCTCATTTATTTGACAATCGGGGTCCTGACGATACGAAATAGCAAATTTGAAAATCGTTATATTGAGAGAAAACAAAAACACTAAAACAATTTTCCTTTGTCTTCTAGCTATTTCAATTAAAAATGATCATATTTTAGATATGTAAAGAAAATGAAAAATGTTCAATGTGTAACTATGCTGCAAAAGCTCAAATATCATATTATTGTATTGCTCTACTGACAAATTATTTCTGTAATACCTTCATATGAAATTAAGCTTTGCGAACATATCATTTTCGAAACTGCTATCAAATACTGAAACTAAAACTATATTTATTATGGCATGAATGTCTCTCTTATATCATTGAATTAAAACAGGAAATACTTATAAAACTATGCATTATGCTTACTTGCAATAATGCTTTATTTAAATTTGTGTATTTATACTGATTTTATCTCATATTTTCTCAGTCATATAATTAGAAATATATGTTTTAAAAGGTTTATACTTTAAAGAAAAAATATTGTATCAATAATGTTAAAGGAATTGATTGCTTAATGTAGTATGATAAAATTGGTATTATACCGTATATATCTCTGATTTTACCTCACTACCGTCATTCGTTTTTGTTCTTATTGCTTCCGTTTGTCCTTCTTCGTCCTCATTTATTTGACAATCGGGGTCCTGACGATACGAAATAGCAAATTTGAAAATCGTTATATTGAGAGAAAACAAAAACACTAAAACAATTTTCCTTTGTCTTCTAGCTATTTCAATTAAAAATGATCATATTTTAGATATGTAAAGAAAATGAAAAATGTTCAATGTGTAACTATGCTGCAAAAGCTCAAATATCATATTATTGTATTGCTCTACTGACAAATTATTTCTGTAATACCTTCATATGAAATTAAGCTTTGCGAACATATCATTTTCGAAACTGCTATCAAATACTGAAACTAAAACTATATTTATTATGGCATGAATGTCTCTCTTATATCATTGAATTAAAACAGGAAATACTTATAGTTAAATCCGACATTTTATTCTTCATGTCTAAATATTATATTTTCGACTTAATTACTATGCATTATGCTTACTTGCAATAATGCTTTATTTAAATTGTATTTCTATTTGCCTTTTTGTACGTGTATTTATACTGATTTTATCTCATATTTTCTCAGTCATATAATCAGAAATATATGTTTTAAAAGGTTTATACTTTAAAGAAAAAATATTGTATCAATAATGTTAAAGGAATTGATTGCTTAATGTAGTATGATAAAATTGGTATTATACCGTATATATCTCTGATTTTACCTCACTACCGTCATTCGTTTTTGTTCTTATTGCTTCCGTTTGTCCTTCTTCGTCCTCATTTATTTGACAATCGGGGTCCTGACGATACGAAATAGCTTTATCACTCTCAAATATTTCTTAAATTTTATAAATTTCAAAAAAAACAATTTTCCTTTGTCTTCTAGCTATTTAATTAAAAATGATCATTTTTAAAAAAAATGTGTAACTATGCTGCAAAAGCTCAAATATCATATTATTGTATTGCTCTACTGACAAATTATTTTGTTATTTAAATTGTATATCTATTTGCCTTTATGTATCTTTTCAAACTGAAAATTTATAAACCCTTTTTATTCTTCATTTCTAAATATTATTTTTCGACTTAATTACTATGCATTATTAATTAAAATTTATTTAAATTGTTTTTTCCTTTTTGTACGTGACTGTTTTATCTCATATTTTCTAAGTCATATAATTAGAAATATATGTTTAAAAAGGTTAATACTTAAAAAGAAAAAATATTGTATCAATAATGTTAAAGGAATTGATAGCTAAATGTAGTATGATAAAATTGGTATGATACCGTATATATCTCTGATTTTACCTCACTACCGTCATTCGTTTTTGTTCTTATTGCTTCCGTTTGTCCTTCTTCGTCCTCATTTGTTTGCCAAACGGGGTCCTGACGATACGAAATAGCAAATTTGAAAATCGTTATATTGAGAGAAAACAAGAACAATACCTGAGTCGCTTTGCGACATCATCGGTTTTTGCTTTAATGAACAGTATTAAAACTGATCAGCCAGAAAAATAAGCATTCACATCGTAGACCCAAAACCCTGGTTTTGTATTACAAACTGGATGCAAATGACAACAGGTTGAGTCTTCCATCACATGTAAGTGTGACCTTGACCATGGGGCCAGGGATCCAACGTATGAAAGTTATGCTTCAATTCATTTAGGCAAGTCTTACTGCCAAATCAAAGGAGAATCATTTGATCCAGAGAAAAATGTTACAACCAGGACAAGCAAATCAAACACTATTTGCATCTTCACTTCTAAGTGTCTTCACTTTTAAGTATGACAATAAACTTAGAGCCAGGCACCAAAGATTTGTGCGCAACATCAAATATTATTATTGCAATCAGTACTGACAAGTTATATTCATGTCTAAGTTACAGCCCGGACAAGCAAACCCATCACCATGACTTTTTACCTCTAAGTGTATCATTGACCTTAAAGCTAGGAACACTTGAAAGCAACACTTCCACTCATAGAGGTAAAGATTACTGCATTTTAAAAGTCTGCAATCTATGTACAGTCTAGTTATAGTCCAGTTGAACATTGAAAATAAAAAAAAAAAAAATAAACAAGAGAGCCAAGATGGCCCTAAAGACGCTCACTGCCTTCATTGCCTAAACAAGTTCCTAAACCAGAGTCGCTAACGCGACACCATCAGTTTGCGTGGATACAACAGTCTTTGGTGCCTAGTAATGCTACAAAATTTCATTAGTATAGTATAGAAATTGCATGATTCGAACATTACATTTCCAGCTTGAAGCATAAAAACTTATTTACAATTGATCAACAATATATCAAACTGTGATCTGTCATAAAATAGCCCAATCCTGCCCAGTTTTTAAAACCATAACATCAATGGAAAGAGCTCTTTAAGCACTTAGACTTTTGTCCATATTCTCTCAATAAATATTTTTAATTTGGAGCTATTTTGGGCCGAAGAAAAATTATAATCGTTATATGTCCTTGGCCATTGCATTTTATAACTTTTCAAATTGTGAGCCTCTTTGAATCATAAAACTACATTACCTGTGAAAAAAATGATGAAGATTGAATAAAAATAAAGTCAGATTTTTTTTTCAAAATATTAGTGAAGTCTGATCGCATCCTGTGGACAAACCATACATACCCTAACTTCGCCTACCCATATAATGTGTGCGTATATGTCTCATAATTCATATGCAGCAAACAGAATTTATCTATCAAATCTCAAACAAAAATGGACAGGTTTTTTGTAGAACTACTCTCATTTGCACAGTTTTTTGCGAGGTTCGAACTTTCAACCTTCCGCAGCTCAAAATCATTCAGCCATTCGTACCGCAAACACATCATATTTTCTTAGGCTATCAACAAGGAACATGATGTAACAAACCGCATTTGGATCAGACTTCAACTCTTTCAGTTATAAGCAAAAAAGTGACTTCAAGCAAAGCGCCCCCCTAGCGCCAAATTGAGAAAAGAAATTAGTAAAATTTTTCCATTAGGTATCTAGCAATGCAGCGAATAGGTCAATTAAGTATACAATTTGCACTAGTCGAACATTCTATTTCTTATATATCACAATTTGTAGCATAAAATTGATTAACAATTATTCCAAAAAAAAGATCAAACTTTGGACTGCCGTAAAATGACTAAATCACGTCCCATCTTCAAAAACTAAACATCACTGGAAAGAGTTTTTCAAGAACTAAAACTTTTGTTCACATACTCTCAATGAAATACTTTTAGTTTTGGAGCTATTTGGGGCCGAATAAAAACACACCTTTTCATTTTTTAAACTTTTTAATTGTGAGGCCCTTTCAAACATAATTATACATAACGTGTGAATAATTCGTAAAGAATGAACAGAAAATAAAGTCAGGAGCGACAAAAAACATGTTTTTGAAATTTAAAATTTTCATAAATTTTAGTGAAGTTTGACCTTTCTAGAGGGCTAACCATGCATTTTGTAAATTCGCCACCCCATATATTTTTTTTGTATATGTCTTGCAAATTGTATGCAGCAAAGAGAGATCTTCTATCTGATCTCTAACAAAAATGATTAGGTTTTTCATAGACCTACACTTCTTTGCACAGTTTTTTGCGGGGTTCGAACATTTTCAACCACTCATACCTTGAATCCATCATATTTTATTAGGCTATCAACAAGGAGCATAATGCAAAAAAAACGCATTTTGATCAGACTTTAACTTTTCTTTGTTAAAAGCAAAAAAGTGACTTCAAGCAAAGCGCCCCTTTGCGGCAAAAAGAGGAACAAAATTGTGTAAAATTTTACCATTAGGTACCTAGCAATGCAGCAAATAGTTCAATCGCACTAGTCGAACATATATCACAATTTGAAGCATACTAACAGATTTACAATTATTCCAAAAAAGGATCAAACTTTGGACTGCCGTAAAATGACTAAATCAATGCCCATTTTCAAAAACTAAACATCACTGGAATGATCTCTTCAAGAACTAAAACTTTTGTTCATATACTCACAATGAAATATTTTTAGTTTTGGAGCTATTTGGGGCCGAATAAAAACACAATAATTTTAATATGACTTTGACCTTTTCATTCTTTTTTTAAATTTTAATTGTGAGGCCCTTTCAAACATAACAATACATAACTTGTGAATATTCCATAAAGAATAAACAGAAAATAAAGTCAGGGGCGACAAAAAAAAACATGTTTTTGAATTTTTAATTTTTCCTAAATTTTAGTGAAGTTTGACCGTTTCTAGAGGGCAAACCATGCATTTCTTAAATTCGCCACCCCATATATTTTGTGCGTATATGTCTTGCAAATCGCGATATCACCGGTTTTCGCGAAAGCAATTCCATTCATTTCACGAGTAGCAAAATTCGAAAAACATATTTCTTCGTTCACCGGCTTGTTGAATAGTATTAACAGTGATCTTTCATTTTTGTCGCAATGTTTAAGCAGATATTTTACCCAATAGAATATTTTTGAGTATTACCTGTCAATTATGTAGTCACAAACTTGAAAACCTTTAACCGAATTTGGTTAGTGCCACGTTAGATGTGTGTGTTGCTTTATGATGGCAACAAACGACAATTGTAATCGATAAACAACAATTGCAAACGACACACAACAGTATAAAATGACACACGACAATGCGACATGACACCCGGCATTATTACGAACTAATGTTGCTTTGAATTACTATCATTTTCATGAAATATCGCCATAATTTTTGTATATTGATGCCAATAAGGAACTGAATTAAAAAAAATCGCATAAAAATCAGACTTCAATTTTTATAGTAATAAAGAGTGATTTCAAGCCAAGCGCCCCCAAACGGCAAAATGAGAAACAAAATTGATTGAAATTTTACTAATAGGTACCAAGCAATGTAGCAAATAGTTCAGTCAAGTATACAAGTCGCAAAAGTCGAATATTCTATTATATATCACAATTTGAAGCATAAAAACTGATTTACAATTGTTCTAAAAAGGATCAAAACTGCCGTAAAATCACCAAATCAAGTCCGATCTTTAAAAACTAAAAATCACTGGAAAAAGCTTTATTAGAACTTACACTCTTGTTCATATACTCTCGATAAAACATCTTAAGTTTTGGTCAGGTCAGGTGTAACAAAAAACATATTTTTGAAGTTTCATTTTTCTAAAGTTTAGTGAAGTTTGACCGTTTCTAGAGGACAACCATGCATTTCTAAAGGTCGCCACCGCAAATATGTTTTGCAATATTGTTTTATTTTTTTAATTGTGAGATCCTTAAACACATAACAATACATATCATGTGGAGAAATCATGAAGAATGAACAAAAATTAATGTCAGGAGCGACAAAAACATGTTTTTGGAATTTTAAATTCTTCCTAGATTTTAGTGAAGTTTGACCGTTTCTAGAAGCAAACAGAAATTTTCTATCTAATCTCAAACAAAAATGGGAAGGTATTTCGTAGACCTACTTTCATTTGTCCACTTTTTTGCAAGGTTCGAACATTCAACCTCTCCTAGGACAGTTTTTTCAATTACTTGATGCTAAGAAACCGATCATATTTTATTGGGCTGTCAAGTAGAAACAAAATGTAAAAACCGCAGACTTCATCTTATTGAGTTATTAGCAAAAGAGTGATTTCATATGTTGCGCCCCTAGTGGCTGAATCAGAAACAAAAGAGAAAATTTTGACCCATTAGACACAGGTTCAGAAAAATATGACTGCATGTCTAAAATTTCATTACTGTAGCTTTCGTCATCTGGCCGTTAGGGTGTGTACAAAAAAATGGGTGGATGAAAAAAATTAATAAAAATTAAAAAAAAAAATCAACAGAAGAAGAACAATAGGTTTTTGCTTTCAGAGCAGAAAAAAACAACTAAAAACATTTTTTCCTTTGTCTTCTAGCTATTTCAATTAAAAGTGATCATATTTTAGATATGTAAAGAAAATCGAAAATATTCAATGTGTAAATATGCTGCAAAAGCCCAAATATCATATTTATTTTATTGCTCTACTGACAAATTATTTCTATAATACCATGATATGAAATCAAGCTTTGCGAACATATTATTTTCGAAACTGCTATCAAATACTTAAAATACAATCATATTTATCATGGCATGAATGTCGTTCTTATGCCATAACATAAAGACAGGAAATACTTATAGTTTAAACTGCTTTTTTTTCCAAATATTTTATTATCAACTATTATGTATTATGCATACTTGCGACATATTTTATTTTGTATTTCTTTTTGCTTTAATTTGATAAAATTGGAATGGTACCGTATTTATCTCTGATTTTTCTTGTCTACCGTCATTCGTTCTTGTTCTTATTGCTTCCGTTTGACCTTCTTCTTCCTTATCTGATTGACTACCGTCGTCCTGCCGATACGCAATTACAAACTTGAAGCTCGTTATATTGAAAGAAAACAAGAACAGAAAAACAACATTATATCAGTAAAATGAGTCAGATGGTACATATAAACATAACAACATATATAAAAGCCTGCGTGGAATAACATACGTTAAAATATTCATATTGGAAAAAAGCAGGGAAATGGTTAACGTTGAATAATATAATTTAAAAGAGGAATAAAACACGTTAATAAAGTACGTCATTTACAATACTTAAAAGTTACGAAAGTTTTATAAAAAGTGCAAATATTACAGCATATAAAGCTGCCGAGGTCTTTAGCAAGTAAGACATTGCTGAAGTGTCAAATACGAACTGTTTTACAAAGGAATGATGAAAAATGATACGTACCGAGCCATCTGATCCTGAACTACAGGATGCGTCATCTTCTTTGAAAGGTGCTTCAGTCTTGTGATTTCGAATCTCTAGGAGATATATATTGTTTAGGATAAAAACATAAATTATACAGACTACGTGTGACATTATTAAAGTTTTTGAACTACGCCATAGTATTTTCTAATTTTCATTTAATGACTAAGCTTGAATTTACATGATTTTATGAAGTATTTAGCATTTAACTGTATTAAATTATTTAAAAACAAAACTTATTTAATCTGAGTGTTAAACTATGTTAGTATAAGAACTACGGTACACATATATTAAAATTACTTTTTTGTGTAATTTAATGTTGCAAAGTGTCACTGAATGAGAATAAGTATTGGCTTTATATTCTCTCTATTTATAAGGCATTGATTATAAAAATATGACCGTACCTAGTATCAAGCTAAATTAAAGATTGCAACGAAGCATTAGAATTTAAGATATGCAGAAATGATAATTGTTTTTATTTTTAATCAAATTGAAAAGCAATTCTTGGCACTATACAATAAAAGCTTAGTATTTTTCAGACACAATATAAAATTATGCATGTTCTAAGCGAGAAAAAGTTCATGTTTTTATGTAATGATTTTGATTATGACGCATGCTTTCATACCGGACCTTTTATCATCAAACCCTTCATCCCTGCAATCCCATACAATTCAATGTTACAATATGCCACTGGTATATCTACTTTTGTATATCTAGGATAGTTGTTGCCTTTTTGGTCCTGTCCGGGACAGTTATTAATATTATCATTATCACCAGACAAACCAGGGTAATAAACCTATTACTCGAATGCAAATAATTCGTGCAGTACTCAATAACCAATCAATTTGGTTGACATCCTAAATTATAAATACGGATGTTTAAATATTCTTGCAAACTCATAAAAATACTTTAAGAAGCAGCAAATCAACGGTGTATTCAAGATGATAAAAACGTTCTTGAAAAGCTTACGAATTATCATTTAACACATTCCAATGTGTTTGTGAAGTATTCATATTTATCATGCCTGGACATTACATTAAACAATCATCAGATCATTTTAAAACTTTCGCAACAACGTACTTACGCCTTAAAAATGGAACAACATTTACAAAAATTTTAGAAAATATAACGTCTAAAAAATACACAATTTCTCTCCTTTAATTAGGTGTTTTACATCATGTATGAAAATGAATAATAATGAATGAGTTTCATTGATTAAGTAATGCTATATGACTTAAATCATAACGTTATTTCTGACAGGATTCATTCTCTAGTTATTAATTTCATTTGCAATTTAAAAAAGAATAATGCGATTTCAATGAAAAGGTAATAAAGTGTTAAGTGTATAAGATAAAATGCTGCATTCTACTCTTGCAATTTTATATTCGTCATATCACTACACCTTTGATTAGGCAGTGTATTCCAAATAAAATGAAATAAAGCTCGCCAAATCAAACTATTTGACATATTTAAATATCATTATTCTGTATAATCTACATCTATATTGACAATTGGCATTGTAGGCAATATCACCGCCAAAAATATCAATACATGTGCATGAATAATAATTTTTAACATATTCATCCTTTTCTTACTTGCAACCATGTCGCTATCAATTTGCTCCGCTAAATGCGATTGACCGTTTTTTACCAATGCCTCGATGAATGACCCATACCAGTGTGCTTCTCTTCCAGGCAATCGGAACAATAATTCAAATGTTGCAATAAAGCCTCCTTCGGCTGTACATTTAGCTCTAATAGCATCTGTATCTGCTTGGTTTAAGACACCTTTACTTTTAAGAATCACAAGTAGATTTCCTTGTATCAGCTGGTTACAAATTTCCGGCATTTTTTCATTAATCTTCCTTTTGTTTTCATTGTTTGAGGGAAGACGTTTCCTGTTTAGTAAATTCTTGAATTTATTATTTCCTGAAAGAAAATTCAATATAAAAGTATATTAGTGCAATAAAAATATTTAAAAAATATATATATAATGTCAAATTATAAATTTAATCTATCATTATTTCTTACTAGATCTACCGGTATTTTATTTTTATTTAGTTAAAAATAAGCACAACATACCCGTGCGTTTCAGAATATCTCGCAGTTTATGTACTTTGTTTTTGACTTTACTCTGCAAAAACTGGTATAGAATATTCTTTATATTCTCTGATGAAACAACTTTGTTGTCGCCATTTTCCTTGAATTGTTTTTTCGCCTCTGTAAAATATTCAGATTCAATATTCTTCAGTGTATATAAAAGACAATGACATACGGACATTTCATAGTTTAAGATGCAAACGGAGTAGTAGCTACTTACATAAAATAAGTAAACATTTACACAATAGAAGTAGTAGTAGTAGTAGTAATAATGCTGCTGATGTAAATTTGTTATATAAGAATCCATGATGTATAATACAAGGTTTATTACATCATTATTACAAAAAATATATCTCAATGATGTTAACATTATTATTTAAGGGATTTTAGTATTTATATTTTATAGATAAAAAGGGAAACAAGTTGCATTCGAACTGCCAAAATACAGGACACTGTTTTACCAAACGATAAAAAGTCGCAGTTAACTAGAAACTCTCTCCAATCCAGATGAGATGAGATGTAGGTAATTAATTTTTCCAAATATTGTAGGTCCTCCTTATCGTCTTCGAATTTCGTGGTCATAATCTGTACAATTTAAAATGCTTGCATTAATCCAACTTGATAAATTACATGTGCATGTATTGAGTAAACAGTAGACTTGTTGCATCTCAGAAGTCTATGTTGCTGGTCTTAAACAGTTGAATACTAGAAGCGTAAGCCGTGGCTGAACGTTTTAAAATATTTAGATGTTGGATATCTGGCCGGTCGAAACAAAGTGATAAACGCGAGACATATAAATGTATAGCTGGCTCATCTATAGGTTCTTGCTGGAAAAAGCAAGGTAAACGGTCCAGATAGGAAGCCGATCTAGTCATGTAAGGTTGGGCAATGCTAGGATTTAGCAACGTTATCTGCAAGCATAACAGTCAACGACATATACATGTTTGCCTATTTAGACGAGTTTGATTTATAATCAAAGGTCAGGTCCGTTCTCGAGGAATGTTTAAACATATATCAGCTTATTTTTCTAGATTCATCCAATTATCTTATAATCAAT
This sequence comes from Solen grandis, assembly GCA_021229015.1. NCBI lineage: Eukaryota > Metazoa > Mollusca > Bivalvia > Adapedonta > Solenidae > Solen > Solen grandis. The sequence continues at coordinate 9,103,662 of CM037778.1, forward strand.
TAAATCAAACGGTCGAGATAGCCCCGAGAGAAAGTATGTGTAAAGAAGTTGCCAATCGGACCTAGTTTCTTGCATAAACCCTACATTTTGTTTATTTTTACATGTGCATGTATTTAGTAACTGATCGTGGTTAGCCATTGAAATACATGTTTAAAAAAATATACATTGAATGCAAAAGAAACACAGCCTAAACATATTTTAAAGAAAAAGAAAAAAAGTCCTATAAGAAATCCAACATGTATGTAAAATAAATTTATTCCAAGGAAGAAGTGCAAGTAAATGGACAAAAACATGGAGAAAGGACATTACATTTGATAGAGAAATACTATGGAATGGTATTTAAGCAAAGGTTATTTTGTGCTTGGGTATAATGACATTATGCTAACTGACAATGACACTGTTTGGCGACCATGTCATTATGCTTTGTGGTCATGCCGATATGCTTAGCGACATTGTGCTTTATGACAACAGCATTGTCTTTGATGGCAGTGTCCATTCCGTTGTGCTTGCTAGTATCTATAATAACTTGTGACTACTGCCTTGTGTATGGTTGCAGAATTTGCTGTATCAATCTCCTCGATTACTCTATAAAAATGTTCTAACAGCCTATCAAACATTCACCTAATGCTAAACCGTACGCATCATGCCATAAAAGCTTGCATAACGCAGCGAAGCATAATGTAAACCACATCGATGCACTCCAGCAACAGATGTCGCTGCAAACGAAAATCAAAAGGTTTACATAGTTGCTTCCCTTTTTTCAAATCTACACACCAAAAGCGCTGATAGATCATTGTTTTGATTGTTTGTTTATTTTTTAGTTTAAAGTATTTCAGTGATTTGGAGACTATGTCTACACTAGAAAAATATAGTGCTGCCGCACTGCAGTATCATGCTGTAGACATATGGCATAATACCACACCCAGTGACATTATACTTACACCGAGCCAATCACTCCTGAATCAAACCTTAAACATGCTGAGTGCCAAACAGGTTAGCTATCTCAGTACTATCTTTATGATTTTGGTATGTCACGGCCGGGGATCAAACCCACGACCTCACGATTCCGGGGCGGATGTTCTCAACACTCGTTCACCGGGACCAGAATATATCGAAGTACATGTGACTTATTGCTACAGGGGGATTTTTCATCATTTAACAAGTATAACAAGCGGGAAAATGGAGCCTCCACCTGGATTCGAACCACAGACATCTCCGATACTAGCATGTTGCTGTACCAAGTGAGCTGTAAAGGCTCTGTGATAAAACTAGCCAGTGAAACCGCTCCGGAGGAGAACGCTCTTACCACTCGGCCATAGGGGATGATGTCTTTATAATTTTGAAATATAAATGGATGAGACTGACATACAAATTATAACAATAATTATTTACTTTTCTCAGTCCCGATGGAATAAAAGCAACAATAACAATCATATTTAAAGACTTTTTAATTACTGCATTCAAAACGATTACATAGAAAAAAAACATGGCGATGTTTGAATGTCACCAGGAATGATATCCTTATAACCAAGAACTGTAAAATGCTTATTGCCATCAAACAGAATGTCATTGTCACTGCACATGTCACATGGCATTCATATCAACAAGCCAACAGGATATCACCAATTACAATGCCATTGTCAACAAACATAGTGACCTACTCACCATATAATGTTATTTTTGCTTAATTAAAGCTGTTTGTTCACAGATGGTCAATGACCAAGATTTTGAATTTTAACTATATATTTGTATAACGTCTATTAATATCCATCTACAGACGCATATAACCCAATGCCATTTTCCATGATTGTAAAATATCGGCGATTTCCCAAGCACAGGTAATAACGTCACGAGCGGTAAAGAAACTATATTTAAAATAATAAGACCTATAATTAGATTTTCTATTTTCATTTGTCGTCACTTGATCACAAATTCACTTTTTCGCTCATGCGCTCACATCACAGGCTGAACTTACCGAATTCGCTAACTGGAACTGATTATAGTTGCGAAATGTGTCACGTGGTATAGCAATCTCCTGTTTCGGGGATATTGTATTCTATATTTAGCCGACTTCGTCTAAGTGGCGTTTACAAAAGTAGCGTTTTCTCGTACAATCTGACTTACACTTGCCGAGTTTATTTGTCAGAAAGCAGACCTCACAAAAAAACTCTTTTCATTTCTATGGATCACCTGTGAACGAGCTGTTTTAATGGTGTATTCTACAGTTTACCATCGCAATGTTTCGGACATGTAAAGAGTAACATTTTGGGTACTCCAAATTGTCACAATGTCAGCACAACTACTATAAATTGTTGATTCGCCAATAAAGGGCGTCTGTTTGTATCTATCACACTTCCTATCCAAAAAGTTAAATTAAATACGTTTAACAAATTTTAAACTTTGTTTTCCTGTTTAGCATTGGACAGATACCATAGAAACAGCTCAGTAGCTCTCGAATGAACTCGATATGAGTTTCTTCTATTTGTAGATTTTTATTTCTGTTTTCTTTTTAAGGAGTGATGTGGTTCAGCTATTTTTTAAAAACGGTTATTGTTGTGTTGAGCATTATTATGTTAAGGGAGACAACGACACATGAGTTATGTATTCATGCTTGTAAAATGCATCTTTGTAGACTAGTAAGTCTATTTTACTAATGCTAGAGTGAGCTTGCATTAAGTGGAATAAAACATTATATCCATTACGGTGTTCGGGTATCTTGATTCATAACATGGTGCCAGAAGTCAAACAAATAGATTTACATTAAATTGTAAAAGAAACATCATTCGTTTTAAAAAGCTTAAATACATTTAATCATAACGAGCTATGATTAACGGACATAAACATTAACTTGTTTTAAAAAGCATGAATACATTTAATTTCATAGAGCTGTGATTATTGGACATACACCTAGAATAATGGTAAAATCAACACCACCAGAGACTTTCGACTTCACGAAAAACAAAAAGTTTTTGCTTTATAGAACAGCATCGAAATGGCATAAAGATGATAAAGACATCTAAGTGGCTACACTAATTTACATTATGGGAAAAATGCCCACAATTTTATTCAATCTTTCGGGCTTTCGGCTGACGACAAAAAGAAATTTACAAAGTCATGGAGGAATTCGATTAACACTTCAAACCAAAGAAGAATGTTATTCATGAAATAGTAAAGTTTCATTCAAGACGTTAGTGTCAAAAAGAAACAGTCGAGTAATTTATTAGGTCGCTTTATGAACTTTACAACAATTGTGCTTTTCCAGAGAACATTAAGAAGGAGAAATAAGGGACATAATTGTTATAGTAATTTTAGACAGTAATTTGTCATAGAAAATGCATTTGGAGTCATAGCTCACACTTGAAAAGACAATTCAAATGGCCAGACAAAGTGAAATTGTCAAAAGTCGGTCAAATTCCAACACGAGAATGAATACGTTTCGACAGATGAAGTCCAGCGTGGAGCCAAACCAAAATACACTTGGATACGACACGGAGAGCCGACAAATTGAAACAGCTCGAATCCTCAAGTACAAATTCATTGCACACGGTGTATTAGATTACATGTATTAGGAGAGTTTCCAGCAATGGGGAAAACTGTGTGAAGTTTGTGGGGGGATAATTTCGCTATTTGTTGCAAACTAAAACATTAAATGAACTTGCGACTGAGAGTGAATTTCTGGGAGCAATCGGCTCAGGAGACTGAAACTGAAACAATTTTTAGTCAGAGTCAAGGTTATAATGAAATGCATTTTCACGTGTATTTCTAACAGCTGAATTAATCTGTAAATGCCATTGAAATTAAATTGTTCCCCTAGAGTAGAATGAGTAGAGTTTGGCGAGTGATAAAGGTTATATGTTACCAAATTGTACCTCAGTACACGTAATGTCACATTGACCATTAAAAATCATAATCTAGAAAAAACAGACAGACACTGTTGCTAATGTAACTTACGGTCATATCAGAATGTATTTATTTATCTAGCATAAAGACAATAATAATAATCTAGCAAAAAGAGAGACACTGGTGCTGATGTAACGGTCATACCAGAAGGTATTTATTTATCTTTAGGAAAGCCAACACTAAAAGAATCTGATAAAAATCTACTTGGCGCAGGAAAAAAGGATTCGAATGGCTTAGGTTTCTTAAATAAAACTATATCGAGTGAAACAACGTACTCTGTTTGGGAAATATTTGTTGTGCGCGGCATTGACTGCTGTCTACTAGGCATTATTTTGAGTTTCAATTTGATCTAGCTTAACGTAAATGAAATTAACATTTATAGAACTCTTTTCATACGCACACTACTAGAGTTAGTAAGAATGGTTCATTTGCAATACCAAAGGTCAAAGGTTTTGGGTTAAAATCATTTCATTTTCTTATGTTGGCTGCAAGTCTTGGAATTCTTTACCTCCACATATTAGAAATATGTCCACCCTTTCAACTTTAAAGAGAGCTGTAAATAATCATTTCCTTAAATCACAAAAACTATATAGTCTATCAGTAACATGTGTCACATTATCTGTTCCTTTGTGCAATATAAATACTAAATAGTTTGTAATTCATATTTTTACCTGTGATTCCTATTCTTGTCTTGCTAGTTTGCATTTTATGTCATAAACAATACTATTTTATCCTTTATAAATGATAGATAAATTTAATTGTGTTAAACATTACTAATGCTTTCATAAAATAGTATGAAAAATTTATGGGCATTTTTGACATTTGTTCCATACTATACTTGTCATATGATATTATTTATTATAGGACCAGTAAAATTACATCTTCACGCCTCTCTGTGTCAGGTCAGCAATCATAAGGGCCATTATGGATATAAGGGTTTTTCGCTTGTTCATGTTATCCTTAATATTGATGTCATTAACATGGTTCATTACACAACATTCTCAAAGTATTATTTCTATTATTCGTTTTATTTGTAACCCATCCTTTTAACCTGTGATATTTTTGTTCTATTATTATTAGTAGTAGTATTTTATTTTTAATGTTGTAACCATATTATTATGCTCAATTTTAAAATAATAAATATATCCACATGTATCTATCTAACATGGTATAGTCGGTAAAGCGCACCCATCCTAAATTGTTTAGGGAACTAGTTAGACGGGCACCTACTGAACAAAGAAATTCATCCATAGGGGAAAGAAACAACTCTTGGGGTTATTTATGAATGTGAAAAGCCCAAAGACATGTTGATAGGAAAAACCTTCAATACTCAATACTTCAATACACACCCATAGTACCACTCCTTGGTAAAAAGGACTTGAGTGAGTTACATATACGAATACAGCGGTTCGGGTTGGGACTTATGCCTTTTTCGTACACAATTAGACATGTCTATCATACAAGATTTACTTACTTAACAAAGACTCCACGTGTGACAGTTTGACATTTGAGGATAGGCAACATTGCATTGAAATTGATATGTTTATTGATTCAGTTTTGCATGCCTTGCTTGCTACAGACAAATGACAACAGGAAATAATGTCAAAGCAAAGGTCAGATTATGTCTGCAAAATGTTAATTAACTCAAAATGGTTGACCTGCTTCAAACTCATGTGAAGTTTCAAAATTATATTAGAAATTTCAGTCAGAAATTACTCTGAATAATGGTCTGATGATGAGAAATGGCAGACTTACTATCCCGGAAGAAATTAAATAGATATATTGTATAGGTTACATGAGGCCCAACAGGATATCAATAAGTGCAAATTAAGGTTAAAAGAATCAATTTGGTGGCCCGGAATAAGTACCGACATTGAAAATATAATGAAGGCATGTGCCATTTGCTCAAAATTGCAAAATAAGAAAAAAGAGCCAGTGATAGCAACACCTTATCCGGAAAGGTGTTGGTCCAATTTAGGTTCAGATTTGTTTCACTGGCACGGTTCAACATATCTGCTTGTAACAGATTATTATTCGCGCTATATCGAATTAGTTGTAGAGCATTTCAAATCCATATTATCGCGTCACGGCCTGTGTGATACTACATTTAGTCACAGATGAAGCTCCTCAGTACGCTTCAGATACTTTCAACAAGTGTAATTCTGATTACCGTTTCAAGAACATAACCTCCAACCTAAGGTACCCAATGGGAATTTCAGAAGCAGAACGCATGGTGCAGTCTGTTAAATTTATGCGACAATTTTACCTATTTACCTACTTATGTTGACTTAATGGACAACACCATTACAAAGTGGGCTGTCGCCTAGTCAATTGTTATTTGGGAGCAAATAAAAAGTACTCTTCCTCAATCATCGCAAAAGCTTGAAGCAAAACAGATTAATTCCCAAATGTTGAAAAAAGGAAGACAGTTACCGTACATACTCCAAGAAGAATTTTGACAGGTCGAACTGGGGAAAGGGGCACATTTCGATTGCAATTCAGCAACAAACTATGAGAGATCAGATAAATTGAGCTTGTGATGAAACTTAAAAAGTATGTTACAGGCGATACTCGAGTTTATGTAATCAAAAAGTTCAGAACGTTAGAAAAGATATGTTGAGCATTATTATGTTAAGGAAAACAACAATGATATGCTTACATGCTCTTTCACGGCACATAAGTTACTATTACTGTATTATGTATAAATGCATGGTCCTTTGTTTGTAGACTAGTTAGTCTCTATTTACTCATGCTAGAGTGCTCTTGATACATAACAGTTACCATGGATATTCTAACGCAGCATAAAAACGAGCACGATGACCTATCATTTTTTCTATTTTCGTATTTCGAGGGCATTTTTTACATAAAATATGTGGAAATCACAAAATTATTTAAAGAGAATAACTCTCACATACGCCCTTAAATACCATTCCATAAAATACAAATAGTTATCGCCTTGGAATGGTCAGTCGACGAAGGCACCAACAGATTTGCTTAAACTATCTTTCAGGAGGAGGTCAGGCCACACACCTCCTGAAAGTATTTCTCTGATACGAAGCGTGTAAATGAAAATAGCACATCAAAGTGAGATAGTTAGAACCTGCATCGGAAGACGTGAAATTCGGTCCCACCAAGAATCGAATGAAAACAAAATTATATCCGCCTCATGTATTGTGTTACATTTCTTTTGACACTGAAAAGCTCTTTTAATCATTATAAATGAACAATACTAATCCGTATACACAATTCTTTTATAACAGTAAAGCAATAGTTTATTGAATTAAAAAGAAAACAGCAATACAATTTCATTATTACTAAATTAGTGATACAGTATAACATCAAAGCAAATGCCGCATTAAGATAATCACAATTTCAGATATTCATCTTTGAGCAAACCTGATTTTGTTTGAATACGTTTTGAAAATGTGCTGGCCTACTTGCAATGTTTACAAACTGTGTTAAATAGCAGCGTATTTTCATTTTAACATATATTTCTTGCTGATTATCTTTTTTTCTTATTTCGGTTTTACACCATAACAAGAAAGCGGATACATTTAAGTGTATGCAAGGTGGTTCAAATGATTTAATTGCATGTTTGTGAAATTAGGGTATAAAATGACATATCGGATTTAAGCATTTGATTTTATTCTAGATATTTTTGTCTCTGTTTCCATTTATATAAGTTAACTTTTATGATGAACAGAAGTAATGTAATTTGAAAACTGAATGAAAATCAATAATGGAAATATTTTCAACTGGAAAAGATCTCATTATTGCCCGTTTTCGAGCTCAATAATATAATACAACAAGAAATTAATTGTTCCCTCTTATGAACCTTTTTGATTTTGTGCCAAAAACTCTGCTAAATATAGAGACAGTTCATAACAAAGCACAGGGGCTCAACTACATAGTTATTAAGGTGAATGTACTAGAAAGGTTTAAGCAATTCAGGACAAATGCTTATGGAGATATACCACAAAAGCCTGCATAATAGTACATACATTAATAGACAATGGCAAATATATATACCTTACATTTCTAAAACACAACTTTTCAAAGCGAAGGGAAGGGGGGCATAAAAGGTGAATGTAAATAGGGTGTATAGGGGCAAATATCAGAAGAAAATAAATAATAGCTTTTGTTCGTTTATACATGAACATGTGTGGCCTATTAGTATATGGGAATATGATACCATGATAGAAAAACATTGCATCGTTCAAGTATACCAAGATAACAGTATAAAGTCTGACTAATCTGGAGGATATCGATTAATATAAATTAAAAGTAAAAGGGTAATAAAAGTGTTCTTCTTCTTTTTTCAATTACATGTAGTTATTGTTATAAAAATAAACAAAACTTCAATATATTCGAGTTTACCTTACACCAGGCGTGTAGACAGTGAAAAACATGTATGCGCATATGTAAGGTAATATCGTCATTTTGCAGTAGATCACAATCTAAAGGATTTACTCCCTAGTTCCAACCTTTCAGTGTATTGTACGAAAGATATTTTTATATTTCTTCAAAACTCCATTTTCTCAAATATAGAATATTTAATTTGGGTAGAACAAGGGTCAATAACTTAACATATTTTTGAGATTTGAAATCCTTTGAAACTTTTGAATGAGTTATATTCACAATGTTTTGCTAAGGAATGGATGGACGAAAGCAGATAATATGAATATATATCCAGATTCATTAATATAATTTAATCTTTAGGTGCGTAAAAAGAAATACCAATCGCACTGTATGCATTTCGAAAATAATAATGGGTTTTCAAATAACAGTGATTCAGAATATTAAGTTGAAATTTATAGGTTGTATTACCTTCGAATTATTGATAATTAGACTAACTTATTAGATCATATTATCACCCATTAACTGATATTATCTAATTTACTCATGTATTATCCTTTTTTTATTATATTTGATAGCAATATTTTTTTCAAGAAACAAGAAAGTGAGTTACATATAGACACACGTCATAAATGACTTCATTCTAGTGTCATTGTATTAGTCATTATTTAAAAATAGGACCAGCTAATTAACGACAGCGAATGCGAAAGAAGGCAACTTACATGTTTGTTCAACGCTTTACTGCCTACTTGCACAAATAAAAAGAAATATATAGAAATGTATTTACTTAAGAATTAAGAATTAATGCTCCATAAGCATTCATTATTCTACAAAATCTACCGTACTACATGTTACTTGCGTTTCCATGGCGAGAAACTTATTGCGTATCGAATTCCGCCTTGTGGCCTTTGGTGATGCATAATGCTCCCGCATTATAGTTAAAGCATGTTATCTTCGATGTAAAAAGGTAGTTGGATAAAGTCACAGCAATATTAATCAATAGGAACGTATTGACATACCTTTTTTTCATATGCCGTTCAAACACAATGGCTTCCTTCTATGATTTGTAAAAAACGGAAGTTAGTTTTAACCCGATATGCACGCCACCTGTATGAAACAATTTTATAACAAGGTGCTCTTGCAGAGCTTACAGGTTTACATCCCTTGGTTTGCTTTTTCGGCCTTGTAAATATATTTATCAACAATTACGAATATATTTTAGTCTATTTACTGCAAACTGTGTTAACAGAATAAACCATATGTGCCACTGAAAAAGATGTCCAAAATATTAAGAACGGTACTTAATAATGAAAAATAATAATTTTATGTGGTTTCTATATAATGATTTGTTGAATTACCTCTACATTCTCGGATAGTTATTATTTCTCCTTTTATAACGTAAGTAACGTAAACATAGCACATCTTTGCGATTTAAATGTTGCCATGTTGTAACAATATATACGAAATATAATGTGTATGTATATATGGGTAAGGGTGGATTTAGGGAAGATTAACACCATTGATATTTATATACTCCTTGAATTTCAAAACGCCTTATATCTGGAAGACTACGTGTGAAACCAGAACTGACCACAACATAACGTTGACGCACTTATGTCAGTGTCGATTGCCAGGCACCGTCGCGGCTAGGCACAATCAATCAGCATTTGAAGGCGTCGCAGCCATCGGCCTCTCAGAGCAAGGTGCCCATGCATTGGCGAGGTATTGACCCTGCGTCATTGTGTGGCAAGGCTGCTATGGGCACAACGGCTTCTGCAGAGAATCGAGTTTCATTTACTGACGAATTTCGGTTAAACCGCATGAATATACATATAGATGGCTACGTATTTACAGACGTAATAAGAGCACCGCAAAGCGTGGCAATATACGTCCAAAGGTATTGTAATGTGAAGAAGCCCTGTATGTTATATGGTACAATACTGATATTAATTACCTCACAGGTGGCCTAATCAATCAAAGCCTTGGTAAAAAATTGGGAAATATATCACAATGAATATGAAATTGCATTAATCATTATAATTGTAACATCATTGTAAATTAAATGATACATCTGTATCCATGCATAAACATTATTCATTATTATAAACATCACTTTCTGATAATATGATTAAAAAATGAAAAGCAATGTCAATACACCAGATTGGTTGTTGATTAACATGATGGTACATGTATTAGTATTTACGTCTGTTTGTCTTTCTATCTGTTTGTTTCTTTTCTCCATTACAGCTGGTTGCTTTTCACAGCACATTCCAGATCATTGATTTTCAGCGAATTTATCAGCCTTCATTTGTCCAGATATGAACACATTTTGACTTTCCTACAGAACCAGGTGATACCGTATCATCATGGCACTTCACAGTAGTGCAAAGATATATGTGCATGCTGCATCCTTACTTGGAATTTTGACGACGATCCGACCTCTACAAAGGCTGCGATTTTTTTATCATATGTTTTTGTATTGTTGACAAAAGAAAAATATTTTCGTGTGAAAGCAACGTTGTTTGCGAATTCTATCGAGGGGTGAATTATTTTAGATCTCACACAATGCTGACTCAGGAAAACACTTTTGTTTGACTACGACATTGTTTGCTGATATATCTACATTTACTTTTGAAAGTTTCACATCATAGAGCGCAAAATCCAGCCGTCATGCACATCTACATATAAAGACAAGTATTGTTGGTAAGTTTAAATAAAATCCATCCATTAGTGGAGGAGGAGTTGCGTTCACGAGGTTCTGTTTATAAAACTCTTTAAAGTTGCATGTGAGAGCAAAATCCAGCCATCATGCACATCTACATATAAAGGCAAGTATTACCGGTTAGTTTTAACCAAATCCTTCCAGAAGTGGAGGAGTTGCGTTTATAAAACTGCATACAGGAAAAAATGAAACGGGGCCATAATTCTTGAAAGTTGCATGTGAGAGCTAAATCCAGTCTTCATGCAGATCTACATAAAAGGGCAAGAATTGTTGGTAATTCTGAACCAAATCCTTCAAGTAGTGTAGGCGGAGCTGCGTTCACGGGGTTCTGCTAACGATCAGACGGACGGACGGACGTACAGACGACTGAGGGTATAACATAATGTTACTCAATGAGTTTGTGGGGAAAGAAAGTAGCCAAATCCCAGTTACTTAATTCAAGGTTCTTTAATTGTGCCGTAGCGCACTCATGATGAACAAGTGATAAATACATCCTGCAACAAAAATAATGAAGCCGAGATTATCATCACCGGTACACCAAACAAATAGATATTATCTAGTGACCCGAATTGTTATGTAGCCTTTACTACAACTTGTTATTTAAATAATATATAGCATAACATTTTAATACACATGTATTGAACAACAAATAAGGAATTCAGACACACTACAAATTACACACAATATGATATTATACATTTAAAGCATTACATTACATTACGATACAAAATGTTACAATGCAATGCAATACAATTACAACAATAAAGCAACACATTCAGCACACGCAACTCACCAATTTTGGATTGAACGCTTTTGGCTCGATCTCGCATTAAAGAAGTCAGCTAAAGTACTGTGCTGGAAGTATTAAAAATAGTGTACATAAATGAAAAGTTGCAAATTAGGCTTATGTAAATTCTGACAATTATATCACTGCTACAATGAATTCCAAAAAGATTATTTCTAGAATTGAACGATTCAATAATATACAACACAGTAATTTAATAATAATAAATTACCAAAATTCTTATATTAAACAATGTAATTAATAAAGACCTGTTCTTTAAATCCTTTCTCTCCGAAAACCTTTGTCCAACTGACCAGTGGACAAAAAAAGGCGGGCAAAAACCTATTGGTCAAACCAGGTAACTCCAAAACAGCAATTAAAAACAACAAAGGCATGTTTGATAACTCTGTTAAAAACATCATAATATTTACATGGACATGATTAATGGTCAAAGGGAGGTAATCCAAATATCAGAAAATTACTAAATTTTCACCCCTGTTACACATTCCCCCTGCTTGAGGAATGACGTCCTCGTCATAAAAACAAAAATTGCTGTCAAGCTAAAGATAGTCAAATGTCTGCTTGCAATTGTATGTTGTAAAACATACAACTATAACTTATTATATACACATTACTAAATTATCTAACATAACCACTAAATTACTGACACCCTTCTTCAGTAATTACGAATTACTTTACCACAATCTGAAATTACTGTACTTACTCTACTGAAACACCACTACTCAACTGATCACCATCACTCATAAATATGATATAGTGAACATTATACAGTAAGTAAATGTCTAAAACTTCAAATGTTATGGATTACTGTCCCCGCCAACCTTGAAATTGTGTCCTCACAATTAAAACAAAATTTCAAAGATAACTCCAAAGTAACTTCTTGTTATCTGTCACAGATTTCACCAATGCCTATATTTACACAAATTAAAAGATAAAAAAATCATAATCTGAAATGAAATTACTGTAAAATACTATTGACCATTCTCTTTGCAACTTCAACATCATTTAAAATACCAGATGAAATTAAAGTATTCAAAGCCTCAAATCTAGAGACTATTGGTCTTGTAACCATGCTCTTCATATAATTACCTCCATACCTAACTGGCAACTTTCTCTCTCTAGTTGATCTTCTAGGAACTGGTAATGGTGCATTTGGTGTTTTAATTTCTGACGTTAAGTTAGGTATGCATTCAGAACATTTCTTCTCAGAAACACATTGTCCTACTTTTGCATTATCTTTAGCACTCTGCCCAGTCTCAACGCTCTCTTCTCCAAGAATATTCCCATTTTTTCCTACTTCAGCTCTTTCCATTTCAGTCTCATTCTCTACTTCATCTACAATGTTGGGTAATTCACCAACATGTCTACCCTCATAATTCTCACTGTCAATTAATCTAAACTCACTTACTCCGTCTAAGTCCGACAACTTTTTACCATGAGTAGAGATATTCTCATTCATTTCAGACTGTCTTTCTTTCCTATTTCTAACAAACTCGCTTGCTCCACGAGGACTTCCTACAGGACTTCTAGTCAACTCCAACTCCATAGGCATGCTCTGTCTCTCATTTCACCGAGGAAGTCTCACGGGATGTTGGGCGTCCTCTGTTCTTGTTACAATGACAAGATCGCCTGCTTCTTCCTCTGAATCTGTAGTGACGTCACTGTCCTTTTCTATCTCCAGCTGGTCTTTCTCTTTTTCTACCTCATTATCGTCTTATATACCCGATTCTTCTCTTTCTTCACCCTTATCCGACTCATCTTCTTTTTCCTCATTACCCTGATTGTCAACCAGGAATAAATGATTTGAACTTTACGACTGTCCTCTCCTCTAACCTTGAAAACGGGAATATCATCACTAACTTGCTCTATGACGTCAAATACCTCTTCTTCAAATTTATCTGCTATCTTATGACGTCCTTTATGTGCTAAGATTTTCACCAGTACTTTGTTATCTACTTGTATCCTGACAGCTTTGGCTTTCCTATCGTAATATTTTTTCTGTTTACTTTTTGCCTGTTGGATATACTTTTCAACTATACCTTGAGTCTTAACCATTCTCTCTTTCAACGAATTCACATACTCTCTTGTGTCTTTACTCGCTATTCCTTCCTCCTCATAAGCTTTATCAAACCTTGCTTCTGCAGGCAACTCAGGCTTTCTCCCAAACATTAATTCATAAGGGGAAAAGTGAGTCGACTCGTGAGGATTACAATTGTAAGCAAAAACAAGAAAATTGATGTCCAGTCATTCTTTTGGTTATTTTCAAGCGTGCCTAACATGTCCAAAACAGTGCGATTGAACCTCTCCGGACCTGAGGTGTTGTATGACCTCTGCGAATATTTGTTATCTTATAAAGCTCTCTTATTATTTCTGACTCAAAATTAGGTCCTTGGTCCGAATGTAACCTTGCTGGTATACCATAATGGACAATAAAATTATGAAAAATCGCCTCTGCTTTAGTTTTAGCATTTTTTTTTTGTGGGGACAATGGTCAGTTATAATTAAAATATTTGAAATTCCACCCTATGAAGTTTCCAAGGTCAAAAAATCTATACACACTAACTCTAAGGGGTAGGTTGTAATAATATTCACTAATGGGGTTCTTTGATTGGTACTACTCTTCCTTCTAATGCATCTGTCACATTTTCTCACCCAATTATCAACATCAGTTGACATGCCAGGCCAATACAATCGTTGCTTTAACAACTTAAGCGTCCTATCTTTACCTGGGTGACCTACATCACTGTGCATCCCTCTTAAAACTTCCTCTCTATAGCATGTGGGTAGTACTAACTGCTTAACCTCTTGATCATGTTCTACTATCTTCTTAAATAACATACCTCTCTGGAGAACAAAATGCTTAAACTGTTTTTTCATTATCAACTCTATCAAATCTGCTTGATTCAAACTGCCACTTGGTACATTTTGATCAATGGTTGCAATTCGCCATCTATCAATTGACTTGTCCTCTCTTTGCTTTCTCCGTATTTCTCCCATTTCAACCATAATCATCTGTGGCATCTATGATATTGATACTATCTGAAATCACCTCTATACAAGGGCTATATGCAATATTACCACAGAAAGCCTTTACTGTATCAGTATCCATCTCTGTCATATCTTGTCTAATCCTAATATTGGCCCGAGGAGACCTGCTGAGACCATCAGCATCAGTATTTTTAACTCCACTTCTATACTGGATTTTAAAAGTATACTGACTGAGAACTGATGCCCATCTTTGACCAGTAGCATCTAATTTTGCTGATATTAAAACATAAGTTAATGGATTATTGTCAGTCAAAACCAAAAATTCATTGTTAATAACTTTTCGGTGATAGACCACTTTAAAGCCAAAAATTCTAATTTGTAAGCAGAATAATTTTGCTCTGATTTATTTAACGATCTACTAGCATATGCAATGACCTTTTTATGTTCACCTTGCTTTTGATAGAGTACCGCACCTAAGCCCTTAGAAGAAGCGTCGGTGTGTAACTCAAAAGTTAAGCTAAAATCAGGGTAAGCAAGGATAGGGGGAGTGGTCAATATTTCTTTCAAATTCAAAAATGCGTTCTCCTCAGTATCTGTCCATCTCCATTCTTTCATTTTCTTTTTAGAACCACGTATAGAAACAGTAGGAGGCAATAAATCATTCAAGGGTCTAGAAATTTGCTGAAATCTTTGATGAAACGCCTATAGTAACCCGCAAAGGCTAAGAAACTTCTTAATTCATCTGAATTTGATGGGGTCGGCCAATTAACAACTTTATCTATTTTAGCAGGGTCAGTCTCAACACCTTCACCACTTACCACATGTCCAAGAAATGAAACCTTTGGCTGAAAAAATGACACTTTTCAGGTGCTAATTTCAAATTGGCCCCATGCAACCTCTCAAAAACCTTTTCTAAATTTTCCAAATGTTCTTCGAATGTTTTGCTAAAGATAATCAGATCATCAATGTACACAACACATATTTTCAAATGTAAATCTCCTAAGCATTCTTGCATTAATCTTTGGTATGTAGCAGGGCTGTTGGTTAAACCAAAGGGAAGCCTATTAAATTCCCATAAACCATAAGGTCCTAAAGTAAAATCAGTACGATCTTTATGACTTTCTTCAATTTCCACCTGATAATAACCTGATTTCATGTCAAGGGTAGAAAAGTATTTGGCACCACCTAAACAATAAAAAATCTCTTCTATCCGTGGTAAAGCAAATGAATCCTTAATAGTCCTCTGACTTAACTGTCTAAAATCCACACACATTCTAAGTTTACCATTTTTCTTCCTTACTAAGAC
Organism: Solen grandis; assembly: GCA_021229015.1. Classification (NCBI taxonomy): domain Eukaryota; kingdom Metazoa; phylum Mollusca; class Bivalvia; order Adapedonta; family Solenidae; genus Solen; species Solen grandis. The sequence continues at coordinate 9,119,739 of CM037778.1, forward strand.
AATAGGTGATGCCCATGGATACTTTGATTATATCAGCAGTATGCAACTGTTGTAAATGCTTTCTTACCTCATTTATCATAGTAGGGGGGATTCTACGATGGCGTTGCTTAAATGGGGTTTCATCCAATAATTCTATCTTATGTTTTACCCTCTTACATTGACCAATATCTATATCACTTGCAGCAAAAATCTGTCTGTGCTTATACAAAAGTTTTCTTAAGCTTTCCTTTTGCTCTGAATCTAAAATACTATAATCTTTATCTAAAATGTTATCTATGATCACTTTCCTCTTACCATCTGTAGCTGTTTCAGTTTCTTCTTCATCTCCTCCTTGATCTAATATTTCATTTGTCACGGTTACTGGTTGTAATTCGCACAAGACTGACTTTGGAGGTATACAAACTGTGTTAGTAGTAATGTTAGATACAGTAACAATACACTCTTGTGTTTTCTCAATATCATATACCAACATACTAGGAGTCAAGTCAATAAAACCTGGAAGAACAGAATATTTGGTTTCATGTAATATTGCATAAGTTTGTGGATAAAACATTTGTTTATCTATGTAACCATTAATATTCTTAGTTTCATTTGGTTTCAAAATCACATTCTGTAACATACTGCTTCTCGCAATCTCAATTCTATCCTGGTTCTTCCTAAGAATTTTTGCCTGTATTACCATTGTTCTGAAACTTAAATACCAGGCAGTATGTAATTTAGCCCTCTGTAAGAATTGTTCTCCAAAATTTGTTTTACACTCCTCTAACAAAGTACTTAAGATATCTATGCCTAATATAACTGGGGTTTTCTTTGAATAATTTGTATCAGGTGCTATCAGAAATATGCATGGATGAATGGTAGAGTTTTCAAGACCATCATCAATTTGTATATCATTTTCGATACAACCCAATTATGGAAGTGACTTCCCATCTGCACATTCAATATTTATGACATTGTTAAGAGATTCTATTTGTATATGAGATAGATTGCTCTGATAGAAACTTTCAGACATCAGACTTAAACAGGAGCCAGTATCAAGAAGTGCTATTGTAGGCGTTTTCTCAATCGAAATCTGAACTTCATTTAAATCACCAACCAATGAGGGATCTGTTTTCATGCGGTTGCTCGGGCACGATTCCCTTAGCCGAGCACCTGTTAGTTTGGGCAATTTGTCTGAACATGACCCTTTTGATTACATCTGTAACATGTTGGAGTAAATGTTCTTACTGCAGTTGGTCTAACTGGCCTATACTCACCTCTATTATTCCAACCTACTGAACCTCTTGGGTACCTTTGGTTTGAAAATCCTCTACCCCTAAATGTAGCCCCTCTCTGTCCAAAGTTCCTTTGACTAAATCCACATCCTCTTCGCTCATCTCTGCTTGCATGTGAACTCCATCTCTCTTCTTCCTTTGGGATGGTCTCCTCTCTCTGCTTTTCCAGTTTATCAATCCTCCTGTGGAGATCCCGTAGCATGTCTTTCACCTCCGACAGCTCACTCTTCCTGGTTCCTTGGCTATCTGTTGGCACTGCTGATTTACTAACCTTCTTCCTGTCTACATCCAGCTCATCTTTCATGTCAGCCTCTATCCTCCTCAACTCTAATTTGAACCTGTCATAATCTTTAATGTTATCATGCTGGTAAGTTGCCATGTGTCTTATATCTTTTCTTAAACCTTCAAACAAAACACCCTTTAAGATATCAACCTCTTACCTATAAAATCCCCAAAGCAATACTGCTTTATCAAAATATTCCACTAATCTTGCAGCATGACTAGAAACAGACTCTCCTGGTTGTTGGACACAGCTATAAAATTTCTTCATAATGGTTTCCTTAGTTTCAATATTGCCATAAGTGCTTCCAAGTTTACGCAATATTTCACAGACACTCACCCCAGTACCTAATCTCCTGATAATCTCAGCAACTTCACCATTGGCTGCCTTTCTAATGCCATGTAAAATTTGTTCTTCTGTAAATATACCATCCTCCACTAATGCATCTATTTCATATCTAAAACACTCTCAGGTTATCTCACCTTTACCAGCCTCTCCCCCAAAGCAAGAGATTTTTGGATAATTGTACCCTCGTATCTTTTCCTCTGATGCAACACCCGCTCTATACGTATTTGCAATCTTTATCTTACCAACCCTCGTATTATGAATCTCCTCTAAAGACCTTTCAAACTTCTCTCCTCTACTACGTTCTTCCTCTTGCTCTGAACAATAGTCTTTCATAAAATTGACCAAATCCTCTTTATTTTCTATATTCTGCCTAATATGAAGACTATGAAAGGCACCTAATAATTTTCTGTCAAACTATGTCAACTCTACACCCTTAGGCTCTAGGTCTGCATATCCTCCTGCATAGGGTAACTTATCACTCTCTTCTTTATCACTCATGATTAGATTCAAATCTAATAACTTGAAATCCAAAGCTACTTGAAGGTATATATATACTTATATATATTTATACTACCGTCTATATAAAACACCAACTACAAAAAAACTACAAAACTTAGCACTATATGCCCATGCTCCCCATCCAGTACACTTTTATCTAACATCTAATGTGAACAAATTAAACCTGCTCAACCAACACTTTGTACCCAGTGCTCACTACACTAAATAAACAATATTATAATAACTCACTTCCCTGTCTGGAGGTCACTGGTAATAAACAGCAATATCGTGTGATATTAAAGCATTCTCCTGGATTGTCAGGATACATGAAGTTTATAGCATGGGTGACGATATAAAAACTAAAATATACAAACTAGAATATGGCAGTAATGGTAAAATACACGTGCGACAATTTATAAAAAGAGGGTATAAAGGTTTAATTTCTGTGGATTTTGTGAGAATTGTATATATACAGATATGTTAAATGTATTTAAAATTGGTCCGATTAACCACCGTGTATGGTTAGTCAAGCGTGTTAAAGGTTTTCCTCGTGCTTGGAGGTGTTGTAATCGTCATTCGACGCTCAGACGGGATACCAGCAACACGTATTTTTGGCAGAGTCTTATTTTACCTGTGAAATTACGTATAGATAGAAATTGAACATTTTTTTTTCTACTCAAGTTAACTTTATTTTCGTGATGTCATACACTTTATCGGGCGACTCTTTTCGCATTGAAGGGGAAAATCGTAATTTAGTTAGGGATTCTGCTGGGACTGCGTCTTTTCAACAGGACCCCACGTGTTTGGAGGAGCGGGAGCTTCCACGTAGCAGGGACGTGTTGGAACCACGTGGCGGAGACACGGTTACGGGCGGCAGTGCTCAAGGTAGGCCCTCGGGGGATAGGCAGAGTGATATTGCTGATGCTTTTGGTTTATTTAGAACCTATCTTGACTCTAAGCTTAGCACTTTTAAACAAGAACTCTCTAGTTCTATTTCCACACAAAGGCAAAGTAAAGACTTTCCTACGTTCAAGAATACTTCCTGCAGGATTCAGTATACTTTTAACAGTGAGATTAGTGATATTATAGCTAACATTATAGAGTGTGACAGCCTTGACTCCGCCAAACATTTTGCTAAAACTGCTGTTAAGAAACTAAGTCACAGAAACAAGCTTATTAGACTTGCTGACATTTCCTCTGGGTGTTGGGACACTGTCAAGGAGTACGAGTTCCGACAGTGATGACGAAAAGAAAATCAAACGTGCTGAAGCCAAGGCTGTCAAAAAACTTAAGAAACCCAAGCCATATACCAACACTGCTTCTATTTCTTTCCCTGATCGCATGGACCGGAGGTCTCTTCCTATGGCGACGTATCCTTACCCTGGAAACATGTCCTCAGCGGGGCCCCTCTATCCCAGCCGTCCTTTGGCACAAGGCGTGCGGGATCTTTTTCGTCCCTACCAACCAAGAGACAACGCCATCTGCTTCATGTGCGGACGCAAGGGACATTACCGGCGGGAGTGTGATTGGTTCGCCAGGTTCCAGCAATCTTACAAGCGGGACGACAAAATTGGAAACACGGCAACTTCCACTAAATGATGAGTATTTTTGTCTTTTTGATGTTGTCCCAGACTCTGATAAGTGCTTTGAAAACTGCACAAATACCCAGTGCGTTAAAGGTAGTTTGAAAAACCATGTAAATTATTGGAAACATATTGGCGCAAATCCCGATATAATCGATGTCATTAATAATGGTTATAAAATCCCATTTATCACAACGCCAAACAAATCTTTTTCCAAAAACAACAAGTCTGCTTTAGACAACAGTGATTCTATGTTGGAATCTATTGAAGACATGTTAAAGCAAGGTTTTATTAAGCAACATGACAGTGCCCCTTATATAGTCAATCCACTCAGTGTCTCTAAGAATAAATCTAATAAGAAGGAATTGATTTTAGACTTTAGAATTGTGAACAAACATATTTGGAAAGAAAAACTGACCTTTGAAGACTGGAAAGTTGGTCTCGAATATTTTAGTAAAAATTCATTTTTCTATAAATTTGATCTATCCAAGGGGCATATTGATATTTTCCCGGAACATTAGACTTTCTTGGGTTTCAGTTTTAACGGAAAATTTTATACTTACACAGTGTTAGCTTTTGGCATTTCTAGCGCACCATTCATTTTCACTAAACTTATGCGTGTTTTGGAGATTTAAAGGAATTTACATTGTGATGTTTTTAGACGATGCTTGGGGTGTAAACGATACGTTAGAAAGGGCGAGTCGGGATGCAAACTTTGTTAAAGACAGTCTAAATCAAGCCTGGTTTATTGTCAGCATGGAAAAGTCTGTATGGGTTCCAGTTCAAAAGCTAGAATGGATTGGATTGGTCTGGGATAGTTTAAGTTTTTCTTTAAGCATACCGTCACGCAGAATTGATGATTTAAAAAAATCATTGGTTGATGTTTAAATTCGCTGCCTTTTGTTACATCCAGAAACTTAGCGCAGTGTGCCGGCCGAGTTATTTCTATGATGCCAGTTATTGGAAACATTGCGCGTCTCATGACCAGGTTCTAGTACATTCAGATTTGTTCTAGTAGCAGTTGGGATATTCCTTTTCAATTAAAAAGTGACAATCTCTGTTTATCAGAGATAAGATTTTGGCTTGAAAATGTTGATTCTTTGAATTATAGACACATCAGCCCAAGCACTGGGGTGGATACGTTAGAAGTTTATTCAGATGCTAGCAGTTTTGCGTGTGGAGCCCACATTTTTAATATGCCGGGTTTCGTGTTTCATGATTCGTGGTCTAAAGATGATAGAGAAAAGAGCTCCAATTTCGGGAATTAAAAGCGGTCTATCTTGCTTTGAGAGCCTATGGTCACGTGTTAGCAAACCTCCATGTAAAGTTGTTTTCTGATTCCCAAGTATGCGTGCATGTTGTTAAATTCGGGAGTTCAAAATTAGATTTACATGATTTGGCACTGAAAATCTTTCAAATCTGTCTGGATTACAAAATTAATCTAGATATGGGTTCCCAGAGAGTTGAATGGGATTGCTGATGATATTAGCAAATATAGAAATACTGAGGAATGGGAGGTAACTCGAGAATTTTTTAGTTATATGGATTCATTGTGGGGGCCGCATACTGTGGATAGGTTTGCAAATTACGCAAATAAGAAAACAGATAGGTATAATTCTAAGTTTTATGATTTTGAGACCGAGGCGGTAGACTGTTTCACGCAGAACTGGGCAGGTGAAAACAACTGGCTTGTTCCTCCGATTTATTTAGTGAACAGAGCTGTGTTTCACTTACGTGCGTGTGCAGCACACGGCACTCTGATAGTTCCAAAATGGACGAGTTCAGTCTTTTGGCCAGTGTTGTTTGGTGATGGATTTGAAAAGAAAGATTTCATTTTAGAAATCCTTGAATTTGACAAGGGTCAGCACATTTTTTATAGTAAATGCGACAGTGTTTTTACCAGTAGGCGTTTTCAAAGCAAAGTTCTAGCTTTGCGTCTTTAATGAGTAGAAAGATTGTTATTTGTTGGGTTTAAGACGTATATATATAATGCGTTTTAGTGTTCAGAACACATACAATGATTTGATCCCGGATCAGCTATCCGTATGTATCAGGTACATGTACATACGAGGTCGTGTACTGTGCACGATTATTTTCATAGGTGTCCAGGACACTTAGTTTTGTGTTGTATTTGCGTGTTTACTTCTCCATTTGGTTGTATTCTTATGTACATGTATCCGATACATGTTTATTTGTGTACCGTACACGGGTATATAAGGGAAATAATGCGGTCTTTGAAATACGCTTAAATAATCGCGGTTACTTCCCTTACTTTTAAGTACCTTTTTCTTAAAGTGCATTTATTTTTATACATTTGACAGATTCTTTCAAAGTCGGACAATGGGAAAAGAATAGCAAAGACTTACTACCCGATGATCTTAAAGTATATCATGACAACTTGCAGTTTCTTGTGAAATCTTCTAAGTCTGAAAATACTTTTAAACAGTATAATTGTTATTTAAGAGTTTTTGCATTTGGTGTAATAAATACAAATTTTCTCCTTTGCCTGCATTAGATTATAATATAGCTTTGTATCTTTCCTCTTTGAAAAACAATTCTCCTTCAGCTTCCAAAGTCAATTCAGTTGTTTATAGCATTTCATGGGCTCATAAGATAGCTGGTTTTCCTGATCCATGTGCTTCTGAGTTAGTGCAGTCTGTTAAAAATGTGAGTGGTAGACCAGTTTTACAGAAGTCGGAGATTTCTATATCCGACATGTTAAAATTAGTAAGTAAATTTGGACAGTCTAACGATCTTTTAGACTTAAGATTTATTTGCATGAGTAGAGTACTATAAGTTTTGCAGGTTTTCTGAGATTCAATGAATTGTTACACATAAGGCGTTCAGACATTACTTTTCTTGATTGTTGCGTTAAAAATTTTATAATGAGAGGCAAAACTGACCAACAGAGATCAGGGGAAACTGTTGTGATTTCCAAAACGGGAAATATTTCTTGCCCAGTTTGTTTATTATCCAAGTATTTGGTCTTAGCAAATATTGATGCGAATTCTAACTGTTACACTTTTAGGAAAATTCAATTTTGTAGCAAATTAAAGAAGCAGGTTCTTTGTCCAGGCAAACCGATCTCCTACACTAGGGCAAGAGAGATTCTTTTGAAAAACCTTACTGAGATAGGACTTGACAGTAAAAACTATGGTTTGCATTCTTTTCGTTCTGGTGGAGCAACAGCAGCTGTTGCTAATGATGTGCCGGATAGACTGTTAAAAAGTCACGGTAGATGGAAAAGAGACAGTGCTAAAGAGAGATATGTGAGAGATTCTTTAGATGTAAAAATGAGTGTGTCGAAGAAATTAGGGCTTTAACTTTTCGAGATATTTGTATCGAATATAACATTTTGTGATGATTATGCCATTTATAATTGATATCATAATCATGGAGTATTTCCATCGTATGCGTATCATCTTAATATGTTTTCTTTGAAAATACTTTTTTAATCTTAATTTTATCATCCGAATTGTATTTTTTTTGCCACGTTCTTTTTCTGTCGATTAAAGTATCCCGTTCTGTGGCACTCCTATATAAGTGTTGTTGTGTTTATTATGTTATTAGGTTATATTATAAATATTTTATGTTTGGAAAGAAATGAAATGAATGGAAAACATAAATGTATTTATAATTGGTCCGATTAACCACCGTGTATGGTTAGTCAAGCGTGTTAAAGGTTTTCCTCGTGCTTGGAGGTGTTTTAATCGTCATTCGACGCTCAGACGGGATACCAGCAACACGTATTTTTGGCAACTTTGTTTTGATTATTGTCTAACTGTTGTTTTATCTTTTCAGTATGGTATTTTCTGTTGCCATGACAATTCGTGTGTCTACTTGTATGTGTAGAAGTGATTCGTGTTGAAGATGCAGTGATTCTGGACAGTTTGTGGCTGTTTTATACAGCGTGGCAATTTGTATTGTATAGGAACTTCAGCCAGATGATCTAACTGGCCTTTTTGTTTTTACGGAATCATTTGCAATGTAATTTCGTTTTGTCGATTAAAGTATCCCGTTCTGTGGCACTCCTATATAAGTGTTGTTGTGTTTATTATGTTATTAGGTTATATTATAATATTTTATGTTTGGAAAGAAATGAAATGGATGGAAAACATAATGAGCTTTACACCCCGTACGAGCTCGTAAATATAGCAGCGGTAAATAATATACAGTTACATTAACTATGTTATGAAACCTACACACCCCGTGGGGTTTCTCCGTTGATCGAAAGGTAAACATCAATCAGATCCCCGTGGGGTTTATCGGTTGATAAATGTGTACAAGAAATTTGATGGTACAAGGAACAATATCTAAATGATGACACATATGAATACGCATCAAAAAGGTGACAGTTGTATCACGGTAGTAGAAGTAATAATGCTGCTGTTAATTTGTTAAAAAATGTTATATAATCCATGATATGTAATACAAGGTAAATTTATTAAATCATTTTGACAAAAAAAAACTTAATAATGTTAAGACTATTATTTAATGTATTGTAGGTATTTTATATTGATAAAAAGGGAAAACACTGTTTAAGATGAACTGGGGAACTGCTACATGAGATGTAGAGACTTAATTTCCCACACACATATTGGTCCTCTTTTCTCCGAATGTCAAGTTCACAATCTATACAATTTACAATGCTTGCGTTATTCTTTGATGAATGGCCGATACATATTACAAACCCATTACCGTGTGCGATAGTTCGTTGTCAGTAATAGACTAGTCCTTAATTTCAACTGATTTTTCAGTTCGAACGGATTTCTGGAGATAAAATACACGAATATTATGTATAAGCAAAAGCATATCATTGTTTACCAAAAATATAAGTTGGTTTGTTGACAACAAATACATGCACAGTCCATGTACATATGAGTATATCTATATTATTAAAGGGACGAGCAGTTTTTTGTGTCGGATTTAGCGCCATTACGAAACAACATAATGTATACAGAGTATCACGGTTATTCAGTATCCATTCAATAGATGTGTTTAAAAATAGATACAATTGCACACTTTGCGAGAATTTACGGTGAATCCATTAAAATTGGATTAATCTAGATATAGTAACATTTCTTGGAGATCACTATATAGTGGGTTCTTCGTATTGTTCAAAAATACGTCAAATAAGCCACGAAATCGTTATTGTGTCCCCATTTTAACTACACAGCGCCTATATTTAATCTTTGAGACTTATCCAATTTATCTATCGAGTTGTTTGGCGTTTATACGAACGCTCAGAAGGAAGACGCTGTGGTCTTGCGTTCTTGCGTGCGTTCCGTATA
>CM037778.1:9129112-9150242 GCA_021229015.1 Solen grandis
TTTGCCAAAAATTCGAAAAAAACCAGGTTTGTCTGGTTGGCAGTGCAGAAGCCCTATCTTTTGTTCAAAACAAAGAAGTCTAGTTATTATTATTAGGACTTTTCCTGCCCTTTCGGCAGAAAGTCCTATTGGGTTTGTACTGTTTATTCTTCTTCTTCTTCTGCTTTTCTTATTATTCTTTTTTCTTCCTAACTAAACGCTTATTTTTCTATGTTGCAATACTCCTAGGACGATGAAATTTTTATGACTTATTAGTCACGTTAGGAAATTTTGATTTCTATGATTTCATATGCCTATGACGTCATATGACGTCACATTTGAAATATGCTACAAAAAGTTTGTACGCGGTCTACAGCCATTGTTTGTGAACCGATTTTCATCAAATTTTCACAGATTGTGTATATTAAGTTCTAGTTGTGCATCCCTGTGTCCGTTTTTCAAAATTCGAAAAGTCCTTGGTTCTATAGCGAATCCAAGATTCGAACCAAGGTCGTAAATTTTAAATGCTTATAAAATTCTGTCCTATTTAAGATAGAAAAGTTGATATTTAGTCAGTATATATGTCTCTAGAAGTTTTAAATATTTTGTGAAAAATAAATGTCATATGACGTCACGTGACGTCATTATATGATAATGTATTCTAATATTACCAAGAATATTTCTATATGTTGAAATTGTCGAAGGGCAATGAAAATTTAAAGACAAATGCTTCAAACGCTGAAATTTTGATTTCTATGATTTTCATATGCCTATGACGTCATATGACGTCACACTTTAAATATGCAACAAAGTTTGTACGCGTCTAACAGCTATTGTTTATGAACCGTTTTTCATCAAATTTCACAGAATGTGTATATTAAGTTCTAGTTGTGCATCCCGGTGTCTCTTTTTCAAAATTCGAAAAGTCCAAGGTTCTATAGCGATTCCAAGATTCGAACCAAGGTCGTAAATTTTTAAATGCTTATAAAATCGGTCCTATTTGAGATAGAAAAGTGATATTTGGTAAGTATATAGGTCTCTAAGGTCTTAAAAATTTTGTGAAAATAAACGTCATATGACGTCACGTGACGTCATTATATGATAATGTATTTCTAATATTAACAAGAGTATTTCTATATGTTGAAAAATTGTTGAAGGCTATGAAAATTTAAGGACAAATGATTCAGACGCTGGTATTTCGATTTCAATGATTTTCAGAAGCCTTTGACGTCATATAACGTCACATTTGAAATTGACTACGAAAGTTTGTACACGGTCCAGAGCCATTATTAAGGGCCGATTTTCATCAAATTTTCACAGAATGTGTATATTACGTTCTTATTGTGTATACCGGTGTCGTTTTTCAAAATTCGAAAAGTCCAAGCATCTATGGCGGATCCAAGATTCTAACCAAGGACGTCAATTTTTCAATGCTTATAAAAACTGTCCTATTTGAGATAGAAAAGTTGAAATTTTGTCAGTTAGTAGGTCTCTGGGGTGTATTAACAATTATGTGAAAATAAACGTCATATGACGTCACGTGACGTCATTTTTTTAATTATTATTATTCTTTTCTTCTTCCTAACCTAAACGCTTATTTTAATATGTTTTCAATAGTCCTAGGACGATGAAATTTTTATGGGTTATTAGTCACGTGAGGAAATTTTGATTTCAATGATTGTCAGCACCCTATGACGTTACATGACGTCAGAGCTAAAAATGTGAAAAATGGTGTTCGCGCTCTACATCCGCCATTTTATGATCAGATTTTCTTCAAATTTTTACAGATGATACATCTTGAAACTAAGGTGTGAATATTTTGTCAACTAAACCTTAATTCCGAAAAACCGAAGTATTGTGGCTGAAGTAAGTTTCGAACATAGGACCAAAAATTTCATTTTAGGTTAAAGAACTTCGGGATGAGATAGAAAGTTGAAACTTACACAGTTTGCAGTTCTGCATAATTTCTTAATATATTTTATGTCGAGAGTATATGACGTCATAAGCATACTACTATACTTATTTCTTTTTTCTTCGCTTATTTTCCGCGGAATATAATGTCATTTGTTCAGCTGAACATGAAATACTACCAGAGGTGAGTCATTACATGAAACTTCTATCTCCTGCTTTTTGCATTAACACAGGTTGCAGAAAGTCCTATCATTCGTTCAGACGAATGACATCTAGTTATTATTATTCTACTTTTTTCTTCCTTTTGAGGTTCAAATTAGAACAGGTTTACCAACAAGGCAGCAGCATGAAATTTTTACAGTATGCACAGATGATCTTTGGCGCTTTTCATTGCAGTATATTTTTTCTTCATGTGATGTCACGTGACCTCAGGGTTGAAAAAAGCTACCAAAGCTTGTACGCGCTCTACAGCCGTCATTTCTTAACCAATTGACTTGATTTTTTCACTAATGTATGGATTGGGACTTTGTTGTGCAGGATTATATACATTTTGCAACATTCAAAAAGACCAAGGATCTATGGCTGAACCAATTTTCGAACTTGGACCTGAAAATTTATTTAAGTATTACGAAGCACTCAGATAAGCTAGAAACTTCAAATTTGGACAAGAACATGTGTCTTATCAATTTCTTACAGCTCTGAAAAGACTGACTCGTATGACGTAAAATGATGTCATGACGCGTTAATAAACTTTTAATCCAAAATGTAGGGTTTTGAGCCCGACATGCCTTAACTTTTGACCGATTTGCATAAAATTTTCACTGAATGTGCAAACATAGCATATCATTTTCCTTTGTCACTTCCGTTTCCGGAAAGTCGTAAGGCAAGGTCATATGTCAGTTATAGGTGGTTTTATTCGGCAAGGTTTATCTCAAAAACGAAAAACATCCTACCGGACACTGTGGTAAAATCTGTGTGCTTTGAAAGGGCCTTTCAGGTGATATTTAGTTTTTGAAGATCGGGGTGAATTGGTTGAGTTATGACAGAAAGACGAAAAGTGTACTTTTAACGAAATTGAAACGCTGTAGTTTCATGAACTTTGAGTCAAACATGATTTTTTCAGAATTAACACTCTGTTAAGTGAAATGATGTATACTGCAGGATTATTTGTTTGGTCACGTGATTTGGACATCATGAATATTAAAGCATGAATTATTAAAAAAATCATATATAAAATCAGCAAGTTGATGTATGAAGTCTAAATTTGCAGGAAATTATGCAACCTAAGATGTGCAAAAAAGTCGTAAAAAAGTGGCAGAAATGTTTTTCGGATAAGAGTTTGTATATGGAAGTCTAGTAATTTGAAGTTTAAAAAAAGGAAAGTGGTTTTATTTTACCTTCTTTTCTGTGCTGTTTATTATTTTTTTTCCTTCCAAAAAGAGGTTTTTATTTCAATAGGTTGCTGGCGGTCTAGAATCACGAAAAATTTAGAGCCCATATCTGACGCGATGAAATTTTATAATCTATGAATTTTACATTCCTATGACTCACATGACGTCAAGTTTGACATTTACTATAAAAGTTTATTTTGTACTCTACAGCCTTTATTTTCTCGGCGGATTTACTAGTTTATTTTCACAAAAAATGGTATATTACGTTCTAGATGTGCATTATTATATACGTTTTCCCAGATTCAAAAAGACTAAGGTTCTTTGTGGTTAAAACAAAGTTCCGAACTTTGGACCTTAAAATATATTTAAATATTTTGTAGGTCCTATGTGAGCTAGAAAACTAAAATTGACACCACTTACTCCGTGATTTCTTCTTTATATTCTGAGACATGCGACTTCTATTGCTAACACAGTCTCATCCTTTCATGTAAACTTTTTTTTAATTAGAATATTGAATGCCGACACGCCTACTACATGTCCACTACATGGTGACTTCAATGACAACCTTATCAATAAACAGCTTAATTACTGACATGTCCACTGCTCTTTTACGCAGTCATGCATATGGGGTATGCATATATAACTCTATATACATCCAAAAAATGGCGACTTGACACGCCCCCTCTGTATAAAATGTATATTCCTCCAAATAAGATGGCGACTAGACACGCCTCTCTATATAACTGTATTTCCTCCTAAAACCAAATGGCCGCGAGAATCCTACTTTTACACTATAATATCTATTTTATTCTAAGACTTTTATTCGCATTTTTTTTTCCCGTTTAAACAAGTTACTAACGATAAACTTAGGAGTCAGCCATTTTGAGGTTATGGATTCGTTTCGAATATCTTTCGTAAATACTCGTAATCAAAGATAAACTACGCCTGAAACTTTGCGAACAAGTTTTTTTTAAGTGGGTCGTAACAACAATTTGGTGGATCCTCAGTACACTTTAAATATACTTACAAGCTACCAGATGAGTTCATAATAGACATTAATCAGTCCATCATACATTTTCTTGCCCAATCTTCTCCCCTTTTGCACCGAAAAACAATAGTTTCTCACCGCAGATAAAACGCAAGTCGGTAGAGAGTGTGTAAAATGTAAACAGATATCGTAGCGATACCATTCGAATATTTCGCCTTTATTCATAATTAGAAAACATAAGAAAAACGTGTGTTGAATGACACAGGTGACTGCCTCCGCCATTTGTAATGAATTTTCATCTGCACCCAGCATATGCTTTCTAAGTAATATACTGTGTACTGTACCGGCAACCAAATTCTCATATCAGCTGAATGAAATGATGTTTAGTACAAACTAGAAAGATTTATTTTTCTGTAAAGCTGTCTGATATAGCAAAATACAGTAAAAAGGCATATTGGCATGTAGCATGTTAGTTTTCCCACATTAGATCCAAGCTTTCAAAAAAAGAGCACAAAAAAAGAAAAGCCGACCGACCGACCATTTTTTTACAGCCTGTTACCAGAAACAAGGCAATTTTTTACGCCTGATTTACAGAATTAAACAGCATGATATGCACCGAGGGATGACGTCCAGTTAGTACCATATACTGGTGAGTTGTGTAAATATGTACATGTGTGAAGTGTAATGTTGTATTGCTTTTTTTATCTTGTACATGTATTGTGACCATGTCATTGTTCTTTGTATTCATATGATATAAATCACCAAATGGATCTAGAGAAACTGCTATGATATGTATTAAGTAATTTCAGCAGTGAAATCACATAAGTCTCAGATATTGTATTTTATTTATTTCGGTTGGAAACCGTCATTGTTGTGGTATCCTGAAACATTTGTTATACAGTAATCAGAATAATACGAAATAAACTTAATTATGTAATATTAAATACATCAAACGACTCAAGTTTACTTATTTTAATAATGCACTAAGCTGAGCCCGGTAGCTGGTAACAATAATGTTCTACCATACTTGGTAAATTAAAAAATGATCCCTTGATAAATGAGACCCCTATATTACTTCAATATCAAATTTTCAAATTCTTCTTCTATCAAACAAGAAAGTAAGAATTCTTTGGTCATAAATGTGTCCTACCGTCATGCTAGTTTTCTTTTCTCTTGTTTCGTAGTCAGATATATTAAAGACAATGTGAGATGCGGGGGTATTAATAATCTAAAGTGATAGTTCTAGTTATCGTCAGTCCTTGACCTAGCGTTTGGCGCACGTTTGCAAAACAAGATTATCACATTACCTGAATGATTAATACTTGTAAGGGTTTAGTCAAGTCTTTAAAGCCATGCAGTGTTATTTATAGACATTACCTTGACATGCCGTTAACTTATGCAAACGCTTTCAAAACAGAAATCTTATATTACAGAATGATAAATACTTAAACTTGTAAGGGTAATTTTCAATGTGTCTCAATGCTGCAATACCTGCCCAAAAGAGGTTGAAATATTCAGTAATTGTAAAGTTAATATAACCAACACAATTTGATTTCATGCTCATGTACACTTCCAGTGCAGTTCAAATTATATATCTTAGGGTAACGTCTTAATGGATTATGGATAAATTAATATTACACGCATGATAGTAATGACCCAATCTTACAATAAAACAAATCTTTCGTAATAGTTCTTCTGTAAAACACTTCGGTGTAGTGGTTAATGGCTATAGTGATGTTGCTTCAGATTAAGCTACTAATTTTATCAAATTATTTAACAAAAATCTGGTAAAATTAAATCCTAGTTGTACTATCAGTTCACTCTAGAATACATGCCACTTACAATTTTACTTTTTAGTCATTTAATTTAACAATAGTTATATATCAGTGCATGTCATACTGACATTCGTTGGTATGTGTCCTTGCTTGCCGCAATTCATTCGAATAAGGTTTATATATCAGTGCATGTTATACTGACATTCGTTGGTACAAACACATTCTGTAACCAGACTCCTTTTGTTCTGAACAAAAGAAAGGGTGCATGTCATACTGACATTCGTTGGTATGTGTCCTTTGACATACACCATCTTAAAAATATTAAAAAAAATCTGTCCCGAATTGACGGTTGTAGAGTGCAAACTATATAAATATCAGATAAAAATCTGTGACTTTCATATGAAATAATCTAAAATTTAAACTCAATTCATTCAAAAGGGAATCGGTGGCTTTGTTTTCATCTACAGTTTCATAATGCTAGCTTTTCGAGAACCATCTTTAAAATAACTACAATAATACTCAAACTTAGTGTTCTGCAAAGGAACCAAGAATCACTAGTCCTCTTTAAATGTAAACAAGAGGGCCATGATGGCCCTGAATCGCTCACCTGGTATCAGTAGGTAAATCAAGTAAACCCGGGGCAGAGCCAATTTTGATCCCAGGGTCATAATTTGAACAAACTTGGTAGAGGTCTATTAGCCCATGTAACAAACCAAATTCTAAACTCCAGGCCTTGTGATTTCTGAGAAGAAAATGTGTCAAGTTTTTCCTATATTAGCCTATGTTAACACAAGTGACCCCTGGGACGGGGCCAATTTTGACCCCAGGGTTATGATTTCAACAAATTGGGTATAGATCCACTACACAATGCTGCACACCAAATATCTAAACTCCAGGCCTTGTGGTTTCTGAAAAGAAGATTTTTCTAGTTTTTCCTATATTAGTCTATGTTAAATAAAGGGACCCCTGA
The DNA here is from genome assembly GCA_021229015.1 of Solen grandis. Lineage (NCBI taxonomy): Eukaryota > Metazoa > Mollusca > Bivalvia > Adapedonta > Solenidae > Solen > Solen grandis. The sequence continues at coordinate 9,136,127 of CM037778.1, forward strand.
GTTGGGACCAATTTTGACCCCAGGGTCATGATTTGAACAGACTTGGTAGAGACCCATTAGACAATGCTACATACCAAATATCTTAACTCCAGGCCTTGAGGTGTCTGAGAAGAAGATTTTTCAAGTGTTTTTTTCTATATTAACCTATGTAATATTAGGTGACCTCTATGGCGGGGCCAAATTTGACCCCTGGGCCATGATCAAGACAATGCTGCACACAAAATATCGTAACTCCAGGCAAGAAGATTTTTCAAGGTTTTCCTATATTAGCCTATGTTAAATCAAGTGACCCCCGGGGCTAGACCAATTTTGACCCCAGGGTCATGATTTGAACAAAAGTAGTTCAAACGAGATGATTCCATTTTTCTTTCTTTCCATGGCAACCAGATTTTCTACATGGAAAAGTTTATTTTTAGCAACTTTTGTGAAGGTTCGGCCAAAGATCATCCTTGCCAAGTTAATCAAATTCTGTCCGTCGGTTTCAAAGGAGATGTCGTTTAAAGTTTTTAACTATGTACACATAAGGCAAATAAGCCCCGCCCCTGGCGGCTATGTTTTCTTACGGATCGGAATAATTTTAGCAATCTTGGTAGATAGTTACGCAAGGAACATCTGTACCAAAACAATTTGAAATCTGGCCAGTAGTTTTTGAAGAGATGATTTTCATAATTGTTTTTTCCGTTGCCATGGCAACTAGAGTTTTACATGGGATCAAGTTTATTTTAGCATCGTTTGTGAAGTTCACTCAAGGATCATCCCGTCTAAAGTTTAAATTTGCACCAATGTCGTAGTCCAAGATGTGCAAAAAGTCCTGAAAATTTCAAGTGATTACGTCATCAAACATAGAAGATATTCATGTTTTTCTGATTAGGACTTGTATACTGAAATCTAGCAATTTGAAGTAAAAACAGAAAGCAGATATTAGGTTGGTTGTCCGGGACGTTCCTACGCAGGAAAGAGTGCCCGTATTGAAAGGTGAATTGCGATGCGTATTTGAGAGAATGAGGTGCATTTTAGGAAGCAATGGTGTACACCAGGACCGATAAGCATATTGCCTTTGTCATTACGGCTTTTTTCAAACTTTTATTAGGGCTTTCTGCCTCAAGCAGAAAGTCCTATTGGGTTTGTTATGTTTTTTTCTTATTATTATTTTTCCTCCTTTTGAGGTTCAAAGTGACTTTTGAATGCAACAATTTTCATCTTCATATGATGTTATATGTTGTCACAGTTGAAAAATGCTACCAAATATGATTTGCGCTCTGCAGCTGACATTTCTCAGCCGGGCGGCTTGATTTTTTTCACAGAAAAGTGCACATTAGGATGTTGATGTGCGTACTTAATTAACTTTTCAAAATTCCAAAAGCTCGAGATTTAATGCCAAAATCGAGATTCGAACTTTGGTATTAAAATCATAATTTCGTATTACAAAGCCACCTGAGGTGCTAGAAGCATGAACATTGGACAGCATATGTGTCTTGAGATCTTCTTCGTATTCCATGACAACTGACGTCGTATTTCGTCATTTAACGTCGGAAACGTAATAAGTAATTTTGCATTAGAAATAAGCAGTTTTTAGGCCCTGCAGGCTTTATCTTTTGATCGATTTACACGTAACTTTCAATAAATGTGCAACCTTGTGTCCCGTCGAACATGGTGTCATCCGTTTCCGCAAAATCACTGATTTAAGGTCATATTTTCAGTTATCGTTTTATATCTCAAAAACAATGAATATTCTATGGAGACACTATTGGAATAATTTGTAGAGATTTGAAAGATCTTCCAGATGATGTTTAGTTTTTTGATGATTGGGGTTGGATCTGTTGAGTTTTAGCAGAAAAAACGAAAATAGTGTTACCCCAAGTGCTTTTAACTGCTTATATCTAAAGAAACATTGATTTTTGTAAATTAGGGTGTGAATATAATTTGAAGAACATATTTTTGCCGATTTTTGCAGTTTTCTAGAAGTAAACTATCCATATCTTAAAAGTGCCTAAAGATACATCCATACATAAAGCATGTGAAATTTAGGGAATTTGAAGACCTTTCTAACGGTACTTGGGTTTTTGAAATTGGACATCATTTTATGAAGTAACAAAAAATAAGAATTTAGACGATTCATTCATGTACTTTTGCAGTGGTTCTTAAGTTATCTATACATAAAAAGCCGTTATAGATAGGAGAACATAATAAGAAAGTGAAATAATTGATATTGTACGAGCTTTCTTACATTACCAAGTTTAGTAATTTGCCCTTATTATGTCCATCTGTCCTTCCGTTAGCCATATCAATGTCCACTCAATAACTTGATAACTAATATGTGTGCTGTTTTCATACTTAGATAGGGGTTTGACATGGATATTGACTGATTCACGATTGATTTTGAGGTCATTATGTCAAAGGTCAAGGTCACGTTGACACTTAGTGTAAAGTCCTTGTCCGCACAATAAATTGAGAAGGAATAAGCATATATTTTTGAAATTAGTAGGGAAATAGCCCATTGTCACTTGAAAACCATTATTGACTTTGAGGTCATTAGATCAAAAGTCAAGGTCACAGTGACATTTAATATAAAAATCCTTGTCCGCTGAATTCCTTGAGAATGAATAATCCTTAGTTGTTAAACATGTTAGGGACATTGTCAATGGCCAGTTCACGATCTTTTTTTTAAATTTTTTGAGAAGAAATAAGCCTATGTCTGTAAAACTTGGTAGGGACATTGCCCACGACCTGTATATTGTGACCTATGACTTTGAGGTAATAAAATCAAAGTTTAAGGTCATAATGTCACTTAAGCCATAGGAGCAGAAAGCCCTATCGTTTGTTCGGGACAAACGAAATCTAGTTATTATTATTATTATTATTCTTTTCTTCTTCCTAACTAAACGCTTATTTTTATATGTTGCAATAGTCCTAGGACGATGAAATTTTTATGGCTTATTAGTCACGTGAGGAAATTTTGATTTCAATGATTTTCAGCACGCTATGACGTCACATGACGTCACAGCTAAAAATAGTGAAAAATGGTGTTCGCGCTCTACAGCCGTCATTTTATGGTCGGATTTTCTTCAATTTTTCACAGATGGTACATCTTGAATCAAAGGTGTGCATATCCTGTCAGCTAACCGAAATTCCGAAAGACCGAAGTTCTGTGGCTGAAATAAGATTCGAACATAGGACCGAAAATTTCATTTTAGGATAAAAGAGCTTCAGGATGAGATAGAAAGTTGAAACTTATACAGTTTACAGTTCTGCAGAATTTCTACAAATATTTTGAGTCATGATGTCATATGACGTCATGTGACGTCATAAGCATACTTCTTAATTTTTCATTTTAGGACAATGATTTCGACATGATGCCAGTTGTTCAGAATAATGAAAATTTCAGAGTTATAAAAGCAAAGTATTCGCTTTTGAACAAAAGCATCTTCAGCACCCTATGACGTCACATTATGTCACAGCTAAAAATAGTGAAAAATGGTTGTTCGCGATCTACAGCCGTCATTTATGGTCGGATTTTCTTCAAATTTTCACAGATGGTACATCTTGAATCAAAGGTGTGCATATCTTGTCAGCTAACCGAAATTCCGAAAGACCGAAGTTCTGTGGCTGAAATAAGATTCGAACATAGGACCGAAAATTTCATTTTAGGATTAAAGAGCTTCAGGATGAGATAGAAAGTTGAAACTTACACAGTTTGCAGTTCTGCAGAATTTCTACAAATATTTTGAGTCGTGACGTCATATGACGTCATGTGACGTCATAAGCATACTTCTTCATTTTCATTTTAGGGCAATGATTTCGACATGATGCCAGTTGTTCAGAATAATGAAAATTTCAGAGTTATGAAAGCAAACGATTTGCTTTTGAACAAAAGCATCTTCAGCACCCTATGACGTCACATGACGTCACAGCTAAAAATAGTGAAAAATAGTGTTCGCGCTCTACAGCCGTCATTTATGGTCGGATTTTCTTCAAATTTTCACAGATGGTACATCTTGAAACTCAGGTGTGCATATCCTGTCAGCTAACCAAACTTCCAAAAGACTGAAGTTCTGTGGCTGAAAAAAGGTTCGAACATAGGACCGAAAATTTCATTTTAGGATTAAAGAGCTTGAGGATGAGATAGAAGGTTGAACCTTACACAGTTTGCAGTTCTGCAGAATTTCTACATATATCTTGAGTTTTTGACGTCATATGACGTCTTGTGACGTCATAAGCATACTTCTTAATTTTCATTTTAGGTCAATGATTTTGACATGATGCCAGTTGTTCAGAATAACGAAAATTTCAGAGTTATGATAGTAAAGTATGCCCTTTTGAACAAAAGCATCTTTAGCACACTATGACGTCATGTGACGTCAGAGCTAAAAATAGTGAAAAATGGTGTTCACGCTCTACAGCCGCCATTTATGGTCGGATTTTCTTCAAATTTTCACAGATGGTACTTCTTGAAAGTTAAGTGTGCATATCCTGTCAGCTAAACCGAAATTCCGAAAGACCGAAGTTCTGTGGCTGAAATAAGATTCGAACATTGGATCGAAAATTTCATTTTAGGATTAGAGAGCTTCAGGATGAGATAGAAAGTTGAAACTTAAACAGTTTGCAGTTCTGCAGAATTTCTACATATGTTTAGAGTTATGACGTCATATGACGTCATGTGACGTCACAGACTAATACTTAGTTCTTCTCATTTGCACTAATTTCGGAATATAATTTCAATTGTTGCATGAACATGAAAACTACCAGAGGTGAGTCATTACATGAAACTTCTATCTCCTGCTTTTTGCATTAATACAGCTTGGAGAAAGTCCTATCATTCGTTTTCACGAATGACATCTAGTTAGGACTTTCTGCCTAAAGCAGAAAGTCCTATTGGGTTTGTTATGTTTATTACGGCTTTCCGCAAACTTGCGGAAAACGTATAGGGTTTGTTATGTTTATTTTTCTTATTATTATTATTATTATTCTTCTTCTTCCAACCTAATTCAAGAGTTAATTTATATATGTTGCCAATGGTCAAGCAACATGAAAATTAAAATGCTTCGACAAAAAAGTACAAATTTTTAAATTCAATAATTTTTAATTTTCAATGACGTCAATTGACGTCAGATTTGACGTCAGCTTCAAAAGTTTGTTCGCGCTCTAGAGCATTTAATTCTGGTTTGATTTTCTTGATATTTTCACAGTAGATGTATTTTAGAAGGTGGATGTGCACCCTGGCATTCAAATTTCAAAATTTGAAAAAAATTGAGATTTTATGGCAAAACCAAGATTCGAACTTAGGTCCTAAATTTATATTTTAATGTTACAAGGGAACCTAATGCATTAGAAGAATGAAAATTGGACAGCTTATCGGCATAGAGGTCTTCTTTCTATTTCTTAAAGGATTTTTTCTTAAGTCACGTGATTATGACGTCATAAAAACGACAAAAAGCAACTTTTTTAAAAATTTATTTCGCTCTTATATCATGACTTTTCACTCAATCTTTTTGAAAATTGTATTGTAGCGATTAAAATCTTTAAATTTATAAATTCCTTTATTTTTAATTTTCAATGACGTCAAATGACGTCAGATTTGACGTCAGCTTTAAAAATTTGTTCGCGCTCTAAAGGCTTCAATTCTGGTCCGATTTTTATGATTTTTCACAGAAGATGTATTTTAGGATGTAGATTTGCACCGTGGCATTCAAATTTCCAAATTCGAAAATATAAAGATACCATGGCAAAACCAAGATTCGAACTTAGGTCCTAAAATTAGATTTTAATGTTAAAAAGCCCCCTGATGCGTTAGAAGCATGAAAATTGGACAGCATATCGGCCTAGAGGTCTTCTTTCTATTTCTGAAAGGATTTTTTCTTAAGTCACGTGATTATGACGTCATAAAAACGACAAAAAGCAACTTTTTAAAAAATTTATTTCCCTCTGGTATCAAGACTTTTGACTCAATCTTTTCGAAAATTGTATTGTAGCGATTAAAATCTTTAAATTTATAAATTCATTTATTTTTAATTTTCAATGACGTTAAATGACGTCAGATTTGACGTCACCTTCAAAATTTTGTTCGCGCTCTAGAGCCTTCAATTTCGGTCCGATTATATTGATATTTTCACAGAAGATGTATTTTAGGATGTAGATTTGCACCGTGGCATTCAAATTTCCAAATTTGAAAATATAAAGATTTCATGGCAAAACTGAGATTCGAACTTTGGTCCTTAAATTACATTTTAATGTTACAAAGCCCCCTGATGCGTTAGAAGCATGAACATTGGATAGCATATCGGCATGGAGGTTTACATTCTTTTTCTGAATGATTTTCTTTTACGTCACGTGGTTATGACGTCATTAAAAAGACAAAAAGGCATTTTTTAACATTTCTCTTGCTCTGGTATCATGAATTTTGAATCAGTCTTAATTGAAATCTTGAGAATTGATAGAGTTAAAATTGAAGTGATGCATACTGCATGTTTGATTTGTCACGTGGTTATGACGTCATGAATACTAAAACAAGAATTATTTTAAAAATTCATATAAAATCGCCAATTAGATCAATGAACTTAAACTTTTCAAAAATGTCGAAAATTAGTACGTTCATAAGGGTACGAAAATTTAAAGTTATTACGTCATCAAACATGGCAGATATTCATGTTTGATGGAACGCTTACTTGAAAATGTGAAAACAAACCTGTTCACATTCTCGAATACATTTTTTTTCTGGATTAATAGAATGTTAGCTAATCATGTCCTTCCAAAACAGATACTTTTCTTTAGTCACTTGATTTTGCCGTGGTTGAAATATTAAAATCATTCATTTAAATACGTATTCGCGCTTCAGCGTCATGAGTATTGTGGCAATCTAAAGCATACCTTAAGGAATTTATGTCGTGTCACTTGTTTATGACAACATTGATTTGTAAGCAAAATACATTTAAAAGAAACCATAAGAGTGGACATATTAACTTTAAATAAGTAATATTGCCGTGCCGTGACATGCGCAGAAAAGTTCAAGTGAGTACGTTATCAAACATGACCTATTCATGTTTTTCTTTATAGGGCTAATTCATGAAAATATATTAATTTGAAGAAAGAAATGAAAGCGGTCATTGGGTTGGTTGAGCAGATCCGATTGTTCTTTTGCAGGAAAGAGTGCCTGCGTTGAATAGTGAATTGTGGTACATTTTTTTCTAATAGAGTCGCATTTACGATGAATTAGTAAAATTATACTAGAGCCAGAAAACCTATATGGATAACTTATTGCATTTGCTTTGACGGCTTTCTGCAAACCTTAAGAAAATGACAAATACATGTAGATCTACCTATTAATTTTTTATGTTTTCTAAATGTTTAACGGTTTCTTTTTATTAATCTGTAAAAAATAAGCAAATATATAAAGCAAATGAATAGTTGAAAGTTTCAAGACGTTTATAACGTTAAATACATAGAAATAAGAAAGTATTTTTATAATTTTGCTAACACCTCTGCCTTTGTTTCTATCTAATTTTGCAAATGTAAAACTCAATCAATTTAAAGGTTGAAAGTCATGGATTTCAAAGTATTTTTTTTCTTTTTTAAAATTTCAATTGTGGGTCAAATTGCAATGAATATTTGTTAAAATTAAAAAAAGATATTAAATAAAGAATAAAAAACCTTTTAAAATTGATTGGCTTACGTAAGAAAAAAAACTTGAGGATTGTATTAGTATTTTTTTCTGCATGATAGTAAACTGTTGCGTAATCAAATAAGGTCCATATATATGCTTTCTCAATATCTTCCTAAGAAGATGAAAATGAAAAAAAAAAATAAAATAAAGCTTAATTTTGAACATAAGTATGTATTTATGATAATGATGATTTACGTATTGAATTAAACAATATTAGCCAACATTATTCCATTTCTTTGTTTTAACTTATATATTCAACACCTTTGAAATAAGCAAACGGAAAGCCGCTTCGTTTGTATCTTAAACAAACGACTTCTAGTTATTATTATTATTCTTTTCTTCTTCCTAACTAAACGCTTATTTTTATATGTTGCAATAGTCCTAGGACGATGAAATTTTTATGGCGTATTAGTCACGTGAGGAAATTTTGATTTCAATGATTTTCAGCACCCTATGACGTCATATGACGTCACAGCTAAAAATAGTGAAAAATGGTGTTCGCGCTCTACAGCCGTCATTTATGGTCGGATTTTCTTCAAATTTTCACAGATGGTACATCTTGAATCAAAGGTGTGCATATCCTGTCAGCTAACCTAAATTCCGAAAGACCGAAGTTCTGTGGCTGAAATAAGATTCGAACATAGGACCGAAAATTTCATTATAGGATAAAAGAGCTTCAGGATAAGATAGAAAGTTGAAACTTACACAGTTTGCAGTTCTGCAGAATTTCAACATATATTTTGAGTCGTGACGTCATATGACGTCATGTGACGTCATAGGCATACTTCTTAATTTTCATTTTAGGGTAATGATTTCGACATGATGCCAGTTGTTCAGAATAATGAAAATTTCAGAGTTATGACAGTAAAGTATGCGCTTTTGAATAAAAGCATCTTCAGCACCCTTTGACGTCACATGACGCCACAGCTAAAAATAGTGAAAAATGGTGTTTGCGCTCTACAGCCGTCATTTATGGTCGGATTTACTTCAAATTTTCACAGATGGTACATCTTGAAACTAAGGTGTGCATATCCTGTCAGCTAACCGAAATTCCGAAAGACCGAAGTTCTGTGGCTGAAGTAAGATTCGAACATAGGACCGAAAATTTCATTTTAGGATGAAAGAGCTTCAGGATAAGATAGAAAGTTGATACTTACACAGTTTGCAGTTCTGCAGAATTTCTACATATATTTTGAGTCGTGACGTCATATGACGTCATGTGACGTCATAGGCATACTTCTTAATTTTCTTTTTAAGGGTAATGATTTTTACATGATGCCAGTTGTTCAGAATAATGAAAATTTCAGAGTTACGACAGTAGAGTATGCGCTTTTGAACAAACGAATTTTCAGCACCCTATGACGTCATGTGACATCAAAGCTAAAAGAAGTCCATACGAAAAAAAATAAAAGAGTAAAGGGTAGAGAATTTAATATATATTCTTTCTAACGGAATTAATCTTAATATTTTTCAATTTTAGCAGAAAGTCCTATCATTCGTATCAACGAATGAAATCTAGTTCTTCTTCTTATTATTATTATTAGGACTTTCTGCCTACTGGCAGAAAGTCCTCTTCGGTTTGTACTGTTTTTTATTAGGACTTTCTGCCTACAGGCAGAAAGTCATATTGGGTTTGTACTGTTTTTTTATTATTAGGACTTTCTGCCTACAGGCAGAAAGTCATATTGGGTTTGTACTGTTTTTTTATTAGGACTTTCTGCCTACCGGCAGAAAGTCATATTGGGTTTGTACTGTTTTTTTATTCTTCTTCTTCTTCTTCTTATTCTTTTTTTCTTCCTCTTATATTTGTGTTAATTTCGAGGTGTTGCCATTGACTCAGAACAATGAAAATTTTATGGCCTATATTTCAAACCATGAGCTTTCGGATGCAATGAATTTTATATTCATACGACGTCATATGACGTCAGATTTGACGTCAGGTGAAAAAGTTTGTACGCGGTCTACAGCCATTATTTCTGGACCGATTTTCATCAAAATTTCACAGAATGTGTATGTTAGGCTCTAGTTGTGCATCCCTGTGTCCGTTTTTCAAAATTCGAAAAGTCCATGGTTCTATAGCGAATCCAAGATTCGAACCAAGGTCGTAAAATTTAAAATGCTTATAAAATCTGTCCTATTTAAGATAGAAAGTTGATATTTAGTCAGTATATAGGTCTCTAGAAGTTTTAAACATTTTGTGAAAATAAATGTCATATGACGTCACGTGACGTCATTATATGATAATGTATTTCCAATATTAACAAGAATATTTCTATATGTTGAAATTGTCGAAGGGCAATGAAAATTTAATGACACAAGCTTCAAAGGCGGAAATTTTGATTTCTATGATTTTCATATGCCTATGACGTCATATGACGTCACACTTGAAATATGCAACAAAAGTTTGTACGCGGTCTACAGCCATTGTTTATAAACCGATTTTCATCAAATTTTCACAGAATGTGTATATTAAGTTCTAGTTGTGCATCTCGGTGTCCGTTTTTCAAAATTCGAAAAGTCCATGGTTCTATAGCGAATTCAAGATTCGAACCAAGGTCGTAAATTTTTAAATGCTTATAAAATCGGATTTATTTGAGATAGAAAAGTGATATTTGGTCAGTATATAGGTCTCTCAGAGTCTTAAACATTTTGTGAAAATAAACGTCACATGACGTCACTTGACGTCATTATATGATAATGTATTTCTAATATTAATAAGAGTATTTCTATATGTTGAAATTGTCGAAGGGCAATGAAAATTTAAGGACAAAAGATTCAGACGCTGAAATTTCGATTTCAATGATTTTCAGAATCCTATGACGTCATATGACGTCACATTTGAAATTGACTACGAAAGTTTGTACACGGTCCAGAGCCATTATTAATGGGCCGATTTTTATCAAATTTTCACAGAATGTGTATATTACGTTCTTATTGTGTATACCGGTGTCCGTTTTTCAAAATTCGAAAAGTCCAAGCATCTATGGCGGATCCAAGATTCGAACCAAGGACGTTAATTTTTAAATGCTTATAAAAACTGTCCTATTTGAGATAGAAATTTTGTCAGTTAGTAGGTCTCTGGGTGTCTAATAATTATGTGAAAATAAACGTCATATGACGTCACGTGACGTCATTTTTTTTATTATTATTATTCTTTTCTTCTTCCTAACTAAACGCTTATTTTAATATGTTGCAATAGTCCTAGGACCATGAAATTTTTATGGGTTATGAGTCACGTGAGGAAATTTTGATTTCAATGATTGTCAGCAGCCTATGGCGTCACATGACATCACAGCTAAAAATAGTGAAAAATGGTGTTTGCGCTCTACAGCCGTCATTTATAGTCGGATTTTCTTCAGATGGTACATCTTGAAACTAAGGGGTGCATATCCTGTCAGCTAACCGAAATTCCGAAAGACCGAAGTTCTGTGGCTGAAATAAGATTCGAACATAGGACCGAAAATTTCATTTTAGGATTAAAGAGCTTCAGGACGAGATAGAAAGTTGAAACTTACACAGTTTGCAGTTCTGCAGAATTTCTACATATATTTTGATTCCTGACGTCATATGACGTCATAAGCATACTTCTTAATTTTTATTTTAGGGCAATGATTTCGACATGATGCCAGTTGTTCAGAATAATGAAAATTTCAGAGTTATGACAGTAAAGTATGCGCTTTTGAACAAAAGCATCATCAGCACCCTATGACGTCACGTGACGTCAGAGCTAAAAATAGTGAAAAATGGTGTTCACGCTCTACAGCCGCCATTTATGGTCGGATTTTCTTCAGATTTTCGCAGATGGTACATCTTGAAACTAAGGTGTGCATATCCTGTCAGCTAACCGAATTTCCGAAAGACCGAAGTTCTGTGGCTGAAATAAGATTCGAACAAAGGACCGAAAATTTCATTTTAGGATAAAAGAGCTTCAGGATGAGATAGAAAGTTGAAACTTACACAGTTTGCAGTTCTGCAGAATTTCTATACATATTTTGAGTCGTGACGTCATATGATGTCATGTGACGTCATAAGCATACTTCTTAATTTTCATTTTAGGGCAATGAATCCGACATGATGCCAGTTGTTCAGAATAATGAAGATTTTAGAGTTATGACTGTAACGTATGCGTTTTTGAACAAAAGCATCTTCAGCACCCTATGACGTCATTTGACGTCAGAGCTAAAAATATTGAACAATGGTGTTCGCGCTCTACTGCCGCCATTTATGGTCGGATTTTCTTGTAATTTTCACAGATGGTACAACTTGAAACTAAGGTGTACATATCCTGCCAGCTTACCGAAATTCCGAAAAACCGAAGTTCTGTGGCTGAAGTAATATTCGAACATAGGACCAAAAATTTCATTTTAGGATTGAAGAGCTTCAGGATGAGATAGAAAGTTGAAACTTGCACAGTTTGCAGTTCTGCAGCATTTCTACAAATATTTTGAATCGTGACGTCAGAGGACGTCATAAGCATACCACTTATTTTTAATTTGGGGCAATGATTTCGACATGATGCCAATTGTTCAGAATAATGAAAATTTCAGTTATTGCAGTAAAGTATGCGCTTTTAAACAACAGCATTTTCAACACCCTATGACGTCACGTGACGTCAGAGCTAAAAATAGTGAAAAATGGTGTTCGCGCTCTACAGCCGCCATTTATGATCAGATTTTCTTCAAATTTTTACAGATGGAACATCTTGAAACTAAGGTGTGAATATTTTGTCAGCTAACCTTAATTCCGATTAACCGAAGTATTGTGGCTGAAGTAAGATTCGAACATAGGACCAAAAATTTCATTTTAGGGCTAAAGAACTTCGGGATGAGATAGAAAGTTGAAACTTACACAGTTTGCAGTTATGCAGAATTTCTTAATATATTTTGAGTCGTGACGTCATATGACGTCATAAGCATACTACTACTACTGCTACTTTCTTTTTTTTCTTCGTAACTAAACGCTTATTTATGATATAATGTCAATTAATCACCATGAACATGAAATACTATCAGAGGTGATACATTACATGAAACTTCTATCTCCTGCTTTTTGCATTAACACAGGTTACAGAAAGTCCTATCATTCGTTTAGACGAATGACATCTAGTTATTCTTCTTCTTCTTATTCTTTTTTTCTTCCTCTTATATTTGTGTTAATTTCGAGGTGTTGCCATTGACTCAGAACAATGAAAATTTTATGGCATATATTTCAAACCATGAGATTTCGGATGCAATGAATTTTATATTCATACGACGTCATATAACGTCAGATTTGACGTCAGGTGAAAAAGTTTGTACGCGGTCTACAGCCATTATTTCTGGACCGATTTTCATCAAATTTTCACAGAATGTGTATATTAGGTTGTAGTTGTGCATCCCGATGTCCGTTTTTCAAAATTCGAAAAGTCCATGGTTCTATAGCGAATCCAAGATTCGAACCAAGGTCGTAAATTTTTAAATGCTTATAAAATATGTCCTATTTAAGATAGAAAGTTGATATTTAGTCAGTATATAGGTCTCTAGAAGTTTTAAACATTTTGTGAAAATAAATGTCATATGACGTCACGTGACGTCATTATATGATAATGTATTTCTAATATTAACAAGAATATTTCTATATGTTGAAATTGTCGAAGGGCAATGAAAATTTAATGACACATGCTTCAAAGGCTGAAATTTTGATTTCTATGATTTTCATATGCCTATGACGTCATATGATGTCACACTTGAAATATGCAACAAAAGTTTTGTACGCGGTCTATAGCCATTGTTTTATGAACCAATTTTCATCAAATTTTCACAGAATGTGTATATTAAGGTCTAGTTGTGCATCCCGGTGTCCGTTTTTTCAAAATTCGAAAAGTCCATGGTTCTATAGCGAATCCAAGATTCGAACCAAGGTCGTAAATTTTTTAAAATGCTTATAAAATCTGTCCTATTTAAGATTAGAAAGTTGATATTTAGTCAGTATATAGGTCTCTAGAAGTTTTAAACATTTTGTGAAAATAAATGTCATATGACGGGCACGTGACGTCATTATATGATAATGTATTTTCTAATATTAACAAGAATATTTCTATATGTTGAAATTGTTGAAGGGCAATGAAAATTTAATGACACATGCTTCAAACGCTGATATTTTGATTTCTATGATTTTCATATGCCTATCGTATATGACTCACACTTGAAATATGCAACAAAGTTTGTACGCGGTCAAGCCATTGTTTATGAACCGATTTTCATCAAAATTGTCACAGAATGTGTATATTAAGTTCTAGTTGTGCATCTTGGTGTCCGTTTTTCAAAATTCGAAAAGTCCATGGTTTCTATAGCGAATCAAGATTCGAACCAAGGTCGTAAATTTTTAAATGCTTATAAAATCGGTCCTATTTGAGATAGAAAAGTGATATTTGGTCAGTATATAGGTCTTCTGGGAGTCTTAAACATTTTGTGAAAATAA
>CM037778.1:9150342-9200342 GCA_021229015.1 Solen grandis
GGTCCTATAGCAGGATAATGTGACTGGGCGCGACACCATGCCACATGTCTACGGCGTGATACAACAGAATGTCAGCATTATATCTGTCTCAAGTAGGCATTGTCTCCAAATGGCTGAAATACTGTCGGCGGGACGTTAAACACAATACAGACAAACAATTGAATCAACATACCCTAAATGAGATCAATATCTCTCTAATTCTATTTAAAAACTCCATCTACCTATATTAAATATAATACACATTTGCTAAAAACTATAGGGTTAATATTGGAACAAAATGAAGTCGTTCGATAATATTTTTATTCTTTAATGTATTTTTACAAATATAAAATAAGAGTAAACAGTTTTAAAGTGCTTTTATAGATTTTACGAAAGCGTTTGATTACATAGTTCTTGTTGACCATTCAAGAACAAAGTTGATTAAATTTCGACTTGCATGTAGTATTTGAAATATCATGCATTTTCAGTCAAATCACGTGTAAAATACACTAATACCAATAACGATCAACATGAAACATTGCTTTGTGAATCTTTTTTTTATTTGCGTATTAGATATTAAACTATACATTTTATATTTCCAATGCTCTTACATTAATTTATGATTTAAATACAGAATGATTTACAAGGCTTTGATATCAATATATTTTAGATATTTGATTCTGTTTCGTTGAGATATAGTTATATTCGCCTACAGTGCTAATGGACTATAGAAAAGCCTTGTTTATCAGCTATTGTTTCCTTCTGTAACTGATACCCGAGGACCTTTTCACAATGGATTCACAATTTTTATGTGTATTTTTGATAAAAGCATAGTTTAAGCCCTTCCAACTCAGGTGAATTAATTTTAAAAATGCTTCTCTTCAACAATATCACAGTTACTTGAAAACACTTATTGTAAAATGTAAACAAGTAGGAAATACAGATTAAAATGATTTTCAAATATGGAGTAGGAATCAATAAAATAATCCGTTTTATTTCTATAATGCAACTACTGACATTGTAATAAAGGTCAAAGGTTGAATATTGACATAGTTTTGATGTTGTTTTGGTGGCTCGAACTGTTCCGCTGAACCAGGCATTTAAGGCATTTTTAAACTGAATACATATAAGCTTATTTCAATTTCAGTTAATTAAAAGAAAATGAGATCTTATTAATAAATTAAAGTAAAGAAATAAGTAGCAATGTGGAGAGTATTGCTTAGGAAATTACTATATATAAAGGGTTAACTTGCATTTCTTTAAAATAATTTTGACAAGGAAGAAAAAAAAAGTTTGCTTATTGGGAGCTCATTCTATCACCAAAACAGTGTTAACTTTGTAAGTCCCCCCCCCCCCCCCCCCCCCCAAATTTATTTAGATACTGGAACAGGTTAATACATACATGTGAAAAGAAATATATTTAAGAAAAGGTTTTCAATGTTAAAAAAAAATCATCATGTAGTTAGGACTATAAGCAACCGACATTTTTGAATATCCTCTCATATATAGTCAACTGAATAGTGGTACAGTCAAACCTGTCTTAAGCGGTCAGTCAAGGGAACAAAAGAAATTAGCCTCTTAACAGAGGTGACCGCTAAATGAAGTTTAAATATACAGAAATGCAACAGTTTGGTAACATTAAAATTGAAATTGACCGCTAAATACAGGTTGACCGCTTAGTACAGGTAGTCGCTAATAAAGGTTCTACTGTATTTCCAATGAATTTAAGACTGGGATATATATGTGAAGTTAAGAGAAAAAAGCAACAACAAAATATTTTGTTTGTTAATAAAGATTACAAAGTTAACGAAGTGGGTCCGTTGGTAGGATGAATAAGTTGCCCCGCTCAATGTTACCCGACGTTGTCATGGTGACTATGGATTTTGCATCAGTGCAGTTTGTATCAGTTTTTCTTTCGACCGTGGTACAAAATATATCAAACTATCACTTTTGAAAAAAAAAAATAATAACCATACTAATGGACACTTTTCGGACACCCATCGTAATGATAAAAAGCTATATGTCATTATATCTAAGGCGTAGACCCGATTTGTATAAATTTATAAAATCAATTTATTGATAATCAATATGTAACTGAAAACTTAAATGTTCATATTACAGGGATTTGAAAATAAAAACGCTTCTTGATAACTTAATACAATGTTGTTGTTTTTTTGTACCAGTGGGGTGTTCTGTCGCTTAAGATTGTAGACGATTTCCCCTTTCTCCATGTTTAATTTTGACGCAGACATTTTATTAGCTTCTAAATCATTAAATGAATATCATATTCATAATTTATTTGTTTATTTATTTCCATTCAAATATTACAAATTTCAAATTTCGTATGAATTTTATATTTTTGGCAGATATATGTAAATATATAATCCTATTAGTGAGGTAAAAACCCTGTAATGGTTCCGCTACGTCTTAGACCACTTAACCTCTACCAAGATAACCAAAGTACCCTAATGAATCATAAGGAACACTTGGTAATCTCCGTGAAAGGTATCATGGCCGAAATGTAGCCGAAACATTACAGAGACTTTACCTTAATAGGCGATCATATACAGTGTCATATATTTTTAAGACTTTTTTAAGTTAAGATTATGCAGACAAACAAACATACCTGTGTTTTTGCAAAATTGACGTATCCAACAGCGTTTTTCAAACCGTTCACGTCTTCGGATGCACTCAGCTCGCACGTGTAAGTCATTCTCTTGTAGTTAACCGAGCGACATTTCGGACGTTTATTACACATCGCAATGCATTCAATTAAGGGTTTGGTATGTATGATCAAAAATATATCACTAGTTTGTTTTAAACTCCACTTCAAGCTAGCCATGTCTATTTCCAGACTTTCAGCAATACCATGGAAAATTATACAAATTAAAAAACTGTTTGTTACATACATAACGTCTGTATTCCACGTATTCCGCTTTATATGTTAGTATTGATAAGCCATCTATAGCCGAAGCATAGGATACCTGTCAATTGACTATCACAAGTTAATCAGCCGATACGATTTGGCGCTTACTAGGAAAATATTCTACTATTGGATAAATAAATCTCTAATTCAAATTTATCTTCACATGAAAATGTTTCATTTAATTTATATCATATTGCTTATTTAACATATTATAAAATAATAAACTACCAGAAGAGAGAGAAAGTCAAAAATAGATAAAACTAATATTGCGCTGCACAGATCATAGGT
The DNA here is from genome assembly GCA_021229015.1 of Solen grandis. NCBI lineage: Eukaryota > Metazoa > Mollusca > Bivalvia > Adapedonta > Solenidae > Solen > Solen grandis. Next base: position 9,153,536 of record CM037778.1, read on the forward strand.
ATCGTGCATGACTGCGGGTCCTAAGGTCAGACTGCTCGTCAGATTTAACCTATCCGTGTATAACTTAAAAAACAAATTATAAAAGGTTGTTCCAATCAATTGCTGCTCTGGTGAAAAAAGAGGTGTTTGTTTTCTTCTTTTATTAATGTTTTTAATGATTTTGCGTGTGCATGCGATAAAAACTATTTATGTCACTTTTATGCAACCGTAGATAACAGAATGTGAAGGATCAGAAATGTTCATGAAAATTACATACGCTTGTACAGTATATTAGTTATGTTAGGTAATGTTGAAAAAAGATTTCTATACGGGCTTGCACGATATAAACTGAAATCCATTTCAATTTATATATAAACAGGAAGAAACAAACAGGAGACTAAAGGCTTCCATTTGGTTACAGTTCTATATCGAGCGTTCGGCTCTTCATTCTTTAGTTTTTTCTTCCCCTTGGCTTAATCATGTTACTTTATAGCTTATTATTCTGAAAGCCTATAGATAGTTAAATGCGAATCAATAAGTAAGCTGTTTTATTTCACTAATATAAGCCTTTATTTCCTCCAATTATGAAGATACATGTACATAACACAGTTACATAGTATAAAGAAGTCAGACAACATCGTAACACACACACACACACACACACAAACACACACATAGTTTACAGACTCAACCTTTACGAAAAACAATTGTTACATTAACAAGTGACAAGATAAAGGAAAAACAAAACATGTTTACATTTAATTAATCATCAAACAAGCTGCAGAAATACAGAAACATTGTCATTACCTCATACCATACAGTAGAAAATTGAAACATTTAAGTGATTTATTTGTTCAGTAGGGGTTACTATTATTCAAAAGACACGTACTGCAGCCACATATAATGAATGTAACATATCACTATACCATAAAAGGTATCATATTGCTGCTGTAAATAGGACAACAGAACAGTTGAGCTACGCGAACCCAGTAAAGTATTGACCAGTGACGATCTATCCATTTCACTTAAACATAGCCATACAGAATTTCCACATGTCTGTTTAATTTTGAGAAAAAGGGTCTTCATTCGAAACTTTACATGCGGACAATCGAGAATGATATGGTCGGTTAAGCATGTATGACTGCACGGGTGTTTACATTTATTACAAAACTCGGTATAATTCGAGTATATACATAGAGTTACCTGCAGCTACTGTGAATAAATTTGATTAAGTGTGTATTGTCTCTGGACTTATATTTACTATATTATATTTACTCTCGGCCACGGAGGCCACCGCTGAAGCAGTGGGTGTCCCTTGTGCAATAATATATCATTAAGTTTTTGATGTGTTTGTCTTTTATAATTTTGCTTCAGCGGTGGCCTCCGTGGCCGAGAGGGTAAAGTCGCTGATTTTAACACTCACTGAGCCCCTCACCGCGTGGATTCGAATCCCGGCAGGGTCATTCGGATTTTCATGTGAGGAACTTTTCCAGCTGACTTGCGGTAGGTCGGTGGTTCTACCCGGAAGTCTCCATGCATTCGAGGTCTTCCTCCACATGTAATTAGCTGGACGTCGCTATATGACTGAAATACTGTTGAGGCGACGGTAAACTCAAATAGTCATAGTCAAGTCTGCTTCAGCTTTTTTTTTTAATTGATAACACTTTCTTAAATTTGTGATGAAATCGGACTACTGTTTGAACTTATGACGCAGTAAATACATCAAGGTATGAATAGGCAAGCACGGAGGTTGTCAGGATGGTAGAGTTGGTAACGCCCTCTCCCAAGCTAGCGTGCCTCAAACAAGTTAAAATTGATTATTCTTCAACAGAGATATAGGAAACTCATGTTAAAGCCAGTGGAAAGTATTGTGTTAGGCACACAGCAGATCATTGAATATTACACTTTCAAAAAAGTATCGAAAAATCACAGAGGAAATGTAACCATATTAATAAATAATCATTTCTTTACTGCAAGGAATTATTCTCAGTTATCTTATTAAAAAAATACCTAATGATTTAAACTCAATCAGTGTAGCAGATAAAAACATATTTCACATAGTCATCATCATATTTCTATTTTCCACGGAATAGTTTTATTTCTTGACTTATTTTAATACAAACATGTAATGTATCATCGTGATGATAATGTAATATTCTCGTGTAAGATACAATTCACTTTCACATTATATACAGAATATATCTTATCGCGAAATAATACAATTTTAACATATCCACTCACGCTACGCGCTTATTAAAGGCCCATTACTCTTCCAAAAACAGTGTGTATTCTTCGGACAGAAAAACAAAGTGTGTGTGCTACATATTTGTTACGAGATGCAATTTGTACATACTCACTGACGACAACGTTACTACAATGCATAAATAAAAAAGATTTATTTTACTTCAGATCATTCAATTGCCTTAAAAAATAACTAATTTGCAAAACCATCATTTTTTTCGTCAATTTTCCGTAGACGCATCATGAGGGCAAAAATTGACGATGTAGCAGAGAACCAAACTGAGATTTGACGACGGTTTTTCAAATTCAAGTTTTTTCCGATTACAGAATGTCTTCGGTACCCATTATTATGTTAACAAGGGTTCTTCGACTACGATAGTAGGAGATAGATTGTTGTTGTTGTATTGGAGTTTACCGTCGCTGCGATAGTATTTCAATCATATAGCGACGTCCAGCTAATTACAGATGGAGGAAGACCCCGAGTACACAGAGGTACCCGGGTAGAACCACCGACCTACCGCAAGCCAGCCGGAAGGCTTCCTCACATGGTAGGAGATAGAACCCGATTGGCGATTGTGTTCAGTATAGTTGTAGTAGTTATAGTAGTAGATATTTCATTATTGTGACATATATTTAATCAACTAGTATAATTGTAACCGAATGGCTATCGCCAGTGACACTTTTGCGGTACACCATACAGGATGAAGGAAAGGTCGTGCTTTATCAACCCTATCCACTATCTTACCCCGATTGACCGTTATCTGGTTTCACGGGGTTACAACTGGGGCAATATGTCATATGCATGTGTCACCGATGCTGTTTTATGGGAAGATGGCATATCATTTTTGTTGTATCTTTTTAATTCAGTGGATGTTTTAACAAAGTGGAATGTTCAAGATTTCAAAAATGTCATACTTTGGAATTATTTTGTTAAATAGAGAAATAAATAGTTTTTTTTTAATGATAAAAAGTTAACATTTTTGTCGCGAAAAATACACATAGTTGATTTTAATCTATATTAACGATGCTGGAAACAAAGTGACGAATTTTTGAAGAGGAACAGAAAATAAAATAAAAGGAATAGAAAGAAAGCATGCTGTAGAATGTCTGAATCAGACCATCTTTTTGAAAACCGCATTACTTCAACTGCAGTTACACCCGGACACTGTACAAAACAATACGGATCTCAGTCGAACTTGGTATCTAAGATTACAAAAGAGGATGTCGCTGTGTACCCCGCTAGATGGTTTATTTTGCTTTTGTTCAGTCTAGCGACTATTCTGCAGGTAGCAAGCTGGGCCTACTATGGACCTATTGCCCAGTCGGCTAGGGTATGTTTACGTTATTTTGATTGTTGATTGTACCTTCTCCACCCCACCCCCCCTTTCTCTCTCTCTCTCTCTCTCTCTCTCTCTCTCTCCCCCCTTTGTCATTATGTGATGTTTGATATTTAAACACTATCTTTGCTGTCTGTCTTGCTATTTATGTATATTGCATTTGTACCACTTGGGCAAGTATGCCTACTGGTTTAAATAAAATATATTCATTCATATGTAATACCGTCTGAACCTTTCACCTATCACATTTTTTTTTATTGGTGACCCTTTTATTTCTGTCACTCTTAGTATGTGGGGTCGGAAAATCAACCACCCTACCGCCCAGCACACACACACACACACACACACACACACATATATATATAGTAATAAAAACTATTAAATTTAATAACAGATGAATTAAAATACTTAATTATATGGCAAAGACCTATGAAACAAAGATTGGCATCTTGTCTTAATCTCACAAAAGCACGCGACATATTGGCCAGTTCTCGCAAAGTCACGTTTTCAAATCTGTTCGTATCCTATGAAAGATATGTGACAGAAAATTATTTCTATTTATAGAACATAAAATTCCCATCGCCATTATACCTTATTTACTAAAATAAGTCAAGAAAACGTTTTATGTAAAATTGAAAAGGCCCTGCATGCAGAGGACTTGTTTATTCTGCTAAACTGGTGCAATTAAATCAAAATTTAAAAGAACTATTATGATAAATAAAACTGAAAATATTTCTTCGCATTAGAAAAGTGATTGTTTTATGATATGGTTACATGTTCCTCTGTGATTTATCAACACTTTTTTTTGAAAGTATGAAAATTTCCGCGATGTGCTGCGTGCCTAAACGACATTTACGTATGGCTTTTACAGGAGTTTCCTGTCTCTGTTTAATAGATCTTTGATAGGACAACCTAAATACTGACAGAAATCGTATATTGGAATAAAGTGTAAGTTTAGCTTGAAGTTAGTACGTCAACTATAATAAGTATCTTGAATTAAGTAAAAAGATCTGTACTAGATCTGATTGATCGAAGTTGTTTTTAAATTATAAACCTAATTTCAAAATCAGCATAGTTAAGGTCTTTGACAGCCACGGTCGAACAGTAAATGTAAAATTAACGTTACAGAAAATAATCGAAAAATATCTGCGGGGTGTTTGAATTGGACAAGAATAACAAAAATGATAAGAAAGAATAGGTTACAAATATGACTAAAACGCTAGTTTTCATAAATTGCGTATCTTTATGTAAAAGGAGAGAGAATTCTTTTTTCAATAAACTTTTCATTTCTAAAGAACGAAATCGCGTTTTCCTTCTAAACACTTTAGCTTGTAGCAAAAATTGATTAATCACAGAGTAAAAAATCAATGTTAAATTATTAAGATATGTTCGGCATAGTTTAAATTCATTCATTCATATTCTGAAAAGCTTCATCTTGTAAAACTGTAAATTTACATTTTCAGTTGAATATTTAAACGTTCATCTGCACGTCATACTACGGTAGCACTGATGTGACATGGTTATTGGTCTAACGTAGACCGATCTTGAGGGAAAGAGATATTGTCTTGTGGGTACGCGAACATATCTTGAGGGAACAAGAAACTATCATTTGGGGACAAGATACCATTTTGAGGAAACAAGATAATTATCTTGTTAGAACGAAAGAAAATCTTTAGGAAACGAGATAACGACTTAATCAGCCAATCATTATCGACGAGAGAACGACTTAATCAGCCAATCATCGACGAGAGAACGACTTAATCAGCCAATCATTATCGACGAGAGAACGACTTAATCAGCCAATCATTATCGAGCGCGGATAATCACTAGAAATCGTGTTCGCGTTTTTGTTTGAAATTTAATATTCAACCAACACAATAATGTTAAGAAAATAGTTGATAATACTAAGCTATTGTGACTGATCAATTATGTTGTTCCCACAACATATTAAACCCTCAATCTAAGTACCTCGTTACCACAAGGTAGATTTTTTTCTTCAAGCTAAGTATTCCCAATAGATAGTGCCACTTAAAAGAAGAATAACAATGTCACTGTATCATATATATACATGTATAAATATTATACGAAACTGTACATATATTTTGCAGCCATAACTGTATCTCAAATGAAGTTCCAACTGTATATTTATAGACATAATGATACTTTCACAATACCTGCCAGGTCGTCGGGTTTTTTTTATAAATAACGCATTGAACGTGAACTTGGACTGTAGTTGACCCAAATATATCACCTTCCCTTTTCAAAGTATCTTGGAAATACAAAACTATCCACCTTCATTGGAAAAAATCTCAGTATTAAATACGATTTGAAATGAAAATTCCTTACTTTTACTTATTGGCATTCTATATGATTTTATGGAAGGTTTTTGGAATTAACATGATTTCATGGAATGATAAATTTGGGAATTATATGGAATGTTCGATTTGAATTCGTCATGATTTTATAGAATGATCAACTTAGGAATTTTGAATGATAACATGGAATGTTCATTTAGAAATTTAGGATGATTTTATTGAATGTTCAGTTGGGAATAGAAAAAGGGTTGAAATATGTAATATATTCTTCACGATACCGTTGTTTACAGGCTGTTTACGGAATGGAGTGATGCAACAGTGGCCTTGATGATTAATTTTGGCAACATCGGGGAACTGGTTTTCCTGATAGGTGCCGGGTACCTGTGTAGCAAGAAAGGTAGGTCACGTGGTCCTTTGAATAGGAAGGGTCTATTCTTTAAAATTATTATACTTATATATTATTTAAATTTCTTGGACAAAGTGCTTTGTATATCTGTATTACAAAACAACTTACAATGATATGTTCATAAAAGATAATAAATTGATTTTTTTTGTCTTTAAAAAATATTTTAATTGCATGTCAGGGCTCCGTGTAAGCATGATAACCTGCACATTTCTGCTGGCCCTAGGGTCGGGACTCCGTGTCGTTACTATGGAACCCACCACCGCCACAGTGTAGGTGTCAATGTTTTAATTAATACTACAGTAATAAGAAATTAACACTATCTCTCTTTGACAGAAGAAGGGCAGAGAAGGGGGAGAGAGAGAGAGAAATTAAAAATACAGTTTATAGTATTGTATATTAGAATGATAGTTGTTCTCTTTCTGTGATATTTAACATTTAGTATAAAAATCTATTTTAAGCTACTTGGCAAAAATAAATTATAGCAATCATTTTAGTACAAAAATAATACCTACCAGGTAAAGAATTGAACATTTCTTTTTTGCTGAGTATACTATTGGTGCTTAGTAAACCTTGAATAGTATATATTTCGGTAATGTTTGCTAATTTATTAGAAATCTTGAAGTTTGATAGGGGCCGGTCAGTTTATCAACGGTGCAGCCGGAACTATTAATGTTGTCATCCCGTCAGTGATTTCGGAAACGTGGTTTCCTAGCAACGAAAGAACAACTGCCACAGCCATTGGGGTCCTGGCGAACGCCATCGGAGGAGGAGCGGCCTTCCTACTGGGTATTTGTAATTACCAACAATGCTTTTTCCCTATAACAATGTAGGAGGTAAAATAAAATATTCCGAAAAAAAAACATGAATAAATTGTTCATCTTCCAAATAAATTGTAAAGTGTTATCGTCAAAATGGGAGTTTTATTTCAGAATACAATAATTAGATCTATATTCTTTCGTCTTTAAAGATATCACCAAAAATTAATTAATTAATTAATAAATTAATTAATTAATTAAATCACGTAAGATGACGTATATATACGTAGACACGACATAAATCTCATTTCTAACACGACATAATTCTCATTTCTAACGTCTTCTGTTCTTTCAGGTCCTTCTATAGTGCCTCAACCACAAAGGTAAACTGTCTTGTCGCCTTCAATATTGCATAGAAATAGGAAGAGATTAAACTTTTATTGTTTTATACTTATACATTTATCATAGATCTTACCAAAGACTTTAAACTAAAGGATGCTCTACTTGGTGAGAAATCGTCACTTCTTGGTGCGAATTCTCGTTGTTATACGTTAGAACGAGAGTAATTATTCAACCCTAATACAGACCGGGCTTTATACTTTATACTGACAACAGTTCTGGTTAAGGAAAGCTTATTGTACCAAAAATGGACCACAAATAAGAAAGTTTTGATAAAAATCTTCAAGGACTTGTTTCTGTAGTTGCTACCATAATGTTCTACCAAGAAAATTCATTCACACTTCAGACATTATTTAAACATTATCTACTTACCGAATGAATTTATTGCTGACGTTAAAATCAAAATGATGTTTAAATGATAATATGTTAAAAAAACAAATCATAATAAACCATAACATCTCCCTTTAAAAGAAATAAATAAAACTTAAATATGACGTCACTTTTCGCGGTTGCGAAGAAAGTATACGAGATTATCTTCGAGCAGTGCACCCTTGGTTTGGGGGGTTAACAGCTGTTACGTTTACCGTCTATGGACGGTAAGCTGACAAAATGTCCATCTGGGTCCAGGTTTCAAGGATCCACACCCTCGTAATTCGTGAAAAGAACATATCTTCAAAAGTTTTTCCCCTAATTTTGTTTTCAGAAACAGCACATGGAATGAAACAATTTCAGACTCGAGCAAAACCGTAGAAAGTAAGTACCAGGCGTTATCTGGGAGTTTTTGTTTTGCTTTGACGTCCCATCAATAGTATTTTAGTCATTCGGGGATGTTGTTTTCATGAAACAGATAAATGCTGCCTCAATACAGAAACACGCCGTAGATAATTGTTATGATACACCACCTAGTCGCATTATTAACATACGTGCGAAAACATAATCTGAATAACAAATTCCTGCAAAATGTGGCCTCCATGTCCATGTCTTAAGCCTTAAGGCGGGTAGCTTGCACATTCGCGCCACAATTTATGTTCGAGCGTGGGTTTTAAGGGTAAGGAAAGCAGAACAGAACTGTTCTGTTCTGGTAAGGAAAGCAATGAGAAGTAACGATATGAAAACATAAATTTTTATGTGGGTAGCAAATCATTCACGAAAATAATTTGTTTAATAGTTAGCTCGTTTACTAGAACATGAACACAACGAAATAGCCCTTAAGGTCATCCATCAATCATTAAATTGTAATCATGTTCGATCAAGTGATCGTAGGAATTAACAGTTATTGCAAGCCTTTTTGGACTTTGAGCAGAAGAGCATGAGCATGTATATAACTCCAAACCTATGGATGCTTGTATCTGCACCCAAGTTTTTTAAGGATTTGAAGGACCATATTTATGATTTAATTATGGTGAATTTTCCTTAGAAAAGATCAACAGATATTAATGTCAGTGAAAATTATTGATTTTTTCCGTATGTATGAATCATTCATAATTCAAAAAAAAGAAAAAAAAGAAATGAACACACTACAAAACAAAACAAATGGTTCATAAAAATAATGGTCTCATCAGCATGGTTGTCTTTACACTGAGATTATTTTTAAAGGATGATTGACTATATTCTAATTATGTTAAGTGTAAGGCATTTTAATAGATTATACAATGTTCTTTTTCAGATATCTTCACCATGAAACAACGAATTAGGATTCTAAACTTTACAGGTTTCTGTTTGACCTTTTTTTCTTCTGTTCACTACAACAAATGAATAAGATACAATTTGCAGACCTAGAAATTCGATCCTGTCTTTGAAAAAGGTGAGCAAAAAAATGTTAATACTATATCATCGGAGCTTTCAAAATGAACATTATAGTATAGAAAAAAGGAAGGTTTTGGCGCACTTGACTTTCTTGCCTCCATATATTCAGTGCATATTGCGATGAATACACTAAACATCAGTTTTTAATTACTAAGAATGGCGTCAGTGTCAAAAAAGTTTCCATATTGAAACTCATCTCATGTTTATTTATCTCAGAGTTTGGATGGGGTGTACTTTTGCTGCTCATGACTTTGGTGTATTTTCCGGATAAACCACCGAGACCGCCAACCAAATCTGCGGCCACACCTCGTCTCTGTTTCGGGAAAAGTTTTAAAAGTATCATGAGGTAAGGGTATGTACAGTCAAGATTCCATTTACACTAACGTCAACAACAACACATTTACACTAACGTCAACAACATCACATTTTCACTAACGTCAACAACTAACGTCAACAACAACACATTTACACTAACGTCAACAACAACACATGTACACTAACGTCAACAACAACACATGTACATCTACCTCTTCATATTATTAACAAAAGCCTTCATGACACCAACTACCTCCTACACTACTAACCATCATAACATCAAACTTATCTTCACTGACAATTAATCAACCTTGCGACGTTATTTAATGATTTAACCTACTCGTGTAATGTTTACGTCTCGTCAAAGAGGCACTGACCTTCTAGTTTGAGCATCGGCTTGAAATGGGGAGGTCGATCCCCAAGCACTGACACCTTCGTAAGGATCATATTGCTGACTACGAGTACCTTTCGGTGAAAGTTGTAAAACATGTTTAATTTATTTTTCCTCTTAAGTTCAAGACAATATTTTTATGACACTCATCCTAATAAAGACCCGGTGTTCTTTGTTGTCGTCAATGATGATGGCGTTGTTGTTGCTGATTTTGCTACTACATGTACTTCTGTTGCTCCTGATTATTATGATAAATAAATGACATTTCAGGCAACCCAATGTTTTACTTATCTGCATGGTGTGTGCAATTCCATGGTCAGTCTCCGGAAGCTGGCTAGGCATTCTGGACATCAACCTCAACGACATTGGCATTTCCCAGGTAAGTTCACTTCAACGAAAAGATGTCAACCGTACATCAACCATTTGGACGCCAGACTCGAAACAAGACAGTATGTCAAAGTATCAGTTGTTATTTTTGTTTATTTCCTTTAAATCAGCAGATAGATTTATCCTACAGGGACAATAAGATGCATTGAGGCGTCTATTGATTGCACGGCATAACATCGACTTTACAGCTACTTTCTTTTTCATCTAAACCTCCTATTGCAGTCACATCCCTCTCCTGAAAGAACTTCATTGATTACCCGGACAGTACAAGATACCGTACACAATACGATCTGTCACGTACATATCCATAAAAAGTCAATCTAATAGTACATCCAAACCATGTTTTAGGTATATAGACCAGTTCGAGATCTACGATCTAATAGTAACTCTTTAACATTTGTTGGACATCTCGGCGCTTTCTAGGTTGGACCAGTACTTTGAGCCGGAAATTCCATAAAAAGATCCTTGCCTCCAAACGGTGTTCGTACCCACGACATTCAGATCCGCAGTCATGTATGTTAAATGGCACCGTCAGACATTAAATCTCATGAAATCGCAAGCGCGTGTGTGCGCCCGCGCGTCTGTGTGCGATTATATGTGCCATGTTGTTTTATATCACTACAGGTAGAAGCAGGCTGGTTTGGGTTTTACGCTGCCATTTTGGGGACGATCTCTGGCGCCGTCGTCGGTGTGTAAGTATTTTCATTTATTGCACACACAGGAATAGTTTTGAAAATTGAGTGAGTGTTTTAATGATGTTATTGGTGGACTGCTTGCCAATGATTTGACATAGCCGTAGGAATATTGTCTATATTAGTCTATTTCATTTTTTTTTTCAATTTACTTGAGAATAACACAGTTATCACTATTGCAGAATCGCAGACAGGGTGAAGATACGGCTAAAAACCATGATAATTGTTATATACGTCCTGTCTCTCCTCTCAATTGTCTGGATCACGTGCATGCGTCTAGGGTTTCTACCGAGATCAGAAGGTACTAAGCTCATTACTCATACTCCACACAGTGATCTCCCTTGCAAGCAAAAAAATCACTGCCGTCACAAATGTCACGTGAGGATGGTAAACTAACAAAATGGCGTCTCCGTCTGCTGTCACAACAACAAAAATATTTTTAAAATTATATTTTAACACGAGGCGATATTGAAGTTTATTAATGAAAACATACTTAAGGAAATGACACTCGCAGTAAAATAATTTTTATTGGAAAATAGAAAAAAATAGCTAAATTCTGTTTATTTTTACTTGTGGTGGCAGTGTTTATCTAGGGGAGGTAACTACTGCGTGAAGTTTGAGCATTACTGTGCTCTCATATACCTGCATACAGACCGAGCCATTATATTGAATTATTCTGGTACTGTATTGGTACGGTACTATTATTGTACTGTACTGTAGTGGCAGTATGTACTGTATTTGTACTGTACTGTACCATAGTGGTATGATTCTGTATTTGTACTGTACTGTACCGTAGTGGTACGGTACTGTATTTGTACCTTTCACGGTACAGTATTTGTACAGTACTTTAGTGGTCAGAAATGTATTTGTATTGTACTCATACGGTACAGTATTTGTACTGTACTGTAGTTGTGCGGTAATGTTTTTATTCTGTACTGATACGGTACTTTATTTGTACTGAACTGGTGTGGGTAACTGGCATTTTGTACGACAATTAATTGCATATGGTTACGGTACTGTTTTTGTACTTTTTTTTGTACATTACTGGTTAAAATTTTTTTTTGTACGTAGTGTAAGGTACTGTATTTGTTCTGCAATTTACTGGTGCGGCACTGTGTTTGTACTTTACTGTTCTGTGATTGCCCTGTACTGTACAGAATTGTCTTATAGTTTTACTGTTCAAAACTGGTTCTGTACTGTTTATATTAGTGTATATATATTATTATATATATATATTTGCAGTACAAAAATCTTTATTTAACTTTCAAAGTTATATCTGCAAGGACAAAATACGTCCTTCAATCATTATTCAAATTGACAATCTTAAATAGTTTTCAGAATCATTTGTCAGTCTGTGAATACTAACTTCAAGTCCTCAAAGATTTAAACCAATGGGTGTATGACGAAATAAGTCAGTCACGCTGCACAGAGTGAAATTTACAATGACGTCCAAGAAAGCTGACTTTAACCATTGCCATACATGAGCTTAATTGATTTCCACACCAATTAACTAAATAATTACTAGAATATCGATACATTAAACTATCATTCATATAGCTCGAAAGCAAATACAACGGATAAAAAAATGCTATTTATTCATTAGCATAATATTATTTAATAAAGATGGCTTAGCTTTCATATACATATGCATACACTATTTAAAATAACGTAATGATTTATATCAAATACTTTGAATGGGTCTGTATTCTAATACATAATCAAAAATTATAATACAGTAAACTCTGTTATGAAGATTACATCATTATTTAGACCAGCTAATATTTAAGACCACTTCTTTAAAACCACTTTTATTTTGACCAGTTCAATATTAAGACCACTTCAATATCAATACCACATCATTAAACCACTATTCATTAAGACCACTTAAGTAAGACCACTATTCATTAAGACCACTTTATTATTAAGACCACTTTATTAAGGCCATTTCAATATTAAGATCACTTCATTAAAACCACTATTCATTAAGAACACTTCATTAAAACACTTTCATTAAGAACACTTCGTTAAAACAGATTTTTCATTAAGAACACTTTGTTAAAACAGCTATTCATTAAGATCACTTCATTAAAACAGCTATTCATTAAGAACACTTCATTAAAACAGCTGTTCATTAAGAACACTTCATTAAAACAACTTTTCATTAAGAACACTTCATTTAAACCACTATTCATTAAGATCACTTCATTAAAACAGCTATTCATTAAGATCACATCAGTTAAAACAACTATTCATTAAGATCACTTCATTAAAACAGCTATTCATTAAGATCACTTAATTATCAACATCACTTCATTAAGAGCACTTCTTATTAAAACCACTATTCATTTTTATCAGTTCATTAAGACCACTATTCATCAAGAACAATTAATTATTAAGACCACTTATTAAGACAATTTCATTTGACGGTCTCATTATCAAGACCACATCTACATGAATAAGACCAATTGACAATGTTTTTGTTATTTAGTTTCACTTGATCTTACTTGTAATTATATGATCTTCCTTCTTGATATGAAATTCACTGGATTTCAGCGTTGTTTGCGGTTGCCATAACACTATTCGGAGCTGTAATGAACAGCGCCCCGCCCCTGTGTTATGAGGCAACGTGTGAAGCTGCCTACCCGATACCCGAGTCTATAGTTGGGTTTTTCATAGGGCTGGGAGTTAACGCCACCGCCACTATCTTCCTGTTGATACAGACCATACCTGATGTGGGTACGTCTGTTTTTTCGTTGTTGTTTTTTGAAGGATACTTTTTATGAACCCTAATAATTACAAAGAAAGGAAGAAAATTAAATACTTATCCAGTGTAATTGAAAATTTAAAAGAGTACAAATAAAAGGACATTATCAAAAGAAGAAGTAGAAGAAGTAAGTTTTTTTTTTAATGAATAAACAATATTTTTTTCTCCTGAAAAAAATGCAAAAATGAGTTACGTGGTTTTGGAAAAACTGCATCGAAACACAAAATGACGTCGCATAAATAGTTTTTTATCATCGAGTAATATCAACAATGGCCAATAACAGGACAACCTTGAAAATATGTAAAATGAAATATTAATTCTGTTCTGTACATTACGCCCCACTGTAGGGGTGACGTGGATGAATTGGACCCTCCCGGGCGTGTTCCTCGTCAGTATCCCGGCCCTGGTGATGTACAAGGACAACTCTTTCCGGTTGGAAATAGATAGAGGCAAAGATACAGATCCAACACAGACTTTGGAGAAAGATTCGATAAACGTCAAATACATTTGAAATATCAAAAGTGTTTGCCGCCCCTTTGCAACGAGTGCAAGAAAGAGATTGCCGTTTGTCGCACTTTTTCAGCCAATGAAATAGCTCTTTTTCAGTACAAAATAAAGAAGTCGTATTTTGTCGAGGTAATGTGAAAAATAAATTTGTTTTGAACGGTTATGAGAGCCGCATGATCGTACTGCCGACTTTAAGTGTGTCACTGAGGTATACGTGACAAAAGTGAGAAAAATGGTCAGCCATATATATACATGATGAATATGAATGAATTTAATAAGGAATTTAACCCAAGCGATGCGAAAAAATTAAGCGTTTTCCCACCTTTGTCACGTGGTCCACAGCGGCACTGCTTTGATGTCGGTCGACTAGCATACGGCTAGTGTAAGCGTTTAAAACTTTTTTAAACACCTGCAAAATGCGAAAATATGGAGATATTCAATATTTTCTTAATTTGGACTGGAAAAGATAAACGGGACACGCGATAATGAAAGTTTATCAAAAGCAAAAGGACAGTGGAATCAATTACATGTTTGATTAATTATTTTAGGCAGAAATGTGCATCATAGTTGAGTTTATTCTTTTTGAGGCGATAATTTTAAAAAATGTCATGTTCAGGTAGAATTTGCTGTACAGGTGACCATAATCCATTGATCTTTAAAATATCTCTGTTGTAATATTGTTTTTGTTTGGTTGTTTGTTTGTTGCTGTCTTTTTACATAATGCTGTTGCTATTCTTGTATAAAATTTGATCCAAAACCCGGTAAGACACTTATTTGTATCTTGTATATTAGAAAAAGATTATGTCGATAAGACAAAAGAAAGAAAAAAAGAAAGAGAGAGAGAAAATGAAGGAGGGGAGAAAGATGAAAAGACAGACAGTGAGAAAGTGCGTCTATATGCTTACATCATTTCCAGCATAATATGAGAAATATCTCGATGTACATAAACAAAATTAATGTATATTATATGTCTGGAAAAGTAAATAACGATAAAAAAAACGTTTTTTTGTTTGTTTGTTTTATTCTCAAAAAGTTCAAAAGTCGGTCCATGGGGTACACCCTTTTTGGTCTACTACTATTTTTTTTTATTTTGCAAACACTAGGAAGAATGCTGTAGAAATACACTGCTTCCGTTGTTTATGTTTTTTATTTTATCTATCTTATTCATTCATGTGACATGATGCTTTAAAAGGGACAAGTAGTTGAAACCAACATTATTGTTATAAAAGTGTGTATCTGGACAGAAAAAAAATGATCGAAAAATCTAAACTTTCATTGGAATCAAACCGGGTTATACAAAATTAAATTTAAGGTAACCCGAAGTAAGTGCTTGTCGTGCCCTTGACACATTCTGCAAAATGGCGACTCCATCAGTCCCGGGTAGCAAATTGAAATGTTCAGCCCATGAGGTGAGCGCATGCGCGAATGAATAAGATCCGCCGTGTGACGTCAGACGGGAATAGACATATAAGTTATAGGCTTTATACTGTTCGTAACGCTATAACCTGGGACAGAGGAATCACCCACGGATTTTTTCACTGGCCTTCTTGGTGACCATAGGTTTGTAGATAGGTATTGATAGAGGTAATACACACATATAGTTCTAATTCATAAGCAATGGTCAACTAGAAAGAAATAGTAGGGTGCCTTGACAGCTTAGTGGTAACGCGTCTCGCTTCTCACCAATGCGTCCCGCTTTTGATTTTTGGTTATGTGTGAGAGAGGATACAGTGATCGCCCGTCCAGACACGTGGGGTTTCTCCAGGCTCTCTGGTTTCCTCCCACGAATATGACTACATACGCCACCATCAGAGCCATCGAGAGTGATTAATATAGTTGTGATAAAATCGATATAAAATAAATAAAGTTTAAGTTTAAATTAAATTAATAAATTTAAATTTAAACTCAAAATAGGAATTTAGAAGGAATATTACGTTTCATTTAATGAAAGCTTAAGTGCACATTTTGTGTATATTTCTGACGCGAATTGATTGGAACACAAGTGGATACTCTGGTAATCTATAAGTATTTAAAAAACTTTTCTGCAGACAGTATGGAACGTGTTCGCACGTAAATTAGAATATTTCAATAGCAGAACATGTAATACATATATGCTTTTCTCAGTTAAAATGGGTAGGTATTACATGTAACTAATTAAAACAAAAAACTGGTGTAACACGCAATAAATGAGTCCTCTACCGGTGAGGTGCATATTTTTCCGTAATCCATAGCAACCATAATTTTGGTCCGAGAGACAGACGGACAGACATATAGAGGGAAAACCTATAGGCTATAAACCTACATAGGTAGGAGAATAATAAAGCCTTGGTCCAGAGGTTAAAAAAACATGAGAGTGGATCCGATGTTTATGTGTTCAATAGCCGTAATTGACCAATGCATCTCTTGAAAAAAAAATATTTATTGGATTTTTTTCTCCTTCCGATGTAGATTCTTATGCCAGTTGTCTTACTTTGAATTGATATTCTTATTTACAATGTTTGAATCACAGAAATACCTCCAGGAAGTGCAAGGTTGGGGCCCCCGTGAAACATGAAATACCAGAGTTCGTCTTATTTGTCGACTGACCATTCCAAGACGATAATTGTTGGTATGCCCTGTCTCCATGGCTTCATTCACCTCCTTCTGTGTTAGTTCATTTTTAATATATGTTAGATTTATCATAGGAACTTTTTATCTTTCCTTGTTTTATTATTTTTCCCACACGCATAGTACTGGTTTATGTCAGGAACCCAGTCAAGAAGAATTAAAATACTTTTTAGAAACTTGTTACCAGTTAACGAACAACACTTATAAATTTAAGATAAATTAAAATTAGTTTTATAGTTAAAAATGCATATTCGGTTGTTGACACACTTAAAAGTGTAGGGATATAAAACAAAATAATAATTATATGAAGTAACACTCAACTTTATTCATAAACATCAAATACTTTTACAGGCACATGCATTTATAGTATGTAACCAGTATTCGATACTATTAAAGGGAGACCCAGCATCGTAAAGTTCCGTTAATCTCCATACATCGCAGACAGATGAAATGAAGAATAAAAGCCAGACGTGGGTATCCGACGATGGGGAAGTCCTAGCTCCATAAAATTTTTAATAGACGGTTATATATAGGATGTAGGGCAGATTTTTGTTTCAATATTTCGAAACTCAAATATTCACAACACATCGTATATATCAATAAAATGTTTGTTTACTTTCAAGTGATCGTGTGCGTTAAGGAACCATATCTATAGAATGCCTAACATATATTTTAAACCTTAAGCAAGTGTTACTCAAGTTTATTTTACGTTATATTTTTGTTTTTAAAGCAATATTTTTTTTTTCGTTTTCGTCAAGAACTTTTGCCGTAACGCTCAATGGGGTAATTCTAAAGGTCGCACTGCAGGAAAAGATATTTTTGTCTTCATCTTTAACTTAAGCAAAAGTATCGATATATAGATTTGAGTATCGATACGAAATCGGACAACACATATCGACGATAACATCGATGACAGCCATAAAGGGATACTTGTTAGTCTTGATATCGAAACTGTGGGAATTAATAATCAAAACAATGCTGTCACAATCTAATCATACTTTTTTAACTTTCATCTGAACCCCTGCATTTGAAAGTAATGAATCTGGTGGACTCCGTGTTTAGAAAAGTAAGTATCAAACACTGATTACTTTAACCCTTTCCCTCATATAGACTCAATTTGACTCCCTCAATAGGTATCACATAAAGCCTGATCTGCAGAAAACCACAGTTAAACCTTACCAAATTTAATTATAAATCCTCATTTCCAGACCACTGAGGAGCAGCGAACAGCATAAAACCTGATCAGCCTGCGAGTTACTTGCAGGCTGATCTGGTTTTATGTTGTTCGCATAGGTCTTTTCATGGTGTCCTCTATGAGGGAAAGGGTTAAAAGATCGATATGAAAATGTAAAATGATTTTATTTATATATGTAAATATAGATCTTCCTCCGATTGTATCAATTCCTTTCCAACATCGTACATAATTATGTACTGTGTCACGCTTGATTCGATTTTTTTTTCTGAATTCGCTGTCATTTTGATTTTACATATACCTTTATATCTCTCAATGATAATGATACGTAATTATATTTCTTCTGTTTTGAAAATTCGTTTTTAGTTAAACAACAACAATAACACACACAATAGAATAAAAGAGAAGAAAAAGCTACGCAACTTGTGCAAACAGAAAATCCTTTTTTTTTCCTTTCTAATAGAATATTTGATTAAAAACAATAAATTTTTATAAAATTTTTTAAAAAAATTGCACTGAACACATTTATGTACATATTAAAATTAAAGGTTTTGCTTACAATAATATTTATTGTACAACGAGAAAGGTGTATCCTTATCAAAACAGTATGTTTAACCTTAATACGTAATTAATGTAATCCATCCATCATTAAATTATAATCATGGTCCTTCAAATGCTTAACGACTTCAGTGCAAATGCAAACGTCAATTTGATTTGGATTAAAAGCTCCTTTGCTCTAAGTCTATAAGGCCTTGCATTTACTTTTAATTTTCCGGGATCACTTGACAGATAATGATAACAAATTAATGATGGATGGATTACCTTAACAACTTATGTTATCAAATTGGACCGTGATATTTGCACTGTCGCGGTGTCGGTATAATCCAAAACAACAACAACAACAAAGAAATTCACTATTTGAAAAATACAATGCACTTTTAAGGAAAAATAACACACACAATCAACAATAATTAAAAAGTTGCTTAAAATCTGATACAGACTGATCCTATTAAAATCATTTCGGCTGATTTGTTACCAATTTTTTCAATATTTTTTGTTAATACTCTATGAAAAAATAGAAAAAGATTAACCGAAATCTTGTATATTGTATGTATCCTTATCAAAACAGTATATTTAACTTTAATTTGATTTATAATTTTGGTAATCCATCCATCATTGAATTATTATCATTGTCCTTCAAATGCTTAAAAAGATTTTAGTGCAAATGAAAGCGTCCGTTTGATTTCGTTTAAAGGCTCCTTTGCCCTAACTCTATAAATCCTTGCATTTACTATAAAATTTCCGGAATCACTTAATGGATCATGATCACAATTTAATGATGGATGGAATATCTTAATAACTTATGTTATCAAATTGGACCATGATTTCTGCACTGTCGCGGCGTCGGAACAATCTAT
Source organism: Solen grandis (assembly GCA_021229015.1). Taxonomy (NCBI): domain Eukaryota; kingdom Metazoa; phylum Mollusca; class Bivalvia; order Adapedonta; family Solenidae; genus Solen; species Solen grandis. The sequence continues at coordinate 9,173,047 of CM037778.1, forward strand.
AACAATAACAAAGAAAATCAATACTTGAAAAATACAATGCACTCTTAAATAATATAACATACACAATAAACAATGAAAAGGTTGCTTAAAATCTGATAAAGAATGATCCATTTAAAACCATTTTGGCTGATTTTTAAAAAAAAAAAAAATCAAAATTCCAGATATGTTGAAACATGTCAATCAATATAAGAATTGTACACATATAATATGAAAATTGTAAAGAAAACTACAGAATAGGAACTTACAAATATTGGGACTTTACGGACTTAAGGTGATCTATCCACCAAAAATTAAAAAAAATATAAAATTATTAATTTTTAAAAAATCATTATTATCATCAAGACCAACAAAAACAACAACAACTACAACAAATGCCTTAGTTTAAATATGCAAACATCTATTACCGACTGTTGTAAAACGAAGATTTACTTGCCTATTTTCTCAGAGCTTGGTGTCATGAAGATAATTTGTGAGTAACTTAGTAAGGCGGGATATATATATTACACAAGAGTGTTTCTTCGAACACATGTGTCACCTGCTGAAGCATGGTGGTAAACGAGTGACAGATAAACAATCAGAAAGAAAAAGGGAAATAACTAAGGAAATATCGATGCAAGATTTATGGACATTGTGCAAGACGATACCTCATGTCAAGTCTGTCCATCAATGAAATTTCACTTTCAATAGCATGAGTACAGCAGGACTTATTGCAGAATAAAGGAAATGAGCAAAAGGGAAATAACTAAAAAAATCTTGATACCGGTGTTATGGATCTTGTGCATGAAATTCTTCTTCTCAAGCTTTGTCCATAAATGAAATTTCATTTTGAAAACATGAGTAGAGCAGGGGTTATTGCAGTATGAAGAAGTGTGACTGTGCAAAAGAAAGAAGTGTGAATGAAAAGGTGAATTACTCAATCAAATTAATACCAGAGTTATGGGCCTTGTGCATGACAATTCCACGTATCAAGCAATGCCCATATATGAAATTTCATTTCAATAACATGTCTAGAGCAGGAGTTATTGCAGAATAAAGAAGTGTAACGGTGCAAAAGAAAGAAGTGTGAATGAAAACAGCTACTCCTGATGGTGATTCATACTCAAAGTGCCGTAACACATTAAATAATTTATAAAAAAAAAAAAACATAATACCACATGAAAGTCCTGGTCACAATGCTGTTGGAAAGGATGGTGGTTAGGCGATAGCTGCCTTTCCGCCAAAAAGCCCGGGCTTGCACATTATTTTCAGATTTTACTATTCTTCAAATCAATAATTAACAAATTAGACGTATGTTTTCTGTAGGTACACGAACAGTTTGTTAAACGGCGCATTTTATACAGGTACAGGATTCAAAAAGGCACCAGACGTCACCATTTGAATTCTAGGATTTCAAAATTTTACGGGGGTGGGGGGTATATCCCAATGCGGGCTTGCTCATTGTTTTCTCACCAGCTACGCGCCTGATGGTAATGTCTATATGAATATCATAAGTGATTATGGATCAAATCTGTGAAGGAATATAAAAAAAAGTTTTATTTTGAAAAACAATAAAACTTGACCGGAGACAGCGTAACGGAGAAGAACAACAAGCTTTCCATATAGCCCATTTAATAACGGTGATTCAAAATGATAATAGTCAAATTTATCAAATGCACAATTGAATAGACTGTCTCGATGTGACCATTAGCAAATTTGAATAGTATATTCAATGTTCGTCTGAAACCATTTTTATTTGCACCTAGTTGCCATGACAATACTGGTCACAGTTAAAACAATATAAAATGTATATTATTTTCTTCTTTTTTTCTATTTAGGCAAACTTTAAGTAGAAAGAGAAACCATACTAGTTAGCAAGTTCATTTATGTACATCATGATTTATACAAAACATAGAATCAGATTACAAAAATAGTTCATGTACATGAAATCGGGAATTGGAGTATGCATGACAAAGGGTGTCCATTTTAAAGGCCATTTAATATTTGATATTAATGAGTATGTGTAAATCCAGCCGTCCTAATAATGTTGTCATGCAAAATTTAATGCATTTCCGAAAGTCTAAATCATTGAATTGTATTTCAACAATGAAACCATCTCCGGGGAAAAATCGGTATATTCAAAAGCACTGAGAAAACTTTCTTTTTAGCTGTTCAACTACCAGGGTTTCCATTGTATCTCTTGAATTGAGTCCCTCATGCGCAGTTACGGGTCGCATAATGTATATTTGCAGAAAGCAACCCAGCCGAAAAAGCGGTTACATCGTGCAAATAACATTCGTTGAAACTATAACTCCATCCACATGACTTGCACAAAAAAGACGCTTCTTGTATGCATAAGTGAAAACAATCATTTAAAGAATAAACGTTGGAAATAACAACAGTATTTGGTGCCGATAGAACTCTATATCGAACTACAGTAAACGTAGTGCCATATGTCCCACAATCTGAAAAAGAGAACGTTCTCAATATCAATATTTCGAGATGCTTTCAGTGTTAAAGGCTGTTTGCGTTAACTTCTTTAGCCATCCTGTATATACATACTTCATATATTTCGTTCAAATCATGCAAGATATATTGACAAGACGTCATACTCTTTATTGGGATTAAAATGTTGATGTTCAATTATATTCATGTCGTACAATTTTGGATATTGTGTATTGTTAGCTACTTATTTTTACATTGACCGAGGAGATGGAACGTCCACCTTGTAACCGGGACAAAGTCATTAAAATTCATAATAACGTTACTAATGTCATTGTATCATGTAATTCTTTTCCAAGTTTGCCATCGGCGCGATCGTAGTTCTGTCAGAGAGTGATGCCCAGTTGTCAAAGCTATTTTCAGAGTACATGTGTACGAGAGTACAAAGGCAACGGACCTACCACAAGCCAACTGGGAGACTTTTTTACATGTAGACAAAGTCACTAAATCGCTTAATCACTGTCGGGGAAACTATACCCTCTCACGGCGTAGACAAATGAATTAACAAATCCAGACACATAGACAGTAGTATGTAAATGTGTGTGTGTGTGTGTGTGTGTGTGTGTGTGTTTAAAAGATCCACCCAAAACATATAATAAGCTTGAAAATATTTCTTATTGTAATTAGAGTGAAGGCAAAATTAGTGATATTAACGACATTTTAAGCATGAAAATCCCGACCAAAATTCTATTCACTAGCAACATTTTTTTTTCGAATTGAGGTTTTGAATTTTTAAAATTAGGAATTATGAATTGTTATCTTCACTGAGGATATCTGAGCCAGGATAGCGAATCCGGCTTATAGAGAGCTAAATTTTTCGCAATATTGCCTATGGTTGACATGATAACGCTTTTCGTTTCTTACAAATACGTTACGTGTTCGGTTGCTGTTCACAAATGTATAGTGTTCGCCCTTGTGTATGCGTTACTTTTCTCCGGCTTCTCCTGTTACCATCCACAAACTGGACACAATACCGCCGTCTGAACTGTATTGAACTGCATTCATACATTTTGAGACTTCTTTTTTGCAATATGTGTAGATAAAGAAAGTTCTTTGGAATTGGAAAAAATGAAAACAATTGTTTTGCATATCTACCTGCAACACATGTAAAATCCGCAGGGTTGAAACTGAGTCCAGGCGTGCAACCACATCGTCCTGATAGACATTGCAAAGTAAGTCCAGTATGTAAGACACAGTCCGCGTCTAAAGAACATACGGCATTATCCAGACTGAAAGTTTCTGTAAAAAAATAATAATTATATTAATGATAATTGCAAAATGACGAGGATAATGATGATATGGAAGAAAGTAAGATAGAAAGCATTTCATACGAAAAATGACTTGAGCACTACCTGGTTACTTCGTTGCGGAGATATAGTCAGATAAGGGAAGTCCAAACAAATGGACAAGTTCAGCAGTCCTGATTCAAGACAGTTTTAACACTTGGAATAGAGAAAATCTCTAAAAGCTGCTTCAGATCTATATGTCTTGCTTATTTTAATAATGAATTATAATACATGTTGTTTATTTGTGCGAAATTTCAAAACTCTTTGAATCATTAGCATATTTTAAGAATACGAAATGTTTGTTTGTCTTTTAGGTTTAACGTCACAACGACAGTACTTCAGTCATCTGGAGACCGTGTCTACTTGAGACAGATATAGTGCTGCCATGCAGTATCACGTCGTAGACATGTGGCATGATACTACACCAGTCACATTATCCTGACACCAGGCCAACCAGTCCTGCAACAACCCTTATATGCTGAGTGCCAAGCAAGGGAGCTTTTTACGACTTTGGTATGACGCAGCCGTGGATGGAACCCACGACCTCCCGCTCCTCAGACGGACGCTCTAACCACTCGGCCACCGGGGACGGTATACGAAATGTTAGCATAACCTTGCACCTAACACAATATATTTAGACAGTCACATTTAATTTCTTTTCAGTGTTGTAACACGATTTATGCCGTAATGAACTTATGACTGGCAGGGTGACAGAGGTCAGGTCAAAATACATGTGAGTTCTTCTTTTCAGTACTAACGATGACAATTCGTTCCACAGCATTATCAGCATAAAAAGTATCTCATTAAAAAATTGGCTTTTGTACAGGATATCAAATACACAAAATATATTTTGATTATTATATTATATGATTAAATAGATTGAAATGAAAACTAAGCTCTAACATTTGCATATTAATATAGATATACTAATGCTCACCAATTTTGCAGTTTTCACCTGTATATCCTGGAAAACAGGTGCACGTGAAACTGTTCACCCCTTCAGTACAAGTTCCACCAATACACGAATTTGACTGGCACTCACCAGAACCTAGGTAATGTAAGATATATCACAGAAACAAACAACAAAATAATAAATTAATAAACATGTTGATTGTTATATGCATTTCTCATACATATAACCATTGTAGAATTAGATAAATGGGTTGTCTTTGCGGTCATGTGGCTCTGATCTGATACTGGCCCTACAAGTACCACCTTGAAATTTACCTACAAATCCATTCTTGGTCTATATCCCTCCATCAATTTACTTTTAATTATTGAATTTCAGTATTTATTTCAATATTTAGTTGAATATAAACATGACAATAACCCTCCACTATTTGTATTTTGTCACTGTGATTTTTTTTAATAATTTCTGTTCGTAAACAGGTATTAGTCTTAATCCTATTCCCCGTTAAAAATTTCAAAATATCATTAAAAGAGAATGACTGAATGAGTCAGATAAAGATAATGTGATAATCACCTTGAAACGTAAACACTATATTAGCCACTGAAATAAGTATGATATCTTTCATAGAAAATAATCAGTGGTTTCGAAAAATCTTTATAAAATAGAAACAGCTATATAATGTTGACAATACATTGATGAAAAATAACCGAATACCTTTTGTAAATACGAGAACAAAGTAATGTTTTAACGGTCCGTGTATGTGCCGTCATTTCGCTTTTCAATTTCAAGGAATGAAAACGAAAATTATCGTTTATCATTATTAAACTCTTTTCTTTTTTCTAATTTTGTTTGTAATATTGATTTACATAAAAATGCAATTATGATTAGGCATTATTTTAATTACAAAATTAAACCACGGCAAACAAATGTTCGCAATATATAACTTCAGTTGTAGAGAATTAAAAACAACAGCGCATCTTATCAAATAACTAAACTAGATTTAAAGTATTGATTCCATTAATAATTTATAATCTTCTTCATTAATATTTTCATATCCATTAATCACAGTTTAGAATTCGTTCTTATTTTTACTTAAGACGAGTGACCAAGACTTAAATTCTGGCAATTGTTACTACTGATTAAATATCAGATACAAGTTTGCATCATTTTTTGAAGAAAGCTGGTGTAAAAAAAATAAGACAAAAGATATCTTAACAATAAGATCGGGTTTGGACTATTTTTATTATGATCTCCGTGAATATATATTATTCCATTAATATAAGTATAAAAGCAAAATATGTTAGTATTTAAAACTCAGTTGCCTTTTTTCAGTGACTGGTGATACACACACACACACACACACACACACACACATATATATATATACACACACACACACACACATATATATATATATATATATATATATATATATATAATATATATATATAACTTGACTGTAAGTTTCAGTTTCGGTAAAATGAGCAGTTGAAAGGACATTTTCTAATTAGTCAGTCGAATTATAAACATAATTTCATATCTACGGAATATACGGGTATAAATACTATTTTCTACCAATGAGAACGTATCATGTTATTCTGTTTTAGTAGACCGGAAGTAGACCGTTAATTTGAAATAATTAAAATAAATAGTTACCGTTATGTCCAAGGGTGTCATTTTTATAAAACGATCAATAAATTTTTCGTGGAACATATAACGGCAGCAGCAACGAATGAATAATTGTGGAAACAGTAACGTAGACGCAGATGGATTACCAAATAGTTTCAATACAAATTATGTTGACAACAATACGTACGCGGTTTGTAAAATGTCATATCTGGCCTTGCTGTCCCAGTAGATGGGCTGGATGCATCAAAGAGATGACAATCTTTCTGGAGTCCTTCAATGTTCTTAACCGCGAAGACTACGCAGCCGCCGTCTGACGTCAAGCAACGACGACCACATTGGGTGACTGACATGACTTTGATCTCAAGCATAGGTGAGACATAATTTACGTCCATCTTTTCGTACAAGTTGAGGGAACCAGCTGTGACACCTGTTTGCATTTAGTAATCACCATTTAATATTGAATTACCGACAGGTATAGAATATGTAAAGGAGCGAAACGACCATTATCAAACTGACTAATTGTTTACTGATAACACCTAACTCAAATCCTTGAATCCGGATATTGCCACATTAGCAGGATAACGTGATTAATACAATTGATGCACTGTTTGGTTCTTAAAAAGAAATAGTGTCTTTGCAAAGCCGATAAATCGTATGCAGTCAAAATGAACCTTCTCTTAACACAATCACTTTATTATACATTTAATGAGATTGACTTTTTTATTTTACATGTGAATGACCAATCTGTAAAAAAAGCAACAAGGACATGGCTGTTAGAAGTAAATCGTTCCAAATAAAAGGGCATTAACAGTTTCAAAAAGTTTTTTTTGTTGTTGTTTTTTTGCCATCTAAATTTATAAATAAACTTCCCTCGTTTGTGTCTTTTTTAGCATGGTTTCCTTCTCATACAGGATGTATATTCACGTAGCATTGTAACCGCCATATAGATCAGTCAGATGAGATTGAGGCAGAAATGTCTTTAGACCAAAAAGTCAAAGAGTGAAACGTCAAGAATAATCTGATAATAGACTTAAGGCCAAAATATCTGTCAGCTACGATTACTTATCATGGACCGATTTAGAATAATTTGAATAATTTGATTATCTTTTTTTCTTTTTCTTTCTTTCTTTTTTTTTTTTTTTTTTTTTTTTTGCAGCTTTATAGTTTGCATAACGATTTGTGGTCATATGTGCCAACATGTTACAATGAAAATGTGTATTATGGCACAGCATAAACGTTTGAAGACTTAGTGGCTCCATGCAATTAAACAAAGTCATAAGCAACATCCATACCAAAGTCTCCTCTCCCGACCTATGAGGTTGTTTTGCAAGCGGGGTTTGATTTAATGGTTTCTGTAGTGCAGTCGAGAAATGCATTTAGATATACATGTATATAGACTAAAGAGCTACCGTGTGAAATCCTAGGATTTCTATTTAAGCATTTTATCAATAATGAAATAGAAAAATGTCCAACATATATTTAAAATGAACCAACTCAAGAAGGAGATGCGCGTAAAAATAACATAAACAAACACTGAAACAGATCATGACATACATTACAGGTATATCAACGGTTACTTATTTGGAAAGGTCAAGGTCGGGGGGGGGGGGCATTTCTCAAATGCGAACGTGAAACAAGTTGCAGTAAACACTGCATCGGAAGAAATATGTTTGGTAAAACCAATAGAAACTATGATTTTAACCATAAAGGGGTAAATTCACGGGAATAAATCAAGTTCAGGTTCCAAAAGGCAGACGCTAAAAAAGTATAAACATGCTCGCATTTGTGGACAGCAGCGTTATGGGTCCCTTTCCATCTTTCAATTAGACGCACCTGATAGCAAAGCCTTTCCAAATCGTAATCAAATATTTATTTGAATCATCCAACAGAAAAAAAAATATTCGTACTTTCCTTTTATTTATTTTTTATTCTCTAGGCAACTCATGGACGTGCTTCACACTTTGCTTCCTTTTTTTCTATCACTTAATCCCTGTGGCTCTTACATGTGCATCTAGGTTGCAAGTTAGACTTAACATGACTTTAACAATTTCAGAAGTCTTTGGGCAAGTTTAGATGGTGTTTCTTTTGGTCCTTCGTGAATATCTATTGTCAGGTATTAATGGTTCTTCAAAATTCTATGCGTTCAGGCTCTGCCTTCTGATATGCAAGTACTTTTTGCTCTATTGTTCACAGCCGGACATCCTATTCTATCAAAACCTTTACAGCAGTAATACGTGTCTTGGTAAAAATAGTTTTTGCATTTAACACGATGGATGTCATCTTTAACAGACAGTCTCCCTGCTTTAGTTTGTCCCCAACTATATTTCATCAAATAATTTATATTGTTCGTCAGAGAGGAAAATAAAGATACCGCGTATGACATTTAACTAGACATTGTAATTACACACTCTTTTGATACTGAAAGTTCTTCATAAACACCATCACCACCACAGTTATAGTTGCTTTAAACTCAAAGTGGATGAGTATCTTATGTATTCCATGTATAAATTATGTCCTGATACTCATATAATAAATTGAGGAATACTTACATACCATTACAACTTACCTCAACATCACAACTTTTCTTGATCTTATTTCGAAGATTTTACTCGCAGCGCATTACGACATCCATCCAAAACCCTCCCTGTATACTCGCATCCTAGGGAAAATGTGTTTGTTTTTTCGATCTCATTTACCCGACGAATTAAAAATAAATACCTTACCTGAGATTAGCAGAAATTCTGCGATTGCTGTATAAAGCTCCATCACAGGCGCACTGTACATACTGTCCAGTAGAAATGCAGAATACCACTTAACTTTCTTTTGTGCCACACTTGTCCCATCTAGAGAGCAGTCCCTCCTTACTCTTACGTCAATGGAGACAAAACAACAAAGTATATAGCTTTCTGATCAATCATTCACCCACTTTTGTCACATTAGCAAACGATCTGATTGGATATTAAAAACTCGCGTGAGCATGCATTTAATATCAGCTGGGTAAAAAAAAACATCGAAGAAGAAAATATATCAAATCAGTTTTCAGGCAGATGAAGTGAAATAACCTAAAACTTATCAAAAGGAACCATTACAGGTCAAATCCATTTAACACAGTTCAAGACCCATTCATGAACTTGTATTTGCCATTTAAAAAAAATACTATATATGTTGGTTTCAATTAGATCTAGTACGTTCTGTTTGTAAGTATTCACTGTTAGCTTTATACACAAAACATAATCATTATAAATATATATATATTTAAAAATCGATTTTCATTTTGTTATGCGTTTCTTGAGAAGAGCATTTTCAACAAATAATAAGTAATGCGGCCTTATTTATATTGGATCCCCCCTCCCCCTTTTCTATTAAATTATGTTTTGGACCTCAAATGAGTTTCAGTTTGGCTTCATTTTGAGACGGAATAAGTTTCACCAATCAGAATTTAAGAATTTCCGTGGAGGCACCAATTAGTCAGTGAATGGCCCGCACTGGTCGCAATATGGTTTCTTAATGATGTTTGGTTATGCTCTCCTTCTGAAAATATTATATTAAAACTATGAAAAGCTAACAGACAACGAATGCGCAGACATATTTCAAAGATCACATCATACTGTAAATCATTATATTTTTTGGCATTAGATCTCGTGGGCACAAGTATTCATGGATACATATTATCATTGTTATCATTATTTATGCAATTAAAATAATTAATTTCGTTGAAAATATATGAAATAAACAAAAATTAATTCCCACTAGAATGTATGAGTTCACAGTCAAATGAAATGAAAACAGCAACAACAACAAAGAAACCAAACATTAAAAAACTGTAACAGTACCATTATGTAATTGGGGTATCGGTGCGAATAAGAGTACGGACACACGAGACGAATAGTGGCACTACATATAGTGATACTATGGTACTGACACATTGGGAGTGCACCTAGTGAGCGGTTTTAACTGTAAAGAATAAAACAATTTAAAAGTCATTGTCTCTAACATGTTTCAGTTAAAACAGATGATCGTTCTCAGAAGATCGGTAGAAATTAGAAGAAAAAAAAAATCTACTCTCTCTCATTAATGTTGGCGAAGTCTTTGTTTTTCTGACAAATAATCTCGGCAAGTGTATGTCACATTACACGTAGGAAGGTTTTTTTCGTAAACGCAACTTCGGCGAGATCGGTTGAATATAGAATATAGGTGCTTGCGATACCTCGTGACACGTTCCGCAAAATGAAGTCTGTACCAGTTCGGAGTAGCAATTTCGTAAGTTCAGCCTGCGAAGAGTGAATGTGAACAGTCAAGTGACGGAAAATGAAAATACAAAATCTAAATATAGGTTTTATAATTCTAAATATAGTTTAAATCCCGTCTCTAGTTTGTGGTGGGGAACAACTTATTTTTTACAATCACAGATGGTTGCATTGGGTGAAGATGCGTTCGTAGATGGGTTTTATTTTTTTTAAATATAAACTTTATTTTCTCGTCATAGAGGCTAGTAGACGTATAACACATAAATATTCTAGTCAATACATTAAATATGCTTTAAGAAAAGCAAGATTATTTTTGTCTTCTTTTCGTAAAGAAGGAAAACATACAGGCAGCAAACACGTATAGAGGTTTAAACAATTTAAATTTCTTTTAAAAAAAAATCTACGGATGAAATGTACCCATGTTTGACCTTCAACCTCTAAGTGTGACCTTGATCTTGATTATGCACCTGTTTATCATCTCATCATAATGAATATTTTTATATGATAATGCTTAAAAGACTTACGTCCAGGCAAAGCTATTTGAAAGCCGCCCACCCTCTAAACAGCCTGTTCATTTTGCTAAACGAATAGTATTTACATATATATGTAATAAAATAATATTTTCTTGTCGGAAAATCTGCTTAAAATGATTAAGTAAAGAAAAAGCTTTTCTGTGAAATATATTTAAAAATTTGTCCGGTTAAAAATCGTTTCATCGGTGTCTGGAGAAAAGAAGGCCTTGGTTCAGTTAAAGCCTGACACAATGGCTGACTCAGGAAACTGTGAATCTGGATCGGGCAAGTTCAAATATAATTCTGTCAGGAAACGATTAAAGTCTTGCAAATTATCAATGACGCTGTTTGAACATCAAAGAGGGAAACTCAAATATATTTCTGTTGGGAAATCATTAAAATCTTACAAATTATTAATGACGCAGTTTGAACATCAAAGGGAGAGAATTACTAATTACCCTGTTATGTGAATATGATTTGGCCATGCAAACACTCGGAAGTTTAGCCATGTGTCAACTTTCTGCTTGGGAGTATCAATGACAAAGAAAAGATTATTGACGCAAATGAAATACAGAGCTATATTTGATCATTATTCAAATTTAAGCTTTCTTTAATAATAAAAAGACCATGATTTGTAAAGCAAAGTGTCGAACCCTGTCCTGCTGATGTCAATTCTGAGTAAATATAATCATACTGACTGACAAACTGACAATATTGATTGAATACAGATTCATCTTAAGAATACTATTTACTGTCAAGATTCAATGTCATTCTTTTATTGTGTATTTTAAAATACAACAACCGTTCTGTGTCAAAACTTGAGTATCAGAAGGTAGTTGTTTAAGTTCCCGAAAAAAAATATGATTAAAAGGAAACCAATTCAAAAGATTAAAATTTGATTTAAGTTTGTTTGAAGTCTATATTCAGGAGAACTGAGGTTAAATAACGGCTTTAAATAAGTAGTGCACATTTCAAAAGATCACCTTCTATTTTCTTTTGTACTATGTACAAAAAAAGATCGATATGTTTGAAAAAAAAATCATAAGTACTTGCGACTATAACTAATATATTATGAAATAGAATTAAGGGGTCATCATGATCGTTTTAGAGATCTATTTTAATGTAGAACATCACTGTTTGCTGAAATTTGTTGAAACACATACACACAGACACACATTAGATTAACATATAATTACTTCAAGAGCACACATCATTAAAATGATATTTTCAAAATATATTTGTAAGTTATAATGCATTCTTTTAGCTGCAGGTGGACGTACTGTCAAGCATGCAAGGAAAATACAAAACGAACATATAAAACCTCCATTAGGCCAGGACCAAAATATACACAAAAATACCCCAGGCTATGGCATTTTGCATACATTTTCTTTATAAAAGAATTTTCTACGGATAAATTTTCCTTTATTTTTCAGATTCAATCCACTGACATGATATAAAAGCTTTCTGAAATTTAAGTTTTAGATACATATACCTCACCATGTTGTTGGTGGTGAAACGTCCTTAAGTATAATCAATACTTTACCGTACAAGGCAGAAAGAAATTCATCGTGTGGGAACGACACTGGATATTGGTACTCGGTGAAGCGAGGAATAGTCTAAAGCAACTTGACCTCAGGGTACATTTTATCGAAATAATTACATTTCTTATAATTTGACTTGCACCATCTTGTATGTATTTATCCACATGAAGCTCATCCGTCGACTATACCTAAAATTATCCCGAAAGGATGCTATAACTATACTTTATCTTGCTCCTTAAACATGGCATCTTGTACCGGCAATATATAATATCTGTCAATCTAATTCCCCTTGAAATAGCTTAATTTCAGGTCAATAATTGCATGCCTGGTCAATTTTCATGGGTCATTATCTACTAATTATGTAGATGTAATTTCTTTTCAGTTTTGATTCCAATCAATAAAAAAAATAATTGTTTTTAGATGTAATTGTTGAAAACTGGATCTACGGCATACTACTTTTGTAATGCACAGTATACTGTATTGAAATCAAACAAAAAGACATTGCTTTTCTGCAAAACGAGTGTGTCCTTGGTGTACAAATCTGTCCAATTAAAAAGTTAAAACAGACTGTCGTTTTCACGTAACGTTCACATTCACATATGCCATGGGACATACCCAGATTTTTACGTTACATACGTTATGTCTACGTTAATATTTAATATTTAAAAAAAATCGACCTTTGACCTTGAAATTATTTATCCATCGACCAACTTGCTGTACAAAATTATTCAAAGTATATGTATACTCTTATGTTTTTAAGTAATGAATCTGCAAATTAAGTTTAATATGGAAAAAAATGTTGTTGTGTGGAAAAATATCAAACCTTTTAAGTATCCGATTTTATCCAGTATGTTCAAAGGTAATTGTTTTAAGCAAATTTTAAGCAGTTTTTTTTTATTTTGAAACATCTTTTTAAATGAAAATATGATGAGCTAAAAATCATTTAACTTCGCACAGTGATATTTTCCGCTGTTTTTATTCATCGGATTCTTTAAGAAAAAAAATAAGAGCCATTGTCATCACTATGGCATCGTCTTCGTCGTTCACCTCTGGTTAAGTTTTATGCTAAGGGTAATTCTTCCAACTCAATTTGTATCAAGACGTTATTTGTTGGTATGCCCTGTCCCCATGACTTCATTCACCTTCTTCTGGTGTAAGTTCGTTTTTTTATAAATGTTAGATTTATCATAGTAGCTTTTTGTTCTTTCCTTGTTTTATTATTTTTCCCACATGCATAGTAATGGTGCATGCCAGGAACCAAGTCAAGAGGAATTAATTTTTTTTTAACAACTTGTTACCAATTAACGAAAAACACTAATGCTTTTAAGCTAATTATAAAATAGTTTTACATTTAAAAAATGCATATTCGGTTGTTGACACACTTTAAAGTGTAGGGATATGAAACAAAATAATAATTATATGAAGTAACAATCATTCCGGGCCGACAGGAGCCGGTCCGGTTACTGATACGGTTTTGCCAGGCTAAGCTGTACAATGAGTTTCTTCGTGCCTGTCATTACTTTTAATTTTGTACAAAGGTTAGAAAAATGTAAAAAATGTACGTTTTTGAATTTAAAAAAATCAAATATGATGAACAGATATAACCATTCTGTAGATATTTTTTTATTTATGTTAATTTTATCTGCGGAGTGGTCACGCTCGTAGCGGTTTATATTGCGGCACGACGCAAAATCAAGTATGCACGTACTTTTCGTACTTACACTTCTTCTGCTAACGATAATAACTTTTGACGATGGGAACATGGGTTGTAAAACAGATTACATCACGTTATTATTTTAACTTTTTGTATAATAAATTACCTGCTAGATATGTAGACCTTCGATTTAGTCCTATTGTAATTATGCTGAAATCTCTTCCACGAAGTACGAAGCCAGTACGAAAACCAATAGGCATTAATTTAATACATATTTTATTCAAGAATACATAGGATTGAACAACAGGCTAAATGCCCATGTGAGTCCACTCCTTTTACAGGTCATGCATACATAGCATATGACAAATTAAAAGTATTGCATGCATTATGACAATAGATATATAAAAATACAAATAAAAAAATAATATATTGCATTACAAGGAGAAATATGACAAAATTTGTGCCTAAAAAATATATAAAGTGTCATTTATAGGGACCATCTAAAATCAAAGCGCTAATAGCGCTGAGAGAACAGGGTTTTTAATATGATGATGTCTCATTTCTTTTGTTTTTCAAAGTAAATTCAATAAACGATAACCAAGTTTTCAAGCGACACCAATAAACCCAATGTTATAAATCCGCTTTAACTTTGCTTGAACACGGTCGTTAAAAAAAGATGAACACATTATTTGTTTCAATGGATTTCTAACAAAAAGCACATCGCTACTCTTACTTTCCCCATTTCTCTTGCCCAAAGTTTACAAGATTATATGAATATGTGAAAGGAAATCTAAAATAACAAACTTCATTATTTATTTTATGTTTTTGTTTTTTTTGTTTTTTGTTTTTCATTTCATTTTATATACACATTTTCTTGTTATAGATAAATTAATGATATTCAATATAACAAAAATATATGTATCTTATATTGCAAAAATAATTTTAAAAAAAAGTTTGTAAACATTGTTCTCCGGCTGTGACTCGAACCCACACCCTTTTTCAACGCCGTTTGCATGGCGATCTAGCCTGGTTATTTTACCCACTGCACTAATGAGCCATACAGAAGAAATTTAATCTATATATTGTTGCCTGTTGGTGGAAATCCCAGCCAGTCATTGTTTCAAAATATCTCAGAATGAGGTGCGATTTTTTTTTTCGCTCGCGTACTTTCTTTTTTCATTACAGTTTATTTAAAACGTTATCTCCAGCATCGATTATTTTAATTCAGTTTCGCCTTCCATAACGCAATCGTACTGAAATAAGTAAGAAAATAATCACCATTTAGTGATAAGACAGAAAACAAAATTTAGAACTATTTTTCTGCGTAGAAAAAAAAATGAATTCTATAAAATATAGATGCCTAAATATAGCCCCAAACTGTTGTCCGAGTCAACATGTGTGCCACCATAGAGCAGCGTTGCAAGCATCCCTTTTCAAACATCTCAAAATTCAGTCTTTTTTACATGCTGGTTTCCAATGAATTTCTGCGTTAAGTAAAAAAGCAAGTACCAGTAGAGCAGCGAAATGAATATTACATCATTTTCCTGCAATAACGGAGAATCACGCCAACAACAATAGTTTTTCGGCCCGAATCATTGACGCTTGCGTCAAAATTTTTCTTGTCTTTATTCATAAACATCAAATACTTTTACAGGTATATGCATTAATAGTATATAACCAGTATTTGATACTTTTTAAAGGGAGTCCCAGCATCGTAAAATTCCGTTACTCTCCATACATCGCAGACAGATGAAATAAATAATAAAAGCCAGACGTGGGTATCCGACCAAGGAGGAGTCCTAGCTTCAATTTTTTAACAGACGGTTATATATAGGATGAAAGGCTGTCATTGATGGAAATTTTTGTTTCAATATTTCGAAATTCAAATATTCACAACACATCGACATATCAATAAAATGTTTGTTTACTTTCAAGTGATCGTATGCGTTAAAGAACCATTTCCTTGGAATGCCTTACATATATTTTAAACCTGAAGCAAGTGTTGCTCAAGTTTATTTTACGTTTTTTTTTGTTTGTTTTTTTAAGAATAATTTGTTTCGTTTTCGTCAAAAACTTTTGCCGTAATGCTCAAGGAAAGTAACTCTAGAATTCTCACTGCAGGAAAAGATATTTTTTGTCTTCATGTTTGACTTCAGCTAATTTATCGATATATGAATTTGAGTATCGATACGAAATCGGACAACACATATCGACGATAAATCGATATCGATGATATCGATGACAGCCCTAATAGGATGCTAGTTAATCTTGATATCGAAACTGTGGGATTAAATAATCAAAATAATGCTGTCACAATTTCATCATACTTTTTTAACTTTCATCTGAACCCCTTCAAGGAGTAAGGAGTCTGGTGGACTCCGTGTTTAGAAAAGTAAGTATCAAACACTGGTTCTTTAAAGTATCGATAGGAAAATGATTTTATTTGTATAAATATATATAGATCTTCTGATTGGATTAATTCCATTTTTAACGTCGTACATAATCATGTACTGTGTCACGTTTAGTTCTATATTTTTCTTGATTCGCTGTCATTTTGATTTAACATGTACCTTTATATCTCTCAATAATAATGATACGTAATTATATTTCTTCTGTTTTGAGAATTCGTTTTTAGTTAAACAACTACAATAACACACACACAAGAATAAAAAAAGAAAGAAAAAGCTACGCAACTTGTGCAAACAGGAAATCCTGCTTTAACATAAGGGTGTTTTTGTATATATCCATTTCTAATAGAATATATTTGATTCATAGCAAAGAACAATGAAACATTTTTATAAAACATTTTGTTTTCCATATTAAGCAAAAATCAGTTGCACTGAACACATTTATGTACATATTAAAATTAAAGGTTTTGCTTACAATAATATTTATTGTACAACGAGAAAGATGTATCCTTATCAAAACATTATTTTTAACTTTAATTCGTAATTAAGATAATCCATCCATCATTAAATTGTAATCATGGTCCAAATGCTTAAAAAGACTTCAGTGCAGATGCAAACGTCAATTTGATTTGGATTAAAAGCTGCTTTGCTCTAAGTCTATAAGACCTTGCATTTATAATAACATTTCCGGAATCACTTGATAGACCATGATAACAAATTAATGATGAAAGTTTGAAAGTTTGAAAGTTTTATTCACCATAAGCCAGAAGGTCGTACGACCCATGCGGCAAAACATATTACATAAATTGTACAAAACATGACGGAGATGAACAAACGAAAAGTGAAAGCAGTGTAAACGATCATGTAACATGCAAATCACATAAGACATCATATAAATATATATAAATATCAAAACAATGTCGTAATATTTCGAATAACTTCTATGATGGATGGATTACCTTAACAACTTATGTTATCAAATTGGACCATAATATCCACACTGTCGCGATGTCGGCACAATCCAAAACAACAACAACAACAAAGAAATTCACTATTTGAAAAATACAATACACTCTTTAGGGAAATAACACAAACACAATCAACAATGAAAAAAAAATTTTTTGATGAAAAAAAAGGTTAACCGAAATCCTGTTATGCTTCTTAATTTGTTGTAAAATGTCTATCAATATATTTATAAGAAATATACACATATTACATGAAAATTGTAAGAAATCCACAGATTACGAAATGACAAATATACGGACTTAAGGTAATCTATACATCATGAAAAAAAAAACAAAAAACATATAACTTATTATTATACAAAAATTATTATTTTTATTATTATCATAGTATTATTACTGACTGTTGTAAAACGAAGATTTACTTGCCTATTTTCCCAGATGATTTTGAAATTTATTAAACTAACCCATACGCGACAAAGGGTGGCTGCTCGTGGCTGCAGGCGGTATTGGAGAACCTACTCTGATCCTCGGGCTGTCCATTTTAAACACCATTAAATGTTTAATATTCATGAGTATGTACAGTTCTAACCGACCATACCATTCTGTCCTACAACGTTTAATGTATTACTGAAGGCCTAAATTACTAAATCACTGAATTTATCAACAATAAAATCATTTACGAAGATGTTCGGTATATCCAGAAGCACTGAGCAAACGTTTCTTTTAGTTGGTCTGCCACAGTGGTTTCGATTATATGATTTGAGGCCACGTTTTCCATTGAGTCTTTATAATGGTGTTCTTCATGCGCAGTTTCGGGTCGCATAATTTTCAGAAATTTGATCACTCAAACCATGTGTTAGAGCAGTAACTTCTTGTAAAAAACACTTGTTTGAACGGTCATTCCAATCAAGTGACTTACACAAAAAATTTGCTTCTTGTACGCATAAATCAATACAATCGTTTAAAGTAAAGATATTGTAAATGATTGCACTATTATGTCCAGATATGTGTTTACCTTCGATTACAGTAAAGGAAGTACCATATGTACCGCAACCTGAAACGGAGAACGTCCCCATTATCAATCTGTGGAGATGCATTTGGTGTTAAAAGTGGACAAGATAATTCAGGTTTGAGTTTTATCTAGGACGTTTACTTGATTTACCATGTAGGACACAAAACTACCTGTACATCGACTAACATACTTCGAGTACGTTTATATAGCATCTGACATGAAATATATATATATATATATATATATATATATATATATATATATATAAATGATATTACGCGAGCATCAGGTGCGTAAAATAGCTGAAAACAACCATATAAATTGTGTATTTCTTGTGCATTATCAAATAACAGTAAATAATACATAGTTTCAATCAAAGTTAATTGCATCACATATATGTACGATTAACCCAGCGGGTTGAGTTCAACACAGTTTGCATATAGCCCACATACCCGTCACGCGGAGTAATACAGTAATTCGGCCAATAAGTTATTTTTGACTGTTAATAAAAAAAATTTTAAACCAAAATTTTTTAAACGCAAATGGTTCATAAGCTGCATATATCTGCTGTAAAATATCAGTTAAACGTTGAAAAAAATGATAAAAAAATCGATTATTATTTTTATTTTGTATGGATGTCAAAATACTCTCGTTGTATACATTTTGCACTGGCGAGTATTCTCAAAGAAATAATTTAATTTAAAAAAACTGGCACCAAATCACAATTTGTTTATCTGCTATGTCATCAATTCATGTATCCGCGGTTCGTCAAAGGAGACATATGAGTCTATGGAAAGCGTTTGAAAATTGACAAAGATATGCGAACTATGCAAATAAGCTATTTTTGTAAATGAAATTCTGTGGAATACAATTCAGTAAGAGATCCTTTCTTATTAATGCATTGAAGAAATGCTGTTGTCAATGTGTATATACTGGTTGCATCTCTAAACATATCTGTAACACTTTTTAACTATTTTGCTTTTGTGTCGGAAGAATATACACTTCTTTCAGAGTATTAATGGATCTCTAAGCATATTGTCATATGATTAAGTACAATATATAAATTAGTATCCGATCATGCAAGATTTATATTCAAATCGCCATTCTATTGTACTGGGACTGGCATTTTTATGTTTAATTGTATTCGTGTTGTACAATTTTGGATATTCTGTAAACTGTTCATTGACAGAGACGACGGTGGGCACACCCTGTATTCGACAGTTCGTGACGCGACAAGACAGCAGTCATTATAATGATACTAGCAATGCTAATTTGATTGCCGCCTAACATGAGCCTACCTGTAGTATCATGTCACTTTTGCTTTTGCTTGTTTTGTTTTTGCTAAGTTTACCTTCGCCGCGAGCATATATAAGTCGTTCAGTGGCTCCCAGCCGTAAAGCTAAATTCAGAGTACAGGTGAAGGTAGAGCACGGAGTTACAAAAGTAAACGACCTATCAAAATCAATGGGAAAGTTTTCTCACATGTAGACAAAGTCACCAAATGACTGAGATACTGTCGGTGAAACTATATTGTCTCACTGTGATATTACGCCGAAGATATCAAACTCTGCGCACGGGTTACGTCACACTACGCTACTTTAACCACTGCCACCACACAAGTCAAGCGATGACAATTTAGACCATGTGACCAAAATCAACTGGGAAATTAACCATAACATCTTTTCATTCCAAAATGTGTTGAAAACACTCTATCTGCTTTGTTCCTAACACAATCGTTGGATTAAATTTTCTCGCATAATCAAAAATCAGTTGCCGTTCACTTTCACAAGCCATCTGCAAATGTTGTCGAGTTACCGGTGAAGCAGTATAGATACACTCATAATTTTATAAATGAATGTTATTTGATTTTATTTTTTTACTTTTTTTATAATTTTGAATGTTATTTTCGTGAAATATAACGAAACTGATATGATATATTCAAAACTAAAATTAAAAGTGAAAAAAGTAAATCCATCCTATATCAGCCGAATCTTCTTGTGGTGTAAGGGGAGGTAATTACTGCGGCGGAGTTTGTGTAGATATGTGAGATGATATCGCATCCGGACATATAGTAGTAGTACACATATACTGTATACATATATACGGGGGTCATCCAATAAAAAGTGAGACTGATTTAATATCTCTAGAACTAAGCATAGCATTGTAACAATTTTTAATAAGCACATGGTGTATTCATTTTTTATCATTATATGTTTGCCTAATGACGACCACGGTGGCCGAGTGGTTAGAGCGTCCGCCTCGGGAGCGGGAGATCGTGGGTTCGATCCCGGGCCGCGACATACCAAAGTCATAAAAAATGGTACTGTTATATCCTTGCTTGGGCTCACATATAAGGGTGTTCAGGAGGTTGGCCGGTGTCAGGATAATGTGACTGGGTGTGGTATCATGCCACATGTCTACGGTGTGATACTGCAGTGTGGCAGCACTTTATCTGTCTCAAGTAGACATCGTCTCCAAATAACTGAAACACTGTCAGCGGGACGTTAAACCCAACAAACAAACAAACCTAATGACGTCACGTAATGTGACATCATAACAAATACCATGGTCAGCTGTATTGATGAAGAGCAAAGAGCTTATATCAAAAATGGTTTCTGTAAAGTTAATGCTGTTCCGCAGCAAATTCTAAATGTCATGGATCCATTTATGTTGTAACCAGAAAGAAAACTCTGCCTGTAAGTAAGTAAAGGAATTTTATACTTATAGTTATAATATGGTTTCAGGCCCTGAGCACGTTCACCGACTTAGCAGTTTTTACCACTGATTCATAAGTAGTAGTATCCATCTATCTATCTCCCCAGGGAACAATGTCTTTGACAGATCTCGAGCCTATTACCTCTCGATATTGAAGCGCATGTCCTACTACTTGACAAATGCTCCCCAATTATTACCGTAAAGCGACAGACGGGATACTTCGTCCGGATATTGGATATACATTACGGTCGTGTGCGTAAATGGCGTATTTCAATAGATCATATTAACAGAGGATCGGCAATACCCGGTATGATTCGCTGATTTAAATTGACTAATCAGTGACCGGGGAAAAGTTATTTCCCATTGAACAATGTGTGAAATTTTACACCGGCATGTAGTTTAGGTGTTCGAGAAGTGCTCGTTGCTTTATGTAGGTTACGTCTAATTTCGGTGTTAAATGGTCAATATACAATGAAAAGAATACACATGTTATCCCAATGAATGTTCGCATTCTAATACTTATATTCTATATGCTATTAACACAACACTAATAATGAATTTCAAATGACACAAAAAACACCATCATTATATCATCAAAACAACATCTACAACAACAACAGATGCCTTAGTTAAAATATGCACATTTCTAAAATTCAGTTAAAGCAGTACTACTTATATTTACTGATCGATAGTTCAGTTACCAACTTTTGTAAAGCGAAATTTTGCTTGCCTATTTTCGGGAAATGTATATAACAAAACTGTCTAAATCTTGTAAAGTTTGAACTTGGTATCTCGTGTTCGTTCTCTCTACTACTACAGCCACACAACATATACCCCAGTCCGAACCGACATGAACAGGTGGAACTGCCCGACTCAGTTTCATAAAAGCCCCCATATTAGCACGACGTGTTCAAAAGAACTAAGCATCAACAATGCCTCATTGCTAACTACTCAAAATTTGCAATGGGTTTCCTACTTCTCAATGTATAAGACTCAACTGATTTATACAAAGATTAAAAAGCTACTTTTGAAACTTATGCAATAACCCAAATAAAAGCTATTCCTGATCGTGGCTCGTATCTCAATTATATCTTCAACAGAACAAAAAGTTATCTTAAGCTTATATTCCATAGCTAAAGACATGCAAATTTATTTTATTTCATGAACATCTTCATCTTACATCATTTTTTTTTAATGTCAATACAGAAAACAAAGGATTGGTTACTGTTAAAGATATATATGGTTATTTTTTCGGTCGAAGCAAATTTTAATTAGAAAGAGGACTATATTATTTTGCAAGTTCAATTACGTACATCATAATTTATAATAAAAAAAAACGCCAGTTAACAAAATAATTAATGTATATAACAAACACGTGAATTGGGATACGTACGCAACGGGGTAGCGAAATGTGACACAGGACCAAAATATTGGGTCAACATTAAATATCTAATATTCAAAATATGTGTAAACCAAGCCGTCCTGAAAATTTTGTCATGCAAATTTAAATGTATATCCGAAAGTCTAAATCATTATCAACTATAAAACCATTTACAAAGAGGAATGTCGGATATATTTAAAAACAAACACGTGGGGCACGAGAAAGCATTCCCTTTAAATAGATGGTCTACTATAGTGGTTTCCATTTTGTGATTAAAGGTCACATTATCCATTATGTCTCTTAAATTGTGTTCTTCATGCGCAGTTACGGGTCGCATAATATGAATCTAAATTAATCAAACCAGTTGAAAAAGCGGTTATTTCTTGTAAATAGCATGTGTTTGAACCATAATTCCAATCAACTGACTTACACACAAAAGATACTTCTTGTAATAATGTTATATTTAATTAAAATCAAAAAAAAAATATTATGATCTGTGGAGATACTTAGTTTTAAATTTAAATTAGGACGCATTACTACTTGTAGATCGAACTTAAGTACTAACGCATATATAGAAAATTATATATACTACATGTAATATCTGAAATTGCAATGTATATTGCAAAATAAATCATACACTGTCACTTGGACTGGATTTTTGATGTTTAATTGTATTCATGTCGAACGATTTATTTGTGTGTTAGTGTTGTTAACTGCTTTGTACATTGACAAAGAAGACGGAATGTCAACATTGTAACCGGGAGTTCGTGAGGCGACATAACAAATTCGTTAAAATGATACTGACTGTTCTCATTTGACTGGCGCCTAGCATTGGCTGCGTATTTTTTTCTTGTTTACGTTTACTGCGACAGTATTTCAATCAAACACTGAAACTCAGTCGTCAAGCTAATTGCAGGGTACATGTACTGATTCCTCCACCCATATAGATATAGCCACTAAAAGACTGAGATATGTCGTGAAACTATACTGTCTCACTGCGATATAACGCCGTAGTTATGTGAGATGATATCACATCCGGATATATAGAAAGAAGTACGAATACAATATACGTACGTATATGCATATACATGTTATTTAGATATATGATAAAATGATCCACCAAAGATATTTGATTTGATGAAAAGATTTCTTGTCATAATGCTTAATACTTAATTATAATTGTTCAAGACTTTCAAGTCCTCATGCTTAAGTTTTAGATCATCTATTCATTTGTAGCATGAAATTCCCGACTAGAGTTCTATTACTGATATACAAGATGCATCTTTTTATCATATGCTTTGGTCAATGGAAAGCAAAATCTGGCAAGTTTTCTTCGAGTTAAGATTTTGAAATTAAATAAAAATTAGCTGATTATTCTGAACTGGTCCCTTCTTTGAGCATATCAGAGCCGGAATACTGAGTCCGGTTCATAGGGAGCTATAATAGTTTTCACATTATTTCCTATGGTTGTCATGATAACGCTTTTCGTTTGTTACACGTTACTTTTCCCCAGCGGCTTCTCTTGTTACCATCAAACTGAACACTAATGCTGCCGTCCGAACTGTATTTATACATTTTGAGACTTATTTTTGCATTTTTTTTGATAGAAAAATTCTTTACAAACTGTGGAATATCTTGTTTTGCATATCTACCTTCAACACATGTAAAATTCGCAGGGTTGAAACTGAGTCCAGGCGTGCAACCACATCGTCCTGTTAGGCATTGCAAGGTCAGTCCGGTATGTAAGACACAGTCCGCGTCTACAGAACACACAGCATTATCCAGACTGAAAGTGTCTGTAAAAAAGAATAATTATATTAATAATAGTTACAAAATGACGAGGATACTGATGATATGGAAGAAAGTAAGCTCGAAATACGAAACAGGACTTGAGTACTACCTGGTTACTTCGTTGCGGAGATATAGTCAGATAAGAAAAGTCCAAACAATTGGACAAGTTCAGCAGTCCTGATTGAAGACAATTTTAACACTTGGAATAAACAAAATCGCTGATAGCTGTTCAATTAATTAAATATGATATTTTACTGAAACTAACAATTACACAATTATTCTTTATGTATTGTAATATGTAAACACATAATTAACTCACCGGGCTCGCAAAGTTCGCCTGTAAATCCCGGGAAGCAGGTGCACGTGAAACTATTCACCATATCATTACATGTATAGAACAAAGAAAATGCATTTAATAAAAGTATGAAATAGATTTCATAAACAAAAGCACATTTTGGAATAAGATAAAGGATTTTTTAAATGAAATGTAAATCAAACCTTTATCTACAACCAACTATCTTGAAATCATCAAAATGGAATGATGGAATAAAAGATAATGTGATATTCATCTTAAACTACATTTAGCAAGGTAAATATTTTTAAGTGATGTAACACTTTTTACGTACTAATGTTCTGAAAACCAACATGTTTTCACAATTATATGCTTGAAGACCATTT
Source organism: Solen grandis (assembly GCA_021229015.1). Lineage (NCBI taxonomy): Eukaryota > Metazoa > Mollusca > Bivalvia > Adapedonta > Solenidae > Solen > Solen grandis. Next base: position 9,198,254 of record CM037778.1, read on the forward strand.
GACCTTTCTAAACGCAGTAAAAAGCATCCCATTTGAAGTTTTGAGTACTACATATAATATCAAAGTAAAAAAAAAATGATCAGATTTTCCGATAAAACATCATGAATTGAAAACAGCAATTTAATTGTAACCTAAAGAATGCCTGAAATGAATATTGAATTATAACCTTTATAAAAATAAAATATTCACACATTAATGCTTCATTGCTCACTAATTCCGAAGTATCCGCTTGTATATCCAGAGAAAAGGGTGCACATGAAACTGTTCACCTCATTAGTACAAGTGTCACCAATACATGGCTTTAACCTTCCTTACTTGATCTTGACATATTCTTTTATTATTAAGTCTCACTATGAATCATCTGACATGTACTTATATTTGTGGACATTTTGATTTTTCCTTTAATTACTTCGGGTGGTGTCCAATTGTGTGAAATTTCGAAACTGTTTAAATCATTAACATAGTTATATGAATAAATAAAAAATACGAAATGCTAGTGTGCCTTGTACCTAAAATAATATGAATTTAGAATAACACAATTTATGCCATAATGAACTTCTTTTCGAAAACAGGTTTTCACTTATTTGTCCTTAAGGGTCTCGTGACCTTTAACTTCTAGACAGAGAGACAGAGGTCAGGTCAAAATACATGTGTATTTTTAGTAATAGTGATGACAATTTATTCAGTAACAGTATTACCATTAAACGCATTTCATTTGAAAGTAGGCTTTTGTATAGGATATCAAACGCACAAAATATATTTGTTTCGACTAAACATGATAAAATGAGAACATCAATATAATATGCACACTGCTTAAAATGGAAACTAAATTCCAACATTTGCATATTAATATAGATATAGCAATGCTTAAATTGAAACAGCTCACCAATATCGCAGTATACACCTGTATATCCCGTGAAACAGGTGCACGTGAAGCCTTTCACCCCATCAGTACAAGTACCATTAATACAAGGATTTGACTGGCATTCATCGATATCTAGGCAGTGGAAAATATGAAGTAATTACAGAAAAAATATTTAAATAGAATTAAATTTTGGAATCGAGCTAAATTCATTTCATATACCCCCCCAAATTTCTTTCTTTTATAAGTCTCACTTTGAATCTGAACATGTACTTATATTTGTGGACATATTTTTCCTCTATTATTTTGATGTGTTGTTAATTTGTGTGAAATTTCGAAACTTTTTAAATATTTAACATGTTATATAAATAATATGAATGAATAAAATAAGAGATAATGATAATACTGACTTGAACCTAAAACCTCAAACTCTATGCTTAGACAGTTTAACATTTTCTTACAGTTTTAAACAATTTTACGCTCTAGCGAACTTTATTTTTTCGAAACAGATTTTCACTGATATGTGTTTTAGGGCCTCATAACCTTTACTTTCCTGACACAGAAACAGAGGTCGGGTCAAAATACATGTGTATTTTAACGCTTGGAATTCATGCCGAAGCATTATCATTATAAAAAAAACACACCATTTGAAGGAAGGTTCTGCAAAGGATATAAAATGCACTGAAAATAGGTTTCGATAAATCATAATAAATTGAAGAAAAAAAACAATGCAACATAAAAACTGCTTAAAATTAACATTAAACTTAATTTTTGCATATTGATATGGATATAGCAATGCTTTAATAGACATCACACGGAACAAGTGCACGTGAAATTGTTCATCCCTCAGTACAAGTGCCACCAATACATGGATTCGACTGGCACAGTGTAGTTTTCGGCAAAGGATATCAAATGAATAAAATCTCATTAAGCTCTCAGCTTTCGATTTAATCCTATTCTATATATGTTTTGAATTGTTCTGTTATAGTATTTGACTAATGAATATGCTTAAATTAAACTAAATGCACAAAAAATATATTTATTTCGATTAACCATTATAAAATGAAAACATCAATATAATATAAACACTGTTTAAATAAAAAATGAATTCTAACATTGCATATTAATATAGATATAGCAATGCGGAAATTGAAACAGCTCACCAATTTCGCAGTAGGCACCTGTATACCCTGCGAAACAGGTGCACGTGAAACTGTTCACCCCATC
>CM037778.1:9200442-9250442 GCA_021229015.1 Solen grandis
CTATAGTTTTCGTTTTTGTGGATGCCTGTTTATTTTTCATCGGGTCAACTTAATTAAATTGTATTTTCACGAGTGGTGAAGTTCACGAGTTGGAAAAAATATTGCATCTTCCACAAAAAGAACAAATTTTCTTTTTGTTATATGATGAAAAGAGTGAAATTATATTTTCATTATTTTTACCTGTGAAATTATGAAATATAATTATTTATATTTAGCGGTAATCCACTCAGAAGCATATAATAAATATAGTATAACTGATTTAGTACAGAGCTGTATGCTAGTACGCCTTAGATATGACATCGCTTGATTATGGGCGCCATAACTTGTACCACTGACTTTTATGCATGGTTCGCATGGTTTGATATTTAATTAACATATACTGTAACAAATCCTTACGACAACACAATTCCAATAGATAGAACAATCTTTATTTAAAAGAGATTAAACCCTATCACTCTAACATAACGATGAATGTTACCTATTACAACTTTTAATGATCATGATGAAAGAAAAATGAATAGATAATATGCTACATGTTATGTCCATTCCATTACAAAATATATCGGAACCAATATGAAATTATTATTAGCCGGTCTATCAAGGCATCTGTTGCTGAACCCCAACTATTATTGTTCAAGTCTTGGCCCCAGTATAATAACCAAGTACCATCGAATGAATTTACCTGTAAAGTTTAAACCTAGCTTTCGAGAATAATTTTTATTGGCACACGCTTGCAAGTGTTGTTTAATACTATGTGTCATATATGAACAGATAGTTCAATAGTTTTATACATATTTTTTCATAGAGTAATATTTTGATTGCTGCAACTGTTAAATTATAAACCGAACTGTGAAGGTCAAGATGATACTTGAGCTTATAATCATAGTAAATGGTCCCCGGTTATGTAATTTGCTAAAAATCAAAATCAGAACAAGCAGTCAATTGCTGATCACATGAGGCGAATAATTTCGAAATGATTTGTCCTATGGAACTTTAAGACCCTGTGTTTCTGTAGCGTGTTTAGTGAACGTAACAGTCGCATGTAAGCAAGATACCCAATCGCATTTGTTAGCTATTATTAGTCAACGGTCGGCTGCACTGAATGCAATGAAGCTAGTTGTTTGTTTCATCCCGCAATTCATTTTAAGTTTGGATAAAATGTCCCTTTAAAAGGAATGCTTGTTCAGTTTATTATTAACCAGTCGTTGCTTAACCACCAGCTGTTTTTGTTCGAATCTTGGCTCCAGTTTGATAACCAAGTACTGTGGAATGATCTTACCGTAAGGTTTAAATATAGATTTCAAGAATTGTTGGCACATGCGTGTAAATGTTGTTTAATACTGTGTGTATATAAGAACAGATAGCATCAAAAGTTTCTATACATATTTTTTCGAAGAGTTAAATATATTTAAATTGCTACATCTGCTAAATTACACACCGAACTGTGAAGGCCAGTATAATAATTGGGCTTATATTTATAAATGGTGTCCGGGTATATGTATTTTGTTAAAATTCAAAACAGAGTACCAGAACAAGCAGCCAAATGCTAATCACAGTGGTTCGAAGTTGCAACGTGAGAATCGTCCTTATGTTTCTGAAATTTTGGCTGCTTCCCACAATTCATTAAAAAATTGGAAATCCTGCAACGGATAATCTCGATTACTAGTATCTGCCGAATGCAACATGTCCGAAATTTTACGAGAACAATGATGAGGGAATCACAAATCCGTGTAAATTAATAGGCTTCAGTAATTCATATATAGATCTAGCGTCAAAAAATCTTTTGACTTTGCTTTTCGTTTTGTATATGCACGTATTTACTTTATATATTACATATTATTTATATATTATATGTACTATGGATTACTTACTGAGTTTCAGCCAATAGCAAGACGTGTCGTTCTCTCCTGATATCACAGTCTGCACGAAACTTGAACACGTGCTGCACACACCTGTCTGTGTATTGTAACAAACATTAATACATTTCGTGTTCAGAACACAGGCGGACAAACACTCCAACACGTGACTTTTTGGTCCTTCAATAAGACCATCGTCATTTGAACAGCGGAAGTTGAAAGATGCTACCTTGAACTGATTAAAAGCCTCAACTCCAAAGCTAAGGTTCGTGAAGGCTATAAGGAAAACAAAACAAGGTACACGTAAAACCATTTTGTTCGTGCCTTCGTCGAATTTTCAGTTACTGAATGACCGAAGATAAAACCTTGATATATATCACTAGATTGCTTTTAAGCTCACCTGTGCACAATGTACTCACTGTGAGCTATCTGCTCAGGATTCAAAATTCATTACATAGCTCTAAATAAAACTGCTGAAACCAGGATGAATGGAACATAAGCTTATCGTCAATATTTTAGGCTAATTGTGCTCAGCAAACTCCACGCAGTAGTTACCTCCACTTACAGTGCCACCACAAATAAACCACCGTCTCTTTAATCAGTGTGGTATATGACGTCATTTTAAGCCTATCACAAGCAGCATCGAAAAAGAAAACTGCTGTAAGTTTCTTTACCAATCTGAATGGGATATAGCAGATAAACAGTGCATGCTTCCTAATATTCGGGAAAACATTATTAGCGATGTGCTTCAACACAATTTCACGAACTCGGAAGGTTTTCCCGAATGTTTGGAAAATCTGTACATCTGACAAAAGAACATCGTGACATTTGTGTAGAACACAATTTTCCGCTTCGCATGCGCTATTTACCAATAAAACTGATAATGAAATAAAATGCAGCAGTTTTCCCCCTCTGAATCGATGCAAAATATGTTTTTCGTGTTAGCTTAAAATGACGTCATTTACCACGTGGCATAGTTACACACATTTTAAAAAGATATAATGTGTTTTACCGTACATGTATAAAAAAATAAACCTTCGCAATTTCGTAAACTTACCATCATCACGTGACATTTTTGATGGGGGTAAGTGAATGTGCATCACTGCATGGAGTTTGTGTACTCAGTTGAGCGATATTGAACCCATATGACCCTCTTGGTTTTTATCTTATTAATACTGAAAGCATTCTTATCAAACTGGTTTAATATTCTTATTGATATAAGTCTCTAACCCAGTCTGCTTACTCAATAACAATTTATATTGATATTTAAATAGGATCAGTTCCGAACCATATGCTACAGTAAATATACAGCAGTCAGTACGTCTCTCGGAATGAAATAAAACTGTCAATGATATAGCTGATTTCCTTCGAGTAGGATGTACAGAGATTGACAGTTCAAACACCAGACTTCCACGGACACATGTTTGAGTGTTATAACGGAAATAATAAGCATGCATTTCACATTTACAGTGAAACTTCGCTCTGATTCGATATTGGACATTTTTTGGTTGTTCTTCATTCAACTTTTTCATCAAATAAAATGACTGAATATTTGGATATTAACGTAGTTAGACAGTGTCCGACAAATTCTCAAATAATCTGGTAGCCCATCATTAATTGTGATCATTGTACATCAAGTGATCGTGGGAATTTTATAGGAAATGCAAGCCTTTATAGACTTCGAAGAAAAGAAAGTATATATTCTTAGTCAATGGATGATCTGACAACATCTCGTAGAAGGTCGTCTCAAACAAAGGTATCCGGTACGTTGCTTTGACCGAAAAACTGCCGCGCTTAAAATCAAAGCGCTGAGAGTGCTGAGAGAGCAGGGTTTTTAAAATGATGATGTCGCATTTCTTTTGTTTATCAAAGTAAATTTAATAAGCGATGATCAAATTTTTAAGCGATGCCAGTGAACCCAATGCCATAAACCCGCTTTAACTGTTTGAACACGGTCTTTAAAAAAAAGATGAACACATCATTTGTCTCAATGGATGCTAACAATAAACATACTCTCTTACTCTCCCTATTTCTCTTGCCTACAGATTATAAGATTATATGATTATCTGAATATGTTGAAGCAAACTGTCGTTTTTTTCTTTCATTATTTTTCTTTTCATTTCATATACACATGTCCTTAATATACCGGTAAGTAAATCAATGATGATCAATGTCTCATATTGCAAAAGTATTAAAAAATGTAAAAAAAATGTTCCCCGGCTGGGACTCGAACCCACACACCCTTTTCAATGCCGTTTGAGTGGCGAACAGACTGAATATTTTACCAACTCCACTAAAGGGCAAACTGTTGCATATAAATGAAGTTGTATCTCTATATCGTTGGCTATCGCTGGAAATTCCAGCCAGTCATGGTGAGGTGCGTTTATTTTTTTATTCGGTTATCCGAACAATTTATATTTCCACCTCAATGTACGAATTATCGCAGTTTAACTTATACCCAAACCGGTTGCTATATGTAGCTTTTCAATGGCCTTGTATCACAATGAAAATATTTTTTAAGGTAATCCATCCACCAAGTGATCATGAAAATTATATATAGTAAATGCAGGCCTTATTGATCAAAAGAGCATATTACTCCAAGTCAATGGATTCTTGCATCTGCACTGAAGTCCTTTAAAGCATTTAAGAAACGTGATTATAATTTATTGATTGATGGATAACCTTAAAATATCTAGCACTATGTCTCCTTCAACAGGTGATGTGCGTACATGTATATATTTTATAGTCGTTAATCATGAGGTAATTGGATAATCATATGAAAACCATTTATTATTCATAACAAAATAGGCCTTAGGCATGGTTATAAGTATTTCGCCAGGTTTGAAGATATTTAGTTTTTAAATTGTCGTATACTTATTTAAATTATAAAAAAAATCTACAAGCAAACATAAATTGTAAATTGAATACAAGCAATTTACTTAATATATTGCAAAATTTGCTAAAAATTGCATTTTGACCGTCAAGTCATCTGTTATTGGATTGTCGAGCATTTTTTAAATTGTTCCGAAAGATTCAGTAAAGTCTGACAAGTATAAACAACGTAAATAAGCTGATTCATGCTAAAGCTCATCAAACTCGGTCATTCTGTTTTCATTTTTCGATGAAATTTCTATTAATATAGTTCAAATTAAATTGGAACACTCTATATCTGATGCTCAGTACACCGGAGAAATAAATGCTAAAAATAACCATAACGTCGTTACGTCAGAAAAAAACAACGACGTTATCTGACGCGTCGTCAATAAGATACATATATACCGCTTAGCAGCATTCATTTCCGCAAGACACGTCAAGTAATCGGAGTTTAAATTTTAGTTTTTCACTGCAAGATGTCGTCAATTATCCAAGAGAAAGTAAACTGGCTCTACAAAAAGGTGTCCGTCCTAATTGCTATACACCAAATGATCACCGACGGCGTGGGAGTGTACGACAAGCCGGTGGTCCGTCGGGAGCGCCCGGAGGTGTGGGGAGACAGACCTGATTATAAGGACCTGGAGTCCGGGAGGTATAGGTACAGGAGATACATGAAGGTGCCCGAGTGGAGGAAAAGGGTGAGTTGTTCTAGGTCTTAAGAGAACAGTCGCCTTGATTAAAAATAAAGTTTAACCCGTGATAAACCATTATTACAGTTTCAGTATTTGGGTTTAATGTTTTAATTTGACCATGTAATATGTTCCATTTGCGTTTTTTTTATCCCTCAGGCAGAGTTAATGTATCTGTAATGATTTAAATTTACACTGATGATGATGACGATTTTATTTCAGAAGAAAAAGAAAAGTAATAATTATTTTATTATTTATTATTATTGTTTAATATTATTATTTATTCAATTATTTATGTATTTATCTATTTTTAAACATTTATTTTATTTCCAGTTTGACAGAATGGAAGAAGACTTAAAGATTGCCCGGGCAGAAAGAGCCCACACAAGACAGGCCCACATGGAGGTCCCCTGTACACATAGACCTACCCACCCTGAGATCGAGGCCGCTATCCAGGATGTCAGGAACGGATTCCAGCGTTTTCTCCGACGTAGTACAGGCGCCGAATTGGCTGATCGTTTTGCCCAATAATTATTTTGTCGTCATTTTCATTATATATTTTGGTTGGAATAATTGATCAGTGGATAAAAAAGAAGACCATCCTAATATGATTACATTAATTCATTTTATTTTATATTTTCTCCGAGATGTTGTTAACTCCATCCCTTTGTTGACAATGGTTTGAATGCAAAATAATGCATACATTTTATGTTTAAAATGGTGCGTTCTTGTGCTGCTTTTTTTTTTTACATTCTTGGGATTGTGTGTGTGTGTGTACATTTATATAATCATGGTCGGGGACCCTCCGGTTTTAATTCAAAGGAACTTGTCCAAGATTTTATGGAGACAAACATTCTGACCAAGTTTCATGAAGACTGGCCTAAAAATATGGCCTCTAGAGTGTTAACAAGCCAAATTGTTGACGACGCACGTCGCACGACGGACGCTGGACAAAGGTCGATCACAAAAGCTCACCTTGAGCACGTTGTGCTCAGGTGAGCTAAAAAAGAATTAATTTTAAGTTACAAAAAATACTTTATACACCTTTTGAACATTTTAAGTATAAACAAACTAATACATCAAAAGACTCAAAATGGAATATACATGACATACATTGTTATAACACCTGCCATTGTCTGCCAAACTGTTAAAACAACAGATGATTTACACTGGAAGCTTTTTCGCTGATAATACAATTCATACAATTTTACTGAATTGGTGAATGCTGTTATCTTGTTTCTTGCTCTTGATTTAAAAAGAAATTGTTCGAACACTTAACATGCACCAAATACGTACAAGTTTTGCTAAATATCAATCCAAATTTACTCCGATAAAAGTATAACATAATGGTTCTATGAAATTGTGTGTTGTACCTTTGACAGTGTGGTTTTGACAAATAAAACCAGTGACAGGAATAAAGCTTTAATCTAAGATGGTTCAGTGACATTTGTTTTCTTTTTTTACTAGGAAATTAAAATAATATGTAAAAAAATAACAGACCAACACAAATAAGCAATGTTCCTTTTTATCCTAGCAATTAAATTCTATTTACCAGCAGCTTACCTCATTTATCCGGTAAATGCAGCATACACTTTATTTTCATAGGCTCTACTGTTGGAACCAGTCTCAGAAAATGCAGGATGAAGCAAGTAGGTGAGAAGTCTGACCGTCAAGAGTGTAGCTGGTTGGTCTCAGTATATGTCTGAACATTGGTAGGGTTACTCCAATCTATATAAAAAGGAAATCATATACCCTCTCACTAAGTAATTACAACTTTCAGGGGTGTTGGCAGTTTTGTATATTTCATTAATGCACATGAACAGGCTCAATAATACTTAGTCTACTAGTTTCTATTTCTTCAATGTTTTTGCTTTATACAAAACCATGTTTATTTTGAATTAGGTGGAGAAAAAGTTATGAAAAAATTGCAGTCAAAAAAGGAATGTGGAAGGGGAGAGGGACAATTGACAAAGTTTTCATTTCAGCCATGTGACTTTGCAGAACTTAAAGCTAGATTTAATCCATGCCAAATTAGCAAAGCAGAGATAAACATGTGAGTGAAGTTGAACACACTAAATGGCATCAGAGAGAAAATGTGTAGACAGTAAATATCTATTTTTAGATCATAGGAGACATTGACTTTGATGACAGGGTGGCACACTTCAATGCTTCACTTTCAAGTGCCTTTCTTGAAAAAAAAAACAAAAAAAAAAAACAGAAAAAAAAACAGAAAGAAAGCTGAAACAAAGAGATGTTTGTGAAAAATATATACCCCCTCATATGCCATAATAACTATTCAGCTATATTATATGTATAACAAGATATGTGATAACGTCACAGGATGTGACAAATGACCCCAATGCATATTCATGGTTTTGCCAAAAATTTCCCTGACATTTTTACCAGTGAAATTACTACTGCATTATGCATGTGCATGTAGGCTATACACAATACTGAATAGCTAAGAATCATATGCATAATTGAACCAGAGTTCATGTAGCAGATAATTATTTGCTATAGCTATACATTATAAAAGAAAACTTTATAATACTGGCCTCCTCCACCCCTTACATCCAACCCTTACCTCCTTTAATTAAAAAAAATATGTAAAGTGAAATACCTTTTGTACAATTTTTTTATTCAACTGGATACTTTTGGAGCTGATTTTTAAACTGACAACATCATTATTGTTCAATGTGGTGAACATTTCTGCCAAGTACTTTCAAAATCCACCAAGGAATGTCAGAGAAGTGCGGCAACGATAGTCCAGATGGACAAACAATCTGATTCCAGTATACCCCCCACCCACAACTCTGTTGTGGGGGTGTAATTAACAGTGGACTCTATCCTATTTTCTAGAAGTTACCTACTTTAATTAGTCCAAGCCAGTCAAAACCAGTCAGTAGATTTCTGATGCACTCTGATGTCTCTGTCATGCAAAAGATATGCTCATCATTTATTAAAGATGGGATTTTCCCATTCTGTAAGATGCTCAAGCCTGAAAATAAAGGATGTATGAGTAACTCTTTTTACGCTTTGCTTAAAATAACATTTTGTTTAATAACTTTGTAACTTATGCATTCTATAAATAACATGAGTGTATGTTCATTGGAACTACTGCCAATATGTTGGAGCTTTTACTCCAGACAGAGATATGATTAAGAATGCACAAACAACTGTATAGATTAGTCATGATATCTAGTCATTTAGCATTGATGTTTTAACCAGACTGCTTGAGTGAAGAGGTGAGTGCATGTAACCTTTGCATGTAAACCCAATTACAGGCAATTCTAGGTCCATAAAAAAGGAATACCAATGAGTATTAAGATTGGGGGTATATTTTTCTCCTTAACTTTGTACCCCTACATATTGTGAAACCATATAATATTGGTGTTACACAGCCAATTTTGGGGTTAAAAACCTTCATTTGAGGGTAAATGGGAAGGCTGGCAGAGGGATAATGCTTCATCAAATCAAAATTATGGGACATGAACATTCTAGATTAAATATTTAAACTTAAAAGAAGGAAATTTATTTAACTGCAAAGAGAAATAATTTCAACAAGGTGTAAGTCTGAGATCTGAAGTATAACTGTTTCACCTAAAATTTTGATCACAAATGTTTGTGTGAAGTTTTCAACAAATATATTCACTTCTTTTTGAATAGTGACTTGCATGCAAAGCTTCTTAGTCAACAAAGTGACTAAACCACTGGTTTACCAGTTACTAAACAGAAATTTTGACCAATGTAAATACCTTTGCAACAATTTGGTACATTTTTCCTCCTCCAGAAAGGGTGGGGTTATATATTTGACCTTAACAAAATACCCAAAAACATATACCAAATATTTAACCAGTTTTCAGGCAGAAACAATTTCAGATTACTGGCCCTGATGATTTTGACCCATAACCTATGGACTCCAAATATCAATAAATTTTCAAGGGAGTATACTTAATCCTTTTCCAGTTATTGTGTAGGAACAGTTTCCCTGTAATCTTGACCTATGACCTACAACCTGAAAATACACCAGCTATTATTTACTTTATCTGACCAACATATCTGAAAATGATATACCACATAGTTCATCAGTTTTTGCCCAGATGCCTGCAGGACACCCATGGATATGATAATATCAAGGTCTACCACAATTTGAAGAAACTTTAAAGTAAGACTGCTTCCTGACTAGATTCAAAATAAGTCTTGGTAACATAAAATAAAGTCTTAAAAAGGGCTTTAATAAGTACCAAATCCACTCAAAAATGATCTACTCTGATAGTCTGATACCATTTAAAATGTTTATGAAGTATAAAATTAATCCAATCCAAGTTACTGAGAATAAGCATGAAAGTACCTTACAAAATTTCTAATTCCAAAAGTGCTCATAATTTGTGATAAATTCAGTCAAGAGTTATCTACTTTTACTGTCTGATTTGTAGGGGGTATAAAAAGAGCAGTTTAAAGCATGACAGTCTTACAGATAATCTATTTCCTTACATCTTCATAGTGGAATAAAACAATGGCTGTGTTTCAATATACCACAAAGACAACTATTTCTTTTGCCTTCAAGTAATGATTTGCATCTTCAGTCACTTACCAAAGATCCTTCCAATTGTGATGTAGTCCTCTTTCATGTGTTCACGGAGTCAATGATCGAAGTACTTTTCCTTTATTGCTCCAAGAACTAGCTGAAACTAGAACTGTGTCCAAAGGACACGGATGCCCCCACTGTGCAGATGTGCTCGTAAACAAGAGCAGCTTCATTTAATGTCTACAAAATTCTGTTCTTATTATAGCGTTTCAGTTGAAATTTCCTCAATTATGTATTAATGATAAAAAAGTTACCTAACTCTTGAGGCATCATATTTGGTTTCTTTACAGATGGAATACAATATTAGTGTCTGAATAAAACAAAACTTTGAAACACATGTCTGGTCTCCTAAAACTGCAGGAACACAATGCTGTGATCAGAGAAATATGTTGGGTATACAGTTACTTTTGGCTGTGGCAACTCATCTTTTACATAGACAAGATCAATAATAGATCCACTTAAGTGTGTTGGTAATGTCACACACTGGCGATAATTAAGCAGAGATTCAGATAGTCTTCTGTACCAAACTGAATCAACGTTGATGTTGAAATCACCTAGGATTATGTCAGGTTGCGTATCGTATACTGTGCTGGTAAGATCTGTAATAAATGTGGCAGGTGCTGTTGATGGAGATCGATAGAGTACCTGTATTGAGCTGACACCAGGTTTTGAAGATAATTCAACAAACAGCTGTTCCATATGAGGTTGGTAAGATGTAGTTGATGATACAACTGGAATGTTTTCAGAACAGTAAAACAGAATTCCATGGCAGTTACAAACTGATGACTTTTCTAAGCATTTCAGGGTCCAGCCCTCACGTTGGTAGTATCTGATCTGGTCATGGTAGACATTTGCTTCTGTTAAGCACACTATATCTGCTATCTTTAAAACTGGATGACACATGATATCTGTAAAATGATTCCTAGCTGATCTTGCATTTAACAAAGCAACAGTCAAATTTGCATTTGCTGAAAGCGATTTAAAAGGATTTGGGTGAAATGTGTCCTTCTTCATTCGTTCCATTTCTTTCTTTACGTGAGAACTTGTGACAATTTTCTTTTCATCAAAACTTATTAAATGGAGTTGGTTCAATTTTTTCACCCTACTCAGGGCAACATAGGCTTGCCCAGAATTGAAACGGTTTTCAAATGAAACAACAATATTGTCCAGCGTTGCCCCCTGCACTTTGTGTATTGATGTTGCCCAGCACAATCTAACTGGAAACTGTTTCCTGATTACTGTTGCTTTTGAACGAGTCGGGGAGAATGTTGCTTCTGTTTGAGAAATTGGTACAACTGGTTCTTTGTATGCAGACAGATCAACTTTACTGTTGAGACGAGCATTCTTCCCTACACTTGGTGAATCAAACAGAATCATGATGGCAATTGGTTTGTTAATTGATAAGAACTTTATTTCTCTCACAATGCCCTGAGTTCCATTTGTTAGACCGTCAGACACATCAACATTTCTTGTGAGAATGACTCTCGCTCCAACTGCAATGGTAATGACTTTAGCAAGTCCGCCAGTATGTTTTTCATCGTCTGACAACCGGTAATTTTTCAATGATAATGGTATTCTGTCAGTAGCATTAAGATGTATTTTTTCACTTGAAAGCTGATTCAGCATTTGAACGTTGTATGCATCAACTTTTGCATTTGTAGGAAAAACATGTAAGTATTTATCCAAGTGAACTTCATTTGAACATGTATCATCAGTAATAAATTACTTCCTTTACTTCCATCTACACATTAAGGTTATTCATCACTGGAAGTTTAAGCAAAATCTGCCATCTGGTTTAAGAGGAGTTGCTTTCACAAAATTTCTATATGGTATATAGTGAAAAAATCAACAAAGGGCCATAATTCTGTTAAATTTGGTCGCCACGAAAAATTCCTTCCTTTACTTCCATCTACACATTAAGGTTGTTCATCACTGGAAGTTTAAGCAAAATCTGCCATCCGGTTGAAGAGGAGTTGCGTTCACAAAATTTCTATATGGTATATAGTGAAAAAATCAACAAAGGGCCATATTTCTGTTAAATTTGGTCGCCCGAAAATTCCTTCCTTTACTTCCATCTACACATTAAGGTTGTTCATCCCTGGAAGTTTAAGCAAAATCTGCCATCCGGTTGAAGAGGAGTTGCGTTTACAAAATTTCTATATGGTATATAGTGAACAAATCAACAAAGGGCCATAATTCTGTTAAATTTGGTCGCCGCGAAAATTCCTTTCTTTACTACCATCTACACATTAAGGTTGTTCATCCCTGGAAGTTTAAGCAAAATCTGCCATCCGGTTGAAGAGGAGTTGCGTTCACAAAATTTCTATATGGTATATAGTGAACAAATCAACAAAGGGCCATAATTCTGTTAAATTTGGTCTCCACGAAAAATTCCTTCCTTTACTTCCATCTACACATTAAGGTTGTTCATCCCTGGAAGTTTAAGCAAAATCTGCCATCCGGTTGAAGAGGAGTTGCGTTCACAAAATTTCTATATGGTATATAGTGAACAAATCAACAAAGGGCCATAATTCTGTTAAATTTGGTCGCCGCGAAAATTCCTTTCTTTACTTCCATCTACACATTAAGGTTGTTCATCCCTGGAAGTTTAAGCAAAATCTGCCATCCGGTTGAAGAGGAGTTGCGTTCACAAAATTTCTATATGGTATATAGTGAACAAATCAACAAAGGGCCATAATTCTGTTAAATTTGGTCGCCGCGAAAATTCCTTTCTTTACTACCATCTACACATTAAGGTTGTTCATCCCTGGAAGTTTAAGCAAAATCTGCCATCCGGTTTAAGAGGAGTTGCGTTCACAAGATTTCGGGACGTACGGACGGACTGATGGACTGACGGACTGACGGACGGACGGACAAGTGCAACGCTATATGCACCCCACTTTGTGGGGGCATAAAAATTATTTTCTGGGACCACCATAGTCAACAGCCATCTGAGGTAAGGTAAAAAATGAGTCTGTAATACATGTACTTGTCATTTAATATAGATATGTGCATGACAGGCATTGTTTTTGTGAAAGTATTTCGTCAAAACATTTGCCCTACAACTGATATTTAGTAAGATTGAAGTTTTTAATAATATTCTTAATTTTTTCTATAGACAAAGAAAACTCCATTACATGTTGCAACCCAAAAAAAGCTTTAACCTTAAAAAATATCTATTCCTTATTGAACTGCGGATAAATTGTGCACTAAAATCAGTTTTTAGGGTTATTCCCAATATGTTTCTAGAGTATCAGCCCTGATCCCTAATTTTTGGAACTTTCTTACTTATTATTATATAACAAAGACTTTTAAGTTTAACAAACCTCATCATAAAACTGTACCTCCAATGTCAGTCTGGGGTTTTTAATTGCTTTTATTTCATCAAAAGCAGTCTCCAACATGTTATCTTTGTCAACATTGATGAAATTTGTTTCGCCTTCAATAATGTGGTCTGTTGATTCAATATCCAGTTTTCTACCAGTTACAAGAACGGACTGAAGATATCTAAGCATTTCCACTGGATTGTCAATGTTCTGACTAATGATGTGCTCAATGGCAAATGCAACAACTGTTTCTACATCAGCAGATTTCAAATCTAATGGATGTTCATCTGCATGATTTATTGTGACATAGAAAATACTGTCAGTTTCAACACTAGTTCTAGTGTTATACAATCTTTTATCTCTTTTATATATATTTATTATTTTTATAAATCTTGTGCACATGGTTGAGTCTTAATTGCTTTACTCTACATTTAAAAAGTTCAATGCTTGAAGCGAAAACTACGGCTCTAAATGACTTCCATATATAGGATTGTTGAGAAGTGTATTCATAATCAAACATAAATCAGTCCCTGTCTGCTTACTGAATGTAATCGGTAATTTAACAGGTGGTGCAGTTAGCCCGAGAATAACAATATGGTGATTACTGAATACTTGAGGACATGCAGGGTTTTTCAGCTTGCAAATCTCAAAGCATTTTACAATGACATCCTTAATGATTGTACCTACCAGATTTGTGGTATTGATCTGTGTCGCTTCAGTTACAAAGAAACTTTGTAAAGTAGTTTTTTAAGGATCTATTTCCATTTCTATCCGCCATTTTAACAGACTCGGAAATTGCAAAAAATGCGGAAAAAGTAACAAAGTTCAGAATAGCTCCACTTTTTGAATAGTGAGACTAATAAAAATGTTTCATATCATCTATTATTGTCAAACTTTGATTGCCCATTACTGCAATATGATATATCAGATAAGGTAAATCAAATGTTTTCTTCTAATTATAATTCTTGTAGGATAATAAAGAATTCTTAACTTTCTTTGATATAATGCACAAATATTCATTATTATTAGCAAAAGTCATTTTAGGAGTAGATGGTTTTTTTTATATTATTATGTACGCTGAAAGAAACCAGCTCAGTTTAATGAAAGGAAACCAGCTCAGTTTAAGGAATCAAAGGAAACCAGCTCAAGTTTAATATTTTATAGGGCTTTCAATATGATTTTAGAGGAATGTTTTTATCATTTTATCATCACTTGAATTCTATTTTCGAATTTCTTTGCGATGTAGTTTGAAATGTTTTGTAAACATCTTAAATAGTGTTACAATCTTGCTATACACCTCTTTAAAAGTGATATCCACGATTTATAGACTAAAATGTTTATCATATAGTTTTTGTACATCGTCCCCTACAGTTCAGCCTGAGGACACAAAGTCCTCAGTTGACGTGTGTCGCCACGAGGAGGCACTGTATAGGGCTTGACCATGGAGAGGCTATATACTGGCAGGGGAGACTGATGTTCCTTTTTCGCCAGAAACTGGCTAGCCAGTGGTGGATGCTAAAGCACACCACACCAGACGCGTCACATGGCCCATTTTGACACACACACAATAGCCAGAAACTGGGGGACGTTATCAATCGAAATTGATATCTGTGAACCCCAAACACAGAGAACTCTTAACTTTTATTTCTGAACTATTGTGTGCCACTTTTAAAGACAATGACGGGTCGAGTCGTGCCACTTTTACAGACATTGACAGGTCTAGGAATAAGCTGAAGAGGAAACACAATATATATTATTATGAGACACAAACAACAAGGAAAAATATAGAAGAAAAAGGCAATGAAAAAATTATGAGAGAAAAAAAGGTTTTAGATAAAAAAAGAAAAACATGCCAAAACAAAAAGGAGAACCGTCAAAGAAAAAAAAAGTAAAAAAAGTTTTAGAAAGAAAAAAAAACAGTTAAAGAATAAACTAAACAAAGCAAAAACACAAAAGATGAGAAAATTGAGTAAAAAAAGTTAAAGAAAAAAAAGTAAAAAAAAAAGTTAAGGAAAGGAATTAACCCAAAATCAATGAGGATATATCTTAACTCGAACAAATTTTGCCCAACTTCATAAGTAGTAAGAAATAGGGGATGAGCTGGACTATTTCAGTAACTACGTATGAAGACCCCAAACATATTGGAATATAACTACATTTAAACAAATTTTGCCCAACTTCATAAGTAGTAAGAAATAGGGGATGAACTGGACTATTTCAGTAACTACGTATGAAGACCCCAAACATATAAGAATATAATCACAATTAAAAAATTTTGCCCAACTTCATAAGTAGTAAGAAATAGGGGATGAACTGGATATTTCAGTAACTACGTATGAAGACCCCAAACATATTGGAATATAACTACATTTAAACAAATTTTGCCCAACTTCATAAGTAGTAAGAAACAGATTTCAGTAACTACGTATGAAGACCCCAAACATAAAAATATAACACATTACAAATTTTGCCCAACTTCATAAGTAGTAAGAAATAGGGGATGAACTGGACTATTTCAGTAACTACGTATGAAGACCCCAAACATATTGGAATATAACTACATTTAAACAGATTTTGCCCAACTTCATAAGTAGTAAGAAATAGTGGATGAACTGGACTATTTCAGTAACTACGTATGAAGACCCCAAACATATTGGAATATAACTACATTTAAACAAATTTTGCCCAACTTCATAAGTAGTAAGAAATAGGGGATGAACTGGACTATTTCAGTAACTACATATGAAGACCCCAAACATATTGGAATATAACTACATTTAAACAAATTTTGCCCAACTTCATAAGTAGTAAGAAATAGGGGATGAACTGGACTATTTCAGTAACTACGTATGAAGACCCCAAACATATTGGAATATAACTACATTTAAACAAATTTTGCCCAACTTCATAAGTAGTAAGAAACAGGGGATGAACTGGACTATTTCAGTAACTACGTATGAAGACCCCAAACATATTGGAATATAACTACATTTAAACAAATTTTGCCCAACTTCATAAGTAGTAAGAAACAGGGGATGAACTGGACTATTTCAGTAACTATGTATGAAGACCCCAAACATATTGGAATATAACTACATTTAAACAAATTTTGAACAACTTCATAAGTAGTAAGAAATAGGGGATGAACTGGACTATTTCAGTAACTACGCATGAAGACCCCAAACATAT
Source organism: Solen grandis (assembly GCA_021229015.1). Taxonomy (NCBI): domain Eukaryota; kingdom Metazoa; phylum Mollusca; class Bivalvia; order Adapedonta; family Solenidae; genus Solen; species Solen grandis. The sequence continues at coordinate 9,216,965 of CM037778.1, forward strand.
TGGAATATAACTACATTTAAACAAATTTTGAACAACTTCATAAGTAGTAAGAAATAGGGGATGAACTGGACTATTTCAGTAACTACGTATGAAGACCCCAAACATATTGGAATTTATCTACATTTAAACTAATTTTGCCCAACTTCATAAGTAGTAAGAAACAGGGGATGAACTGGACTATTTCAGTAACTACGTATGAAGACCCCAAACATATAAGAATATAATCACACTTAAAAAATTTTGCCCAACTTCATAAGTAGTAAGAAACAGGGGATGAACTGGACTATTTCAGTAACTACGTATGAAGACCCCAAACATATAAGAATATAATCACACTTAAAAAATTTTGCCCAACTTCATAAGTAGTAAGAAACAGGGGATGAACTGGACTATTTCAGTAACTACGAATGAAGACCCAAAATTATAATAATACAACTACACTAAAAGTAATTTTGACATACTTCTTTATTTTTGCTGAAGAGACAGCATCGGAAGAGACAGTAGTCGGATACAAGGGAGTCCGGGTGTGACACCCTAGCTCTTAGCGAATAGACCCCTTGGTTCTTTTACGTGCCCAGTGTATAGCACCGATACACGGATGAAATGTTTCTCGGTAGAACCAGTACTGAGGTCTCCGAGTTCCCCTAGCAGACCCATTTTGCTGATTGCAGCAAAGGTTGCATCTGGTACCAATTTTTACGTCTTTCGTTTGACATGGTAGTTATAAATAAGAACAATCTTACATGTGCATACTGGAGCAGGCCACACTCTCATCTGTACCATTCTGGTAGTAGTGCATGGTACCATCTTTACACCAATCAAGCTGATTTAAACGGCATTAGGGTCATTTGTGTAGTTGAACCATCTCACAGATCTTCGACCAACTGTGAATAGAGATGTAAAATTAAAAAGGTTCTGATGATCTTTAAAGCAGCTTGTTCACAAAAGATCATTAGCTAAGCATTAGTTGTTTTTTTTTACTATTTGTATGTATTACGTTCATCAATACCCATTTACAGAGACATGGTCCCATATTGCAACATTCTGTGATTGTAAAAAAAAGGGCTGTCAGGGAACAGCACGGTCGACTCCTCTAACGCCTTGACTGCATTGGATCTTTATCATTATCTGCATGTTCATCTTCTTTTCAATTTCAACATAATTATAGTATCATAATATTTTTCCCATTTAGGGCTGTAAATGCCAACAAGAGCTGTCAGAGAACAGCACGCTTGACTGTTCAAAATGTTGGTAAATCAAATGAAATCTATTTCAATTCTTGTCTTTCACATGCCCTGTATATAATAACAGTCAAAAATGATAAACCTTGAAGTTGATAGTCTGATACCCCTAAATATGCTTATAAAGACTAAAACCAATCCCTTGCCTAGTTACTGAGACATAAGCATAATAGCACTAGTTATGATAAATTTTAACTAAGTATCCAAGTTAGAAAAGGGCAACCATTTGTATAAAATTTAGTCCAGAAGTTATCTTCCTTGGTTTACTGGTGCCCCTGAACACACTCCTAAACTTTCTAGTCTATACCATAAACAATTTCTGAGATATAAGCAGGATGGTAGCTTGTATACAAAACTTTAACCAAAAAAGTCTAAGTCAAAAAGTGGCCATAATCTGCATTATATTCAGTCAAAAAACTATCTGTTATTATTTAGTATGATACCATGAACAGATTGAAGAAGTTTCAGATCAACCACATGCCTGAAATATAAGCATGATATTCCTTGCATGCAAAAATTCTACCAAAATTTCTAAGTTAAAGGGGGCCATAATTTGTAATATATTCCATCAAGTGTTATCTTCCTTGATAATATGATACCCCTACCATATTTAAGATGTTTCAAATTAATCACATGCCTGGATACTGAGATATAAGCATGAAAGTATCTTGCATGCAAAATTTTAACCAAAATTTTTAAAATAAAAAGGGGCCATAATTTGTTATATATTCCATCAAGAGTTATCTACCTTGTTTGTCTGATGTCCCTTAACATACTCATAAACTTTCAAGTCAATACCATGAAAGGTTATTGAGATATAAGGCTGATAGTAGCTTGCATGCAAAATTTAACCAATTTTCTATTGCATCCAAAACTTCAACCAAAATTTCTAAGTTAAAAAGGGGCCAGAATTCTTACTGAATTTAGTCAAGAGTTATCTAACTTGGTTATCTGATGCCCCTGAACATACTCATAAACTTTCAAGTCAATATCATAACTGGTTATTGAGATATAGGGTTGATAGCAAAACTTCAACCAAGTGCTGCAACGCCAACGCCGACACAAGGGTGACTACAATAGCTCATATTCTTCGAATAGTAGAGCTAAAAATTGTTTAAAGTAGAGCTATGATTCTTGGTCACTTCTCTTCTAGACACCACCTTATTCTATGTATATTTTTAGCTTCAAGTCAATACCTTTTACAATTTTCAATATTGCCCCAGACAAAAATCACAATAAAATAATAAAAAGGGTTGGTTCACTTCTCTTTGTCACCACAATGTTTTTTTTTTTTTAAGTTTCAATGTAATACCTTGTATATTTTTCAAGAAGTGCTCCTGACGAAAATATATTATGAAATAAAAAGGGAGATAAATGGAAAATATGACAAGATAATATGTAACAGCATTAGTGGTAAGGCCAAAAAAAAAAATTGCTTGTTTCTGCTTCCCCGACCGACCCTCTTTTTTTTTTGCTGCTGACCCTAATGGTTTTTTTGCCAAAATTTTGATAAAAGATTAAATCTCTTTGACAGTTGCAATTTCATTTCGGGCATTTTCCGTCCTTTTCGTATCTTAGCATGTGAAAAGCTAAGTTTAATCAAATTCTGTCCAGTGGTTTCAGAGGAGATGTTGTTTAAAGGTTTCTCTATATACATATAAGGCAAATAAGCCCCACCCCTGGCGGCCATGTTTTTTTACGGATAGGAATAATTTTAGCAACTTTGGTAGAGGTTGACCCAAGGAACATCTGTACCAAATTATTTTGAAATCTGGCCAGTAGTTTTGAAGAAGATGATTTTTAAAGTTTTCATTTTTTTTTTTTTTCGTTGCCATGGCAACCAGAGTTCTACATGGATCAAGTTTATTTTAGCAACTTTTGTGAAGGTTGACCAAAGGATCATCCCTGCCAAGTTTAATCAAATTCTGTCCAGTGGTTTCAGAGGAGATGTTGTTTAAAGGTTTCTCTATATACATATAAGGCAAATAAGCCCCGCCCCTGGCGGCCATGTTTTTTTTACGGATCGGAATAATTTTAGCAACTTTGGTAGAGGTTGACCCAAGGAACATCTGTACCAAATTATTTTGAAATCTGGCCAGTAGTTTTGAAGGAGATGATTTTTAAAGTTTTCAAATTATTTTTCTTTTTGTAGCCATGGCAACCAGAGTTCTTCATGGATCAACTTTATTTTAGCAACTTTTGTAGAGCCTCACCCAAGGAACATTCCTGCCAAGTTTCATTAAATTCTGTCCAGCGGTTTCAGAGGAGATGTCGTTTAAAGCAAATTGTTGACGCCGGACGCCGGGCGATCACAAAAGCTCACCTTGAGCACTTTGTGCTCAGGTGAGCTAAAAATTCATTATTCTTGCAAAGAACAAAATACAGTTACCTTACAGCCTTAAGTCAACTAATGGTGCTGAATAAATATTCAAAGTTTCCAAACATTAGTTATGATACTTTATGTGCAAGGGTTGATCTAAAAATAATACTTAACCAGGGTGAACGCCGAATCCGACGACGCAATAGTAATGAAAACAGTTCAAAAATTAGGTGAGCCTATAATGATATGTAACAGTGTTGGAAGTAGTAAATGTAGAGGAAGATGATGGTAGGGAATAGTTGTATCAGTAGTGGTAGTAGTCGTTGAATGTAGAAGAATAAGATGATGGTATGAAACAGCAGTTATGAAACAGCAGTAGTAGAAATAAGAGTAGAGTACTTACCTGGTCACTTCTCCATGGACAAGAATCAAACCAACGTCTCCATTTCATGAAGTGCTCAACCCAAAATATCACTCTCTCTGAGGGTCAAGGTTGAAGTCTGGTTGCTGACTTTTTAGACAAGTTTCCTGGTGACAGAATTGATGCTGCAGGAGATCTATGAAGCCAAATGCTTTTGTCAATCCCTGAATTGAAATTTTTTTTATAATAATCATATTTCAATATTCATTATTTCAACACTCAATCATCAACATATATAGTGATCAAAGAAAGAACTTAAACCACCAGTATAATTTCAGAACAGCCTATAGCCTGCCAGCTGATCAGGTTTTATATCAGTCCCTTAAACTTTCATTATCACTCGTCTCAGTTTATCAAAGGTAAAATGAAAGTGTTTTGTACAAAACCAAATCAGTTTGAGCAATAAAATAAATGCTTGACTTAAAATTTACATACTGTACATACACATACAAGCATATAAAATAAAAGAATCATTCCATTTCAAACCAGTACTAAAATATGACAAACGGACAATACAAAATGACATCATACCAACGGAAACAAAGAAGCCAACCCCTTACATTTTCTAAAATTAAGAAGTTCACTAAGTGATGCAATTAAATTTAGTTAAGTAAATATATTACATTAATTTTGCTTTTGGTTTGATCTGGTTTTGCAATCGTGTGAAGGTGCCTGAATGATAAAAAAATCATCATCATTACAACAACATCATCTACAAACTGTCTGTAGTTGCCGTGGTCTAGTCTGATGATCCAGTATAGGTCCAACCCAGGACATGTTTGTTTGTTTGGGTTTAATGTCCCACCAACAGTATTTCAGTCATTTGGAGACTATGTCAACTTGAGACAGATAGGGTGCTGCCAGACTGCAGTATAACGCTGTAGACATGTGGCATGATAACGTACCCATTCATATTATCCTGCCATCAGACCAACCAGTCCTGGAACTACCCTTATATGCTGAGCAACAAGCAAGGGAGCTATACCAGTACCATTGTCCCTGACATTGGTACATCATCATCATCATCACCAATAACAACAACATTCTACAAACTGTAGTTGCCGTGGTCCAGTCTGCGGATCAAGGACAGGTCCAACCCAAGAAAAGTTGAGAGTGGAGCGGGAAACAACAATTTTGATTCCGCTCTATCGAAGGGATAATGTATAGTTTTGTAATTTTCAAAGTAGGCAGCGGTTAAGCAAACAGTCCACTACATGTGAGAAATTTGAAATCAGTTGAAATCTTCAAGAAAACTCTTAAAACATTATATTTCACTGATTTTGATGGGTTTTTTTACGCGTGTGTTGTTTTATGCATAGGACATGTCCACTTGACTCATATATGTGTATAGTTTACCTGGTCACCTCTCAAATGCTTGCCATGGACAAGAAGCACACAAACGTCTCCATTGCATGAAGTGCTCAAACCAAAAGATCTCTCTGAGGCTCAATGATGAGGATTTTTCTCAGACTTTGTAGACACTGCTTTCTGATGACAGAATGGGTGCTGCATGAGATATATGACATCAAACGTTTTTGCCAATCCCTGAAATAAAAATGATATCAATAATAGCCATATTTCAATATTCATAATTTCAACACTCAGTCATCAGTATATTAAAGCGATGAAAAGAAAGGGCTGAAACTACCAGTAAAATTTCGAAACAGTGTGTAGCTTGCAGGCTGATCAGGTTTTAAATTAGTTGCTGTCATTAACATTCATCTTAGCTTATCAAAGGTAAAATGAAAGTGTGTTGTACAAAACAAATCAGTTTCAATGATAGAATAAATGGCTGACTTACGATATAAATGTACACAATACATATCAATCTGTGAGATCAAGTCCATTGTCTTTCTTTAACATTCTCTCCGTGTTAGCCATAAAGCCAAATACCAAGAATATACATGTAAATGTATGAGACTAGACAATAGGCCAAATCATTTTTTTGATTAATACACTTATTACTAACGCCACAAAGCGTATAAAATAAAAGAATCATTCCATTTCAAACCCGAACTTAAATAAGACAAATGTACAATACAAAATGACATCATACCTATGTATACAAAGACCCTTTCCTGAGACAGTCTCCCCTTACATAAAATATATATAATTAATTTCGCTTTCAGTTTGATCTGGTTTTGCAATCATGTGAAGGTGCCTGCATGATATAAAAATCAATCAATCATCATCATCATCATCATCATCATCATCATCATCATCATCATCATACAACAACAACAACAACAACAACAACAACAACAACAACAACAACAACAACAACAACAAACTAACTAACTATAGCTAATTTGCCGCGGTCTAGTCTGCGGATCCGGTACAGGTCCAAACTAGAAGATGTTGAGAGTAGAGGGGGATTCCGCCCTTTCTTGGGGAAGATTTCCATCTTGACCAAGTAATTATACAGATGGAATGGTCAAGCCAGAATACAATCTGCTTAGTTTATAAATTTGACTCAAATATTTCACAGTATAAATAGTTTATTGAATTATTGTCTAAAATGAAATAACTTCCCAAATAACCATTTTATGTTTCACAATATGTTCCTTTTACTTATTTAACAGAGAGAGTGGGCAGGGAAAGAGAGAAGATGTACACTTTTTTATGAGAGAGGGACAAAGAGGGGTTTTGCTCATAAGAGAGAGAGAATTTACTCACAATTAACAAGAAAGAAAGATAGATAGATAGTGAGTGAGTGAGTGTTAACTCATTAAAAGAAAGTGAGAGTCAGAGAGAGAGATTCAACAGAATGTTTTTCTTTTAAAAAAGAATGAGAATTTACTCATTACTAGAGAGAGGGGGGGGGGAGGGATATGTGATTGTCACAAGAGAGAAGGACAAAGAAAAAAAATCTTATAAAAGAAAGAATTAACTCAGAGAGAGAGAGAGAGAGAGAGATTTTATACTTAAAAGAAGGAATAAGAGAATAACTCATTATGAGACAGAGAGAGAGAGTTTACTCATTACATGAGTTAGAGTTATAAAGAAAGGGAGAATTTACATATTAAAGATGGAAAAAGGAAAGGACTGACTCATTTTAAGAGAGAGAGAGTGAGAGAGAGAGAGATCGGTGAATATTCAATCTAAGGCACCGACCACGTAAAATAACAAAATCGCAGCCAGATTCCCCTATATCAAGCCACTGTCATGCATGTTTTATGTGCATGAAAAATAGTAAAACCAAAACAACATCAACACGCTTTCCGCAAGCTGAAATAATCATTCGGATTTATTACGAACAGCTCAGATGGAAAGATCCCCTCATCATTATCATCGGCAAGGGCACAGTGGTCGGGTGGTAATGCAACTGACTGCGCATCCGAAGCTTCAAACCCTGTTTGGGTCAAGGATTTTTACATGACCTTCCCAGGTGCCAAGTACTGGTCAAACCCAGGAACTTTCGAAAGGGATTACTGTATGTTGTAAGAACTTGTTTCCCTGCTGTCGTAAAATAAATGTTACAATCTCTAGGAGGATAGTACATGTATAGCTACAAAGTGGTAAGTTTTGAATATTTTCAATTTTATTACATTTTAAAATTCAGCATTTGCTGGACTGTCTTGCCACAGGTATCCGGCTCTTAATCCAATATGACCTATATACAGGTACTATAGAGACAAGGTAATCAACTCCCTCAATTGGGAAAGTACACCGGCTTCGTTTCGTCACAGTTATTATCATTACACTTCAACGCACATCTATGAGACCTATGTCAATCGAAAGGTTGATAAATTACATACATTTGGGTATACTAACTATATGTCACCTTTTCCTTGATTTTTACAATGTTTCAAACTTGAAGAATCGATGTTTTTTTCTTACTCGAATCGATCGTAAGCCAGACGTTCTTGCAAAATCTACGCTTTAAGGGGTTATTTAGTTCTGAAATAAGTTGGAAGTAGCTGATAATACTGTGAGAAATTATCATTATCAAATAACAGTGCTCCAGCTAGGCCGAAATGGCAGGGCGCCGCGCCCTGCCGCCTTTGATATACGCCCTGCTGCCTTTGATCTCCGTCCTGCCCCTTTCAGACAGTGCCCTGCTTTGCCTTTGGTAAAAGTTTCACCCCATACTGTTTTCCCCAAGTCTCAACTCTCGGCACCCTTTTATTTTGCCGACAAACCTTAGCGTGTGTGTGTGTAACACAGACGTAGTCACCCAATGTTCAAAGTCGGTGTCAATCAACCGGCACAAGCCATAATTAACAGTCGGCTATTCTAGTAATAAGTATCAACACAACTATGTCCGGATATTTGGCACAAAAAAGTAAATTTTAATTGCATTTATTACGAAGGTAAGTATTATTGTCTAATACCTGGGGAAAAATATAGTATGTTGTCATTATTCATCTAAAACGCGTATTCTGCCGTCTTTTGATTTCCAAGTATGACGAAGTGGAAAACATGCCCTAGTCCAGCCATAAGATTTATAACAAATATTCTAAAGCTTATTCTCTCCAAAGTCTCAACTTATCTTAGGCAAATCAGTGTCAACAATTCAAAAGTCAGATTAGTCTTTTGCAGACAGACGAAAACTTTACATACGAAAAATTCCATTTTTCCAAAAATATCAACCAATGAAATTTTCCGATAAAATTATGTTATGAGAGGCAGATAATTGTCATAATAATTTTTATCATTAATGTTTAATTTATCTGTCTCTATAGATTAATCATGTTAAAAGCATAAATTATTACAGTTTTTAAATGTATCTATGTTTACTGTGAGAAATTATCATTATCAAATAAAAAGAAAATAATCAAACATACCATATATATTAATTTATGTATACAGTATTGTCGGAGGTCCTAACTGCGCCCCTGTCCTAACTCCACCACCTTCTGTTTTTTTATCGTAGTCTCGCTAGATTTCAACACACACGTAAGCGACTGTGAGATTTTTTTACTATGTTTCTGTAAATAAACTCAGATGATTTTTGTACGAAATTTTGATTCAAACTGATAAATATTCCAAATTTTATCTCGCACCACTCTTTTTATGTGTTTTTTCTTAATACAAAACGATTTCCACGCAGAATGGCCCTTTTACACTCAAATTTTTAAATTAAAAGTATCTCGGAAATTCCATCTGCTGTGTTTACATATTTATAAATGGAAGTCATATGTGTACAATTCGCAACTGCTATGACGTCACCTAGGGGGCGGAGTTAGGACCACACAAAATGATGGCATAATATTTGACTCGTAATGTATTAAATGTTATTTCTGAGTGAACAATTATTATATTTAAAAAATAATTATTTTGGGGGGGTACCAATGTGAATTTGATAGAATTAATTGGTACGTGAACATTTTTTATTCTATGTATTTTATTCATGTTGCATTTCCTCATTAAATCTTAGAGGGGCGCAGTTTGGGCACTCGAGGATATATGAAAATGACCTCCAATATCTGTTTAACTACTTTGGTTAAGTAATATGATTTTTGAGTAAAACTACCAGGCTCACAAATGGAATATCAAACAGTTGACAAGCCAATTTTATACTATATTTGACATCAATCAGCTATGACCTAAATTATCTTAGAGTATTTTATCCAACAAAACACTGTATCGCCTGAACACCTTGCAATTATTTTCTAGGAATTATCATCATGGAGGCGGCCATTTTTGTTTCATTCATAAATAAAATGTAAACAAATATATATATATGTTCAAGTTTCAAAACCAAAATGTGCATTTAAACATTCAAAATACGTTACTAAACTCTTGGAATGCAATCTTTATTCTACATATATTTACGAATAGGTATACATACATCAATCGGCCGCGACACAAAAACAAGCTTTAGTCTTATTTGGGGCCATAGAAAAAACGAAACGCTCGGTAACCGAAACGCTATCTGTAATCACCGAAACGCACTTACCATATATGTACATGTATAGAGGAATATTTAATATGCATTTGATTTAAAAATACATGTTCAAATGAATAATTGAGTTCATAGATGTATTTAATACCAGGTATTTATTAACAATAAACGTAAAATGTATTTGATATTTACCCAGTAAAGGAGTGTACAGAGTCTGTTGGAACAGGTGAGTCGTAAGATTTGCTTATACGTGAAAATTACTAAAATCATGACTTGTGGTACGTAAACTACATATTATAGAACAGAACATATATTTTATTTTAGGCATAAGTAGTAATATATATAAAGAACACATGACATGCAATAAACGTAGATGTGAAATAAACAACACAGTATTAATATCAACCATCTAAGATGAAAGCACTTGCATAGACAACACAGTATCAATATCAACCATCTAAGATGACAGCACTTGCATAGACTATAAATTTGTGAGAATGTTGTTTTCTCTTGGTAAAAAAAAAAAGATTCACACACACACACACACACACACACACATTGTATATATCAATATAAAAAAACTAAGGAAGTATATATGGTTTGTCGTCGAAGAATTTTGCAAGACTGATGATTGTGAGTACTCCAATCCTTTTTTATTTAGAGACATTTCCTGCGCTGTCCATCCTAACCCAAAGTCTTTCAGAAAATCATGTTTAACACTTCCTGTTATATACCACAATGCATTTTGTTCAGTGTGATCAGGGTCTGTATAGTATTAAGGAGACACTGGTGTGATAAAGGGCTATCATAAAATATAATAACAGGGGAGCGGAATCAGGTAAGTGAAGTTTTATATTTTATTTCAGAAAGCCTCGTGTAAAGAAGTTTTACTAACAGTGTTTTTAATCTTACTGATTTACACCCTATAAATAAAGATTTTACAAGTCTGTCATGAAGATAAACGACTATGTGATTTCTGATTAGTGTTGAATTCCTATATAACAAGACAATGATTTCTTGATTATTTTTTTTACCTTATTAAAAAGAATTTCTTGTCTATATGAGCATTTACAGAAACATGTTCTTAGGACGCTGCGATTGGACTGCGAAATACAGTAATTGGAAGAAAGAAAAAATGATATATTTTTTTACTTTATGACATGGAGAAGCGACGTTGCATGCCAATATATTTTTAATCACATACTCCCCGTGCTATTCATTAATCAGATTGGTAGATATAATTTTAGCTTGAAAATCAAATCATGACTGTTTGTATCAGTACCGGAAGCGACGTTTGAGAAAGTTCCATTTGGGAGTAAGATAGGGGGGGGTGTCAAGATCACCACTACTTAATGCGGGAAAACAAACGATCGAAAACAAATTCATGATGCTAGCATGGTACAAAGTACTGTAGCAGTTTTGTTTTCTAATATCACGGATGATGATTTAGATCGAAAAATATATATATGAAAATGACGAAGAGAGGGAGAGACTGAAAACAGTAATGAAAGTAACGGTACAATAATCGGCTTTATAATCATTCCCAGCACCGTTCAACCAGATATTTACCGACACTCATTTTTACGAATATTTCAGACTGATAGATAGTTGCCAGTGATTGTCGCAAATTTTCTTGCATTTCTCCGAAATTCTCAAATGGAGACTGGAATTTTTATGATAATAACTTGAAAGCAGAGTTAAAGTTTTCTGTCGTTCCAGCGTTTTTTGTTCCGTCACGCTTCATTTAGCCGGTGATGTCTTGATATAATGTCTTAAACTTATAATTCGGGATTTCCTTTATATAGCATCATACTTGATGAAGATGAGAAGTAAAAATATAAAACTATATATATAAAAAAAATAGCATCAGTGGTTATCCACTGAAACGGTGTATTGATGGTTTTCATAGGCATATCCTGCATCGTCATTCTCAAGTATCAATACAGCAAGTGATTGTGAGAAAGTTCTATTATGAAGTAAAATATATAAGGGGAAAAACACGAAAAATGATAAAGAGAGGAGACGCACCAATATTACAAATACATCAATGGATACGCACATACACATATATATATTAAGTGTTGACAAGTAAATAAGAAAAGGAACTTATAAAAATGAAGGTCAGTCACGATGAGACAAAAGAAATATACATACATATATACACCCATAATTTTTGTTCTATTTTTTATATCTTATCTATTTCTAAACATTCCATTTCAACACAAGCACTGACAATGGATCACTTATGTATACACACGCGCGCACATTTTACATTAATATGCAACTGAAGACATTATCTATAAAGAATGGGAAATAAGAAAAAAATCATATATATGAAAAATGAAAACAAACACTGAATTAAAAGGTCTACATAAAGTTTCACAAGATGAATTAGAATTGGATGTGTCAAACGATAATATTTTATTTCACGGGAGGGGTACACATCAAAATTTGCTCATTAAAATTACAATATACATGTATAGACCTAGTGCACTTGTCATAAATCTGACATCTAAAATAAAGAAATGAGAACACTTTTCCGCAAACATTTTTAACACCTCTCATACAATATGCATTCACTGCTTACAGGGTTACATCTTAAAGACATTCCTTTTACTGGACGATGTGAAAAAATACTTTGACCGACTGAGTACAACCAACAATTGTCTTTCTACAAAATCTACCGTAACTGAAGTAACTAACAAATAACAAATTGACATTGATATTCGCTGCCGTCTCTCATCCGTCTAACTGTAGATTATCATGTTATGGAAGTGCTCCCTTTCAATATCTTATTTTCTATCTAAGTAATTTCTTCTTCTTTTTTTTTTTCATCTTTTTTCTGTTCAACGTAAAATGTGTAGCGTAAAAACAGCTTTTTTTATCTTTATAAATTTGCGAGTACACATTCAATGCGTTATTTGAGTAGGGTTATAAAAATCTGGAAATGGGGCTCATAACGTGTCTATAGCGTTTTTATCACAGATACATACGAGCATATTGATCTGAATAGCATTGATGGTGTTGATGTCTGAAAATGTTATATGCTGAGGTTATTTCAGAAACAAAGCAAGGTTTACAACATGGATTAAATCTATTAGATGAGTATTGTAAAAGATTGTTAATGTAATAAACTAAAATAATGTTACCTGAAAATGGCGGACAAAACAAAAAGGATATAAAATTTATGTATCAGTGTATACATGATACCCTAGCAGGTCAAACTTAAAAGGCAATTTACAAATTAAAATCAGATCTTTATAAGCCTACCGGAGTTCCATAAAACATATTTTAGAATGATTTGATAAACTTCTTGTTCCAATTTGAAATTATGGGAGTGAAGTATGGGGACTACAGGAAGCTTCAAAAATTGAAAGAGTACATCCAACATTTTTAAGGCGTTGTTAGGGGTTAGACAGCAAACGCAGAATAATTTTGCTAATGGAGAGGTAGGGCGTACAAATCTGTTGAGTTATCGTATTGTTAATGTGATCAAATACTGATTAAAAATTCAACAAAGTAATGATAGCATATATATCAAAATATTGTATAATATGATGTTAGTTGATCTAGAATGTAACTCAGATTGGAATTTGTTGGGCTAAATCTGTCAGAAATATTTTAGAATCGCTAACTAACGATGGTTATACATGTAGTTATATAAAAATCGTAGTGTCCCGAATATCTTTATTAAAATCTTACAACAACGTTAACGAGGTAAGTTTATTCAAAATTGGTCATCAGAGCTAAGAAATTCGTGAAGAGCTAAATCATATATACTTTATGCTGATTTTAAATTAAAACCCTATTTGATTGGCTTGTTCGATTGGTTTTTGATATTTTTTTAGATGACTTTCGCTACGGCATATTTCAGTCATATAGTGACGTCCAGCTAATTACAGGTGGAGGAAGACCCCAAATGCACTGAGGCATCCGGGTAGAACTACCGACCTACTGCAAGCCAGCTGGAAGGCTTCCTCACATGAATATCCGAATGTGACCCTGCCGGAACTCAAACCCACGCGGTGAGGGGCTGAGTGAACAGCCCTATTTGAATTATGTGACTTTTGTCGATATTGTAAAATTCAGGGTTAAAAGCAGAAACCAGACGTTGGCATAAATCATAAAGAATACCATATCAGGATAGACAATGCAATACCATAAAAGATTAATTTTACTTTTTATTTGAATGTCTGGATGTATTTTGATTTACGGAAGAAATATATTTAAATATTACTGAAAGAAAGAAATATCAGTATATGTGTATAAATCGGTTGAACACTGAAATCATATATATATATCGATCCCGTGGCCTAGTGGTTTAGGCATCCGCTTCGGGAGCGGGGGTCGAGTGTTCGATCCCCGGCAGCGGAACGTTCTGATATGACCGGTTGGTGAGCCGCCAACTTCACAGCAGTTATAAGCACCTACAAAAATTGCTTATATCCTTGGCATGTCAAGACCAGCTTATTATTATTATTTGGGGGCCTCCGTGGCCGAGAGGGTAAAGTCGCTGACTTTAACACTCACTCAGCCCCTCACCACGTGGGTTCGAATCCCGGCAAGGTCATTTGCATTTTCGTGTGTTGAAGCCTTCCAGCTGGCTTGTGGTAGGTCGGTGGTTCCACCCGGATGGCTCTGTGCATTGGGGGCTTCCTCCAACTGTCATTTGCTGGACGTCGCTATATGACTGAAATACTGTCGAAGCGATGGTAAACTCAAATAGTCAAGTCATAGTCATTATTATTATAATTATTTTCATATTTATTAAACCTGTCTCGGTGGCCGAGTGGTTAGAGCATCTGCCTTGGAATCGAGAGGTCCGATCCCCGGCCGCGACATACCAGACGTTGTTGTTGTTGTTGTATTGGAGTTTACTGTCGCTGCGATAGCATTTCAATCATAAAGCGACATCCAGCTAATTACAGGTGGAGGAAGACCCCGAGTACATAGAGGTACCCGGGTAGAACCACCGACCTACCGCAAGCCAGCTGGAAGGCTTCCTCACATGAAAAATCCGAAGTCCCTACCGGGATTCGAACCCACAGCGGTGAGGGGCTGAGAGATTTGTAGTCCACGACTGTAACCGCTCGGGCACAGCGGCCCCCATACCAGACGTAAAAATGGTACTGGTATAGCTCCCTTGCTTGGCGCTCAGCATGCATGGGTAGTTCCAGGACTGGTTGGCCCGGTGTCAGGATAATGTGACTGGGTGTGGTATCATGCCACATGTCTATGGTGTGGTACTTCAGTGTGGCAGCACTATATCTGTCCTATGTAGACAAAGTCTCCAAATGACTGAAATACTGTCTGCGGGATGTTAGCACTAATCAACCAAAAAAAAAAGAGCATATTTATTGAATTTTATACACAACATGAAAATTTGCTCACTAATACGTTTCATCGGTATTAGATTTTAGTAATTTACACGTTTATGCAAATCTTACAATTCACCTATTTCAATATATAGACTCTGTACACTCCTCAACCGTGTAAACATCAAATACATTTTATGTTTATTGTAAATAAATACCTGGTATTAAATACGTATATGAACTCAGTTAATCATTTATACAACATTTTTTACATTTAATACACATATGGTAAGTGCGTTTCGGTGATTACTGATAGCGTTTCGGTTTTTCTATGGACGGACAAAAGGTATGTTCACACGTACATACATACGGATGGACAAAGGCAAATCTTTATACCCCCCACCCACCCCATAAGTGGTTGGGGCATAAAAAAACAACTCAAAGGACACTGACATCAATGTAAGGTCATGACCTTTTGAATAGTGAAGCTAATAAAAATGTTTCATATCATCTATTATTGTCAAACTTAGATTGCCCATCACTGCAATAAGATATATCAGATAAGGTAAATCAAATGTTTTCTTCAAATTATTATTTTTGTAGGATAATAAAGAATTCTTAACTTTCTTTGATATAATGCACAAATATTCATTATTATTAGCAAAAGTCATTTTAGGAATAGATTGGTTTATTTTATATTATTATGTACGCTGAAAGAAACCAGCTCAGTAAAGGAAACCAGCTCAGTTTTATGTAAGGAAACCAGCTCAGTTTAAGGAATCAAAGGAAACCAGCTCAAGTTATTTTATAGGGCTTTCAATATGGTTTTAGAGTAATGTTTTTACCATTTTATCATCACTTGAATTCTATTTTCGAATTTCTTTGCGATGTAGTTTGAAATGTTTTGTAAACATCTTAAATACAATCTTGCCATACACCTCTTTAAAAGTGATATTCACGATTTATAGACTTAAATGTTTATCATATAGTTCTTGTAGATCGTCCCCTACAGTTCAGCCTGAGGACACAAAGTCCTCAGTTGACGTGTGTCGCCACGAGGAGGCACTGTATAGGGCTTGACCATGGAGAGGCTATATACTGGCAGGGGAGACTGATGTTCCTTTTTCGCCAGAAACTGGCTAGCCAGCGGTGGATGCTAAAGCACACCACACCAGACGCGTCACATGGCCCATTTTGACACACACACAATAGCCAGAAACTGGGGGACGTTATCAATCGAAATTGATATCTGTGAACCCCAAACACAGAGAACTCTTAACTTTTATTTCTGAACTATTATGTGCCACTTTTAAAGACAATGACGGGTCGAGTCGTGCCACTTTTACAGACATTGACAGGTCTAGGAATAAGCTGAAGAGGAAACACAATATATATTATTATGAGACAACAACAACAACAAGGAAAAATATAGAAGAAAAAGGCAATGAAAAAATTATAAGAGAAAAAAAGGTTTTAGATAAAAAAAGAAAAACATGCCAAAACAAAAAGGAGAACCGTCAAAGGAAAAAAAAAGTAAAAAAAGTTTTAGAAAGAAAAAAAAAACAGTTAAAGAATAAACTAAACAAAGCAAAAACACAAAAGATAAGAAAATTGAGTAAAAAAAGTAGCAGAAAAAAAAGTAAAAAAAAAAGTTAAGGAAAGGAATTAACCCAAAATCAATGAGGATATATCTTAATTCGAACAAATTTTGCCCAACTTCACAAGTAGTAAGAAATAGGGGATGAACTGGACTATTTCAGTAACTACGTATGAAGACCCCAAACATATTGGAATATAACTACATTTAAACAAATTTTGCCCAACTTCATAAGTAGTAAGAAATAGGGGATGAGCTGGACTATTTCAGTAACTACGTATGAAGACCCTAAACATATTGGAATATAACTACATTTAAACAAATTTTGCCCAACTTCATAAGTAGTAAGAAATAGGGGATGAACTGGACTATTTCAGTAACTACGTATGAAGACCCCAAACATATAAGAATATAATCACATTTAAAATTTTTTGCCCAACTTCATAAGTAGTAAGAAATAGGGGATGAGCTGGACTATTTCAGTAACTACGTATGAAGACCCCAAACATATAAGAATATAATCACATTTAAAAATTTTGCCCAACTTCATAAGTAGTAAGAAACAGGGGATGAACTGGACTATTTCAGTAACTACGTATGAAGACCCCAAACATATAAGAATATAATCACACTTAAAATTTTTTGCCCAACTTCATAAGTAGTAAGAAATAGGGGATGAACTGGACTATTTCAGTAACTACGTATGAAGACCCCAAACATATTGGAATATAACTACATTTAAACAAATTTTGCCCAACTTCATAAGTAGTAAGAAACAGGGGATGAACTGGACTATTTCAGTAGCTACGTATGAAGACCCCAAACATATAAGAATATAATCAAACTTAAAAATTTTTGCCCAACTTCATAAGTAGTAAGAAATAGGGGATGAACTGGACTATTTCAGTAACTACGTATGAAGACCCCAAACATATTGGAATATAACTACATTTAAACACATTTTGCCCAACTTCATAAGTAGTAAGAAACAGGGGATGAACTGGACTATTTCAGTAACTACGTATGAAGACCCCAAACATATAAGAATATAATCACATTTAAAATTTTTTGCCCAACTTCATAAGTAGTAAGAAATAGGGGATGAGCTGGACTATTTCAGTAACTACGTATGAAGACCCCAAACATATTGGAATATAACTACATTTAAACAAATTTTGCCCAACTTCATAAGTAGTAAGAAACAGGAGATGAACTGGACTATTTCAGTAACTACGTATGAAGACCCCAAACATATAAGAATATAATCACATTTAAAAGTTTTTGCCCAACTTCATAAGTAGTAAGAAATAGGGGATGAGCTGGACTATTTCAGTAACTACGTATGAAGACCCCAAACATATAAGAATATAATCACAATTAAAAATTTTTGCCCAACTTCATAAGTAGTAAGAAATAGGGGATGAGCTGGACTATTTCAGTAACTACGCATGAAGACCCCAAACATATTGGAATATAACTACATTTAAACAAATTTTGCCCAACTTCATAAGTAGTAAGAAATAGGGGATGAACTGGACTATTTCAGTAACTAAACATGAAGACCCCAAATATATTGGAATATAACTACATTTAAACAAATTTTGCCCAACTTCATAAGTAGTAAGAAACAGGGGATGAACTGGACTATTTCAGTAACTACGAATGAAGACCCAAAATTATAATAATACAACTACACTAAAGTAATTTTGACATACTTCTTTATTTTTGCTGAAGAGACAGCATCGGAAGAGACAGTAGTCGGATACAAGGGAGTCCGGGTGTGACACCCTAGCTCTTAGCGAATAGACCCCTTGGTTCTTTTACGTGCCCAGTGTATAGCACCGATACACGGATGAAATGTTTCTCGGTAGAACCAGTACTGAGGTCTCCGAGTTCCCCTAGCAGACCCATTTTGCTGATTGCAGCAAAGGTTGCATCTGGTACCAATTTTTACGTCTTTCATTTGACATGGTAGTTATAAATAAGAACAATCTTACATGTGCATACTGGAGCAGGCCACACTCTCATCTGTACCATTCTGGTAGTAGTGCATGGTACCATCTTTACACCAATCAAGCTGATTTAAACGGCATTAGGGTCATTTGTGTAGTTGAACCATCTCACAGATCTTCGACCAACTGTGAATAGAGATGTAAAATTAAAAAGGTTCTGATGATCTTTAAAGCAGCTTGTTCACAAAAGATCATTAGCTAAGCATTAGTTGTTTTTTTTTTACTATTTGTATGTATTACGTTCATCAATACCCATTTACAGAGACATGGTCCCATATTGCAACATTCTGTGATTGTAAAAAACAGGGCTGTCAGGGAACAGCACGGTCGACTCCTCTAACGCCTTGACTGCATTGGATCTTTATCATTATCTGCATGTTCATCTTCTTTTCAATTTCAACATAATCATAGTATCATAACATTTTTCCCGTTTAGGGCTGTAAATGCCAACAAGAGCTGTCAGAGAACAGCATGCTTGACTGTTCAAAATGTTGGTAAATCAAATGAAATCTATTTCAATTCTTGTCTTTCACATGCCCTGTATATAATAACAGTCAAAAATGATAAACCTTGAAGTTGATAGTCTGATACCCCTAAATATGCTTATAAAGACTAAAACCAATCCCTTGCCTAGTTACTGAGACATAAGCATAATAGCACTAGTTATGATAAATTTTAACTAAGTATCCAAGTTAGAAAAGGGCAACCATTTGTATAAAATTCAGTCAAGAAGTTATCTTCTTTGGTTTACTGGTGCCCCTGAACACACTCCTAAACTTTCTAGTCTATACCATAAACAATTTCTGAGATATAAGCAGGATGGTAGCTTGTATACAAAACTTTAACCAAAAAAGTCTAAGTCAAAAAGTGGCCCTAATCTGCATTATATTCAGTCAAAAAACTATCTGTTATTATTTAGGTTTTATTTTAAACAAGAGGCCCATGATGGCCCTAAATCGCTCACCTGAGATAAATAAGTTGACCCAAGGAACATCTGTACCAATTTATTTTAAAATCTGGCCAGTAGTTTTGAAGAAGATGATTTTTAAAGTTTTCATATTTTTTTTTCTTTTTGTTGCCATGGCAACCAGAGTTCTGCATGGATCAAGTTTATTTTAGCAACTTTTGTGAAGGTTGACCCAGGGATCATTC
The DNA here is from genome assembly GCA_021229015.1 of Solen grandis. NCBI lineage: Eukaryota > Metazoa > Mollusca > Bivalvia > Adapedonta > Solenidae > Solen > Solen grandis. The sequence continues at coordinate 9,236,871 of CM037778.1, forward strand.
CTGCCAAGTTTAATCAAATTCTGTCCAGTGGTTTCAGAGGAGATGTCATATAAAGCAAATTGTTGACGACTCACGACACACGACGACGGACGAAGGGTGATCTAGAAGCGTGAGCAAAAAAAAAAATCCCTACCTACCAACCCTATTTTTTTCAGAGCCGGTAGCGGAAACAAGTCTTTTTTTTTTTTCGCCTAATAAACTTAGAGGAAGATGATGAATATTAATAGTAATAACAATAAAAGTAAAATGCAGGAGCAGAAAAGATTAATATTTAACTGCAGTAGTAGTAATTAGCGTAGAGGAAGATGATGCTAATGAACAGCTGAAGAAGAATCTGAAAGAGCAACACCAAGCAGATACAGACGCTCATCTTATTTTTCTTTTCTCCATTTCTTGCTGGCTTCTTTTTTTATTTTATTTTGATACTTTAAAATAATCCTGCCCTATGAAGTTAGACACTTATAATATTTCTTGTAAATGTATTTCAAAAAGCAAAACATGCCTGTGGATGGAATAAATAGTTTATTCTGTGTTTGAATTACCTGTCTTTGATAGTATCTTCATACAATATTGACCTATTTTCAAGTTGTAAAAGACCCAAAATTTGCATTAAAACCAAATAGGAGTTGTTAACTTGATTATAATGGATGGTTGGGATTTTTTTGGTAAAGTTTACATCAGTTACATACAGTGGTTACTGAGATAGAGTAGTTATGGAAAAAATTGACCTAAACATAAAACTAAACCATGAACATTTCTTAACAAGAGGCCCATGATGGCCCTAAATCGCTCACCTGAGATAAATAGGTTGACCCAAGGAACATCTGTACCAATTTATTTTAAAATCTGGCCAGTAGTTTTGAAGAAGATGATTTTTAAAGTTTTTCTTTTTTTTTCTTTTTGTTGCCATGACAACCAGAGTTCTACATGGATCAAGTTTATTTTAGGAACTTTTGTGAATGTTGACCCAAGGATCATTCCTGCCAAGTTTAATCAAATTCTGTCCAGTGGTTTCAGAGGAAATGTTGATTAAAGTTTTCCCTATATACATATAAGGCAAATAAGCCCCGCCCCTAGCGGCCATGTTTTTTACGGATCGGAAATTTTTTAGCAACTTTGGTAGAGGTTGACCCAAGGAACATCTGTACCAATTTATTTTAAAATCTGGCCAGTAGTTTTGAAGAAGATGATTTTTAAAGTTTTCATATTTTTTTTCTTTTCGTTGCCATGGCAACCAGAGTTCTACATGGATCAAGTTTATTTTAGCAACTTTTGTGAAGGTTGACCAAAGGATCATCCCTGCCAAGTTTAATCAAATTCTGTCCAGTGGTTTCAGAGGAGATGTTGTTAAAAGGTTTCTCTATATACAAATAAGCCCCACCCTGGCGGCCATGTTTTTTTATGGATCGGAATAATTTTAGCAACTTTGGTAGAGGTTGACCCAAGGAACATCTGTACCAAATTATTTTGAAATCTGGCCAGTAGTTTTGAAGAAGATGATTTTTAAATTTTTCATATTTTTTTTCTTTTCGTTGCCATGGCAACCAGAGTTCTACATGGATCAAGTTTATTTTAGCAACTTTTGTGAAGGTTGACCAAAGGATCATCCCTGCCAAGTTTAATCAAATTCTGTCCAGTGATTTCAGAGGAGATGTTGTTTAAAGGTTTCTCTATATACATATAAGGCAAATAAGCCCCGCCCCTGGCGGCCATGTTTTTTTTTATGGATCGGAATAATTTTAGCAACTTTGGTAGAGGTTGACCCAAGGAACATCTGTACGAAATTATTTTGAAATCTGGCCAGTAGTTTTGAAGGAGATGATTTTTAAAGTTTTCAAATTATTTTTCTTTTTGTAGCCATGGCAACCAGAGTTCTTCATGGATCAACTTTATTTTAGCAACTTTAGTAGAGCCTCACCCAAGGAACATTCCTGCCAAGTTTCATTAAATTCTGTCCAGTGGTTTCAGAGGAGATGTCGTTTAAAGCAAATTGTTGACGCCGGACGCCGGGCGATCACAAAAGCTCACCTTGAGCACTTTGTGCTCAGGTGAGCTAAAAATTCATTATTCTTGCAAAGAGCAAGATACAGTTACCCTACAGCCTTAAGTCAACTAATGGTGCTGAATAAATATTCAAAGTTTCTAAACATTAGTTATGATACTTTATGTGCAAGGGTTGATCTAAAAATAATACTTAACCAGGGTGAACGCCGAATCCGACGACGCAATAGTAATGAAAACAGTTCAACAAGAGTGTCAGTGCTGCCACAATATACGCCGCCACAAAATATAAAGACCAAGAGGGTCCTTTTAATTATTGCTTTTAACATTTCTGTAAGCATATGCTCATAATGAAGTATATGAGACTAATTAATTTAGCTGAAAGAGCAGTATATTCACAAATATACTTTTCTCAAAGTGAGGCAATCACTAAAGATGATGAAAAGACAGGGGCCTGAGATTGTGGTTGCCTGGGTAGTATAAAAATCAATGAACCAGAAAATCGCCACTTCATGCACATCTACCCATTATAGAAATGACATTGACCAAGTTTTGAAAAGATTCATTCAGAAATGAAGGAGGAGTTGCGTTCACAAGGCTGCAATATCAATCAGCTACAGAGACTAAGTTTCAAGGGACACAAATCTTTTAAAAATCAATGGACCGGAAAATCGCCACTTCGTGCACATCTACCCATTATAGTAATGACATTGACCAAGTTTTGAAAAGATTCATTCAGAAATGTAGGAGGAGTTGCGTTCACAAGGCTGCAGTATCAATCAGCTACAGAGACTAAGTTTCAAGGGACACAAATCTTGTAAAAATCAATGGACCGGAAAATCGCCACTTCATGCACATCTACCCATTATAGTAATGACATTGACCAAGTTTTGAAAAGATTCATTCAGAATGTAGGAGGAGTTGCGTTCACAAGGCTGCAGTATCAATCAGCTACAGAGACTAAGTTTCAAGGGACACAAATCTTGTAAAAATCAATGGACCGGAAAATCGCCACTTCATGCACATCTACCCATTATAGTAATGACATTGACCAAGTTTTGAAAAGATTCATTCAGAAATGTAGGAGGAGTTGCGTTCACAAGGCTGCAATATCAATCAGCTACAGAGACTAAGTTTCAAAGGACACAAATCTTGTAAAAATCAATGGACCGGAAAATCGCCACTTCATGCACATCTACCCATTATAGTAATGACATTGAACAAGTGTTGAAAAGATTCATTCAGAAATGTAGGAGGAATTGCGTTCACAAGGCTGCAATATCGATCAGCTACAGAGACTAAGTTTCAAGGGACACAAATCTTGTAAAAATCAATGGACCGGAAAATCGCCACTTCATGCACATCTACCCATTATAGTAATGACATTGACCAAGTTTTGAAAAAATTCATTCAGAAATGTCGGAGGAGTTGCGTTCACAAGATATGGACGTACGGACGTACGTACGTACGGACGGACGGACAGACGGAGAAGATGACGCCAATATACGACCGCCTCCGGCGGCGTATAAAAATTAGGTGAGCCTATAATGATATGTAACAGTGTTGGAAGTAGTAAATGTAGAGGAAGATGATGGTAGGGAATAGTTGTATCAGTAGTGGTAGTAGTCGTTGAATGTAGAAGAATAAGATGATGGTATGAAACAGCAGTTATGAAACAGCAGTAGTAGAAATAAGAGTAGAGTACTTACCTGGTCACTTCTCCATGGACAAGAATCAAACCAACGTCTCCATTTCATGAAGTGATCAACCCAAAATATCACTCTCTCTGAGGGTCAAGGTTGAAGTCTGGTTGCTGACTTTTTAGACAAGTTTCCTGGTGACAGAATTGATGCTGCAGGAGATCTATGAAGCCAAATGCTTTTGTCAATCCCTGAATTGAATTTTTTTTATAATAATCATATTTCAATATTCATTATTTCAACACTCAATCATCAACATATATAGTGATCAAAGAAAGAACTTAAACCACCAGTATAATTTCAGAACAGCCTGTAGTTTGCCATCTGATCAGGTTTTATATCAGTCCCTTAAACTTTCATTATCACTCGTCTCAGCTTATCAAAGGTAAAAAGAAAGTGTTTTGTACAAAACCAAATCAGTTTGAGCAATAAAATAAATGCTTGACTTAAAATTTACATACTGTACATACACATACTACAAGCATATAAAATAAAAGAATCATTCCATTTCAAACCAGTACTAAAATATGACAAACGGACAATACAAAATGACATCATACCAACGGAAACAAAGAAGCCAACCCCTTACATTTTCTAAAATTAAGAAGTTCACTAAGTGATGCAATTAAATTTAGTTAAGTAAATATATTACATTAATTTTGCTTTTGGTTTGATCTGGTTTTGCAATCGTGTGAAGGTGCCTGAATGATAAAAAAATCATCATCATTACAATAACATCATCTACAAACTGTCTGTAGTTGCCGTGGTCTAGTCTGCTGATCCAGTATAGGTCCAACCCAGGACATGTTTGTTTGTTTGGGTTTAATGTCCCACCAACAGTATTTCAGTCATTTGGAGACTATGTCAACTTGAGACAGATAGGGTGCTGCCAGACTGCAGCATAACGCTGTAGACATGTGGCATGATAACATACCCATTCACATTATCCTGCCATCAGACCAACCAGTCCTGGAACTACCCTTATATGCTGAGCAACAAGCAAGGGAGCTATACCAGTACCATTGTCCCTCACATTGGTACATCATCATCATCATCACCAATAACAACAACATTCTACAAACTGTAGTTGCCGTGGTCCAGTCTGTGGATCAAGTACAGGTCCAACCCAAGAAAAGTTGAGAGTGGAGCGGGAAACAACAATTTTGATTCCGCTCTATCGAAGGGATAATGTATAGTTTTGTAATTTTCAAAGTAGGCAGTGGTTGTTAAGCGAATGGTCCACTACATGTGAGAAATTTGAAATCAGTTGAAATCTTCAAGAAAACTCTTAAAACATTATTTTTCACTGATTTTGATGGTTTTTTTTACGCGTGTGTTGTTTTATGCATAGGACATGTCCACTTGACTCATATGTGTATAGTTTACCTGGTCACCTCTCAAATGCTTGCCATGGACAAGAAGCAAACAAACGTCTCCATTGCATGAAGTGCTCAAACCAAAAGATCTCTCTGAGGCTCAATGATGAGGATTTTTCTCAGACTTTGTAGACACTGCTTTCTGATGACAGAATGGGTGCTGCATGAGATATATGACATCAAACGTTTTTGCCAATCCCTGAAATAAAAATGATACATGTATCAATAATAGCCATATTTCAATATTCATAATTTCAACACTCAGTCATCAGTATATTAAAGTGAATGATGAAAAGGAAGGGCTGAAACTACCAGTAAAATTTCAGAACAGTATGTAGCTTGCAGGCTGATCAGGTTTTAAATTAGTTGCTAAAACTGTCATTAACATTCATCTTAGCTTATCAAAGGTAAAATGAAAGTGTGTTGTACAAAACAAATCAGTTTCAAGAATAGAATAAATGGCTGACTTACGATATAAAATGTACATACAAATAATACAATTTACACGCTTTTTACAGTAAACTTTAGAACACAATACATATCAATCTGTGAGATCAAGTCCATTGTCTTTCTTTAACATTCTCTCTGTGTTAGCCATAAAGCCAAATACCAAGAATATACATGTAAATGTACGAGACTACACAGTAGGCCAAATCATTTTTTTTTATTAATACACTTATTACTAACGCCACAAAGCGTATAAAATAAAAGAATCATTCCATTTCAAACCCGAACTTAAATAAGACAAATGTACAATACAAAATGACATCATACCTATGTATACAAAGACCCTTTCCCGAGACAGTCTCCCCTTACATAAAATATATATAATTAATTTCGCTTTCAGTTTGATCTGGTTTTGCAATCATGTGAAGGTGCCTGCATGATATAAAAATCAATCAATCAATCAATCAATCATCATCATCATCATCATCATCATCATCATCATCATCATCATCATCAACAACAACAACAACAACAACAACAACAACACTATAGCTAATTTGCCGCGGTCTAGTCTGCGGATCCGGTACAGGTCCAAACTAGAAGATGTTGAGAGTAGAGGGGGATTCCGCCCTTTCTTGGGGAACATTTATATTTTTTTTAATTTTAAAAGTAGACAGTGATTGTCCACTACATGTCATAAATTCGAAATCAGTTGAAACATTGAAGAAAACTCATTAAACATTATGTATGAGGGATTTTGAGTCTTTTTTTATGTGTATGCTGTTTCATGCATAGGACAGATTTGACCTCATGACCTATGTTTCGACCCCACATGACCCAAATTCGAACTTGTCCAAGATTTTATGGAAGCAAACATTGTGACCAAGTTTCATTAAGATTGGGCCAAAAATGTGGCCTCTAGAGTGTTAACACGGTTTTTCTAAGATTTGACCTCATGACCTATGTTTTGGCCCCAACATGACCCAAATTCGAACTTGTCCAAGATTTTATGGAAGCAAACATTCTGACCAAGTTTCATTAAGATTGGGCCAAAAATGTGGCCTCTAGAGTGTTAACAAGGTTTTACTAAGATTTGACCTTGACCTATTTTGCCCCACATGACCCAATTTCGAACCTGTCCAAGAATTTATGGAGACAAACATTCTGACCAAGTTTCATGAGGATTGGCTAAAAAATATGGCCTCTAGAGTGTTAACAAGCCAAATTGTTGACGACGAACGACGCACCACGGACGCTGGACAAAGGGCGATCACAAAAGCTCACCTTGAGCACTTGTGCTCAGGTGAGCTAAAAATATAGGCACTTTGGTTAAAAATAAATAGCCATGAAGTATCGCGATATATACTGATATATTCTCATAGCATATCACAATATATTGCAATACAAAAATTCTTGCAGCACCCGTAACTAGAGGTGACTTGCACTAACTACTCTTTTTCAATGTCCAGGAAACGACTCCAGGGAACCAGATATTAACTCGAGGAAATATATCTTAATCAATTGACTTTTTATCTTGTTCCCTCAAGAAAATTAAGACATTTCCTCAAGTTAATATCTTGTTCCTTAGACTTAAATTATCATATTGTTCCCTCTTGATAAATTGTTCCCTCAAATTAATTTTTCATTCCCTCAATATCAAAATAAGTTGTGCATGTCACCTCTATGCCACCAAAGTAAAGCCATAATTTGCATTTTCTACTCTCTGTTAATCAACTGAGGTTTGATAAGAGTTATCCTAACCAAACTGGGCATACATCATGTACTATTTCCTTTTTTATTGTGCCTAATTACCAAAATTTATGTGCATGCATACAAGCATTTTCATGATACATATTTATTTAAATTCATTATTTATATCTATGATTGATTCAAGCTGTTCCACTTTGAGCCATATTTCTGTATGCAATATCTCTGGTATAGCATATGTTCCCACTTGAACAATTTTACTGCATGCATATGTATCCAGCATGTTGGTAATTATATACTGTTTCTTAAAAATCCAGAATTTGCATGAATAATGTTGAACTCATTTCTCCAGTTCAAGGACGATCAGACATTCTAGTATAATTTAAGTTTAATATGACTGAACTGGTCAAACTGCATGTGCAAAACCAAATGTTATTACAATTTTTTTTTTGTTCCTGTGGCTTAGTGGTTGGAGACTGTTCCATCCATGGTTCATTGCTTTCAAGGCTAGGTTTAGGACTGGTTGACCCCCTGTTAGGAGCCCACTCAAATGCGAAAATGATCCCTCATGTTAGCCAATGGTTGTGAGTTGGTTCCCTGCTTGAGTACTATACATTACATTATATATTACAGGGTGCAAACATTCACATCAGTGTTAAGTTAACTGAACACTGGGCTTATATGTTCTTATATCATGCCTGATGTGAAATCTAAGTTTTGCAGGCTTAAATCTGCATCATGTAAACAAAACCTCAAAATGATTAAAATACCATCAGGGTGGTACATTAAATCCAAGCAAACTATTACATGTACATGTACATGTAACTGGTTACATAGGAATGATTCTGGGTGCACACTTTTAGTACACTGAGTTCAAATTTCCATCTTGACCAAGTAATTATACAGATAGAATGGTCAAGCCAGAATACAATCTGCTTAGTTTATAAATTTGACTCAAATATTTCACAGTATAAATAGTTTATTGAATTATTGTCTAAAATGAAATAACTTCCCAAATAACCATTTTATGTTTCACAATATGTTCCTTTTACTTATTTAACAGAGAGAGTGGGCAGGGAAAGAGAGAAGATGTACACTTTTTTATGAGAGAGGGACAAAGAGGGGTTTTGCTCATAAGAGAGAGAGAGAATTTACTCACAATTAACAAGAAAGAAAGAAAGAAAGATAGATAGTGAGTGAGTGAGTGTTAACTCATTAAAAGAAAGTGAGAGTCAGAGAGAGATTCAACAGAATGTTTTTCTTTTAACAAGAGGGCCATGATGGCCCTGAATCGCTCACCTGAGTACCATTGCTTCAACTGATGTCAAGGTTTTTAAACAGACAAGGATTCTGATATAACTTAATCTAAAACATTTTACCCCTGACAATACTACACACCAAATATCTAAGCAATGGGCCATATGGTTTCAGAGAAGACTTGGGCGCAGGGTCATTTATCACCGTAGGGCCAAGACTTTGAAAATCTTTGTAATGAACCATTAGATGCTACTACATACCAAAAATCTTAGCTCTAGGCCTTATTGATTCATAGAAGAAGATTTTTTTAACTCTATGTAAAACAAGTGACCCCTGGTGTGGGGTCATTTATCACCATTGGGTTATGATTTGTACAATCTTGGTAGTGGCCCATAAGATGATGCTTCATACCAAATATCTAAGCTCTAGGCCTTATACATTCATGGAAGAAGATTTTTTAAGATTTTCCTATATAACTCTATGTAAAACAAGTGACCCCTGGTGCGGGGTCATTTATCATCATAGGGCTATGATTTGTACAATCTTGGTAGTGGCCCATAAGATGATGCTACATACCAAATATCTAAGCTCTAGGCCTTGCAGTTTTGCAAAAGAAGATTTTCAAAGTTTGCATTTTTAAAATCTATTTTTAGCTCCTGTGACCTAATTATACAATGGACCAGAACCATTTATACAACTTTAGTAGAGCTTCATCCGAGGAACATTCCTGCAAAATATTTTTCAAATTGGCTAAGGCGTTTAGGGGAGATGTTGTTTGAAGCAATTGTTGACGCCAGACGCACGCACGCACGGACGCCGGACAAAAGGCGATCAGAAAAGCTCACCTTGAGCACGTTGTGCTCAGGTGAGCTAAAAAACAAGAGCACTGCTTATCAAAAAATATGCCTGTCTTGTAATTTTATCAATTCAAGGGTCATAACTCAGGAGTGTCTGGGATATTATGATCGGTTTTCAAACACAATTGAGATACTGTGCCAATACACATTGTGATTAAGTTTGGTAAAGGTTGGTAAGTCCATAAAACGTCCCATCTTTGACGGGCATATAATAAAAAACGAGTAGGTAGTAATTGATCCACATTATATACAGCTCACAATTTAGACAAGAGGCAGATACAGGTCTGCTGCCCCTGCAGCTATCAGTACTCACTTCTCCTGGTCCACACTCTTGAGATCACCCACTGCGTCCTGCAGCTGTTTGTGTTTCTCCTCAATCTCATCCTTGAGTTCCTTCACCTGGTTGCGGTACAGTGACTGTCAACCAAGAAATAAATCATTCAGAAATTAACACTACAGTGACTATTTAGCATTGACTGTAGAATTTGTAAACAGAATTTGGTAACTTTGCAGTGCACAGTTATAGACCTCATGGTAAATTAACATATAGATATTTAAGTTCTGATAGCACTGAAAAAACAAGCTTTTTAGAGTTTTAAGGTGATCACATCCAATTCTTTTGTGTATCATTCTAAATTTAATGATCAAATTTTTAAACAATGCCAAAATTTATCATTACTAGAAGAGTATGTTTCATTTCTCTTCAGAGATAAATTGTTCTTCACCCGTTTTTCCATTGTAAATACGGTTGTTAAAAATTACATTGTTCTGACTTGAATTATTAGTACTTTCATGCAGACTTAGCCATGGTTACTGTAAATGTGGACATTGTTCTTGGCTTTACAAGCTACTGGCTCAAATTCCACCAACAATACTTAACGCTGAGTAATTCTTAAACTAGGTAGATACACATCTAGGTACATGTACATGACTAGGCTAAAATGAATTATTACCTAAATAACTAACAAAAAATGGTTAAGAAATGAAATATTTTATTATTTTTAAAAGAAAAACATGATTAATGAAATTCGCACTCAAGTATTTAAGTTTTACTTAGCGCTAAGATTTTTTTTTTTAATTCAATCTTGGTCTGAGTCAGTTTTACCAGCCCATTCACACAACACTGCATACAATCGAGTTATATTCAGTGGAGCTGTAAGCAGATCACTTACAGAGAAGTACTGTTCTGCCTCCAGTTGGTCCTGTACCTCCTTCATCTGTAGGTCATTGATGGACATATCCCTGGCAACACAAACACATCAGTTAATATTTAAATCATTGATGCACATATCCCTGGCAACACAAACACATCAGTTAATATTTAAATCATTGATGGACATATCCCTGGCAACACAAACACATCAGTTAGTATATAAATCATTGATAGCCATATCCCTGGCAACACAAACACATCGGTTAATATTTAATTCAATGATGGACATATCCCTGGCAACACAAACATATTTGTTAATATTTACGTCATCAAAGCTTTTTAATTAATGAATTTTATATTTACAAAAGACATCACAAACTAAATTTTACCTGTTGGAAGGTTAATAGGATAACATTTATTAAAGGTTGTCTTTTAATCAAACTGAAAAAGCAGTAACTTTTTACATATCAATTGATCAATTAACCAGTCATGGCAGATGCTTTTGCTCCATCCAGTATGCACATGGCTTAGAAAATCTTGGAAAGTGTACAATGTAACGACCTTGATTCCTATATGGCCCCATCTTTTTTGAAGAGGGTATAAGGTACCAATGCAAAATGCTGAGTACTTACTCCTTCAATCTTCTTAGTTCTTCTTTTAATGTTCTTTTCTCTTTCCCTAATTCTTCGATGTCCTGAAATCAACACAGTTTTTTACAGACATTTAATTCAATGGATCTTATTCTATTCAAATAAAAGACTTTCAACAGATCTTAATTTTATCCTTATTTCACAAAAATTAAGAAAAATCATCTATAACACATAGCTTTATGCAGAATCAGAAACATTTTAAAAAATATGTAACAGTATATGCTGATGAGATCATATTTTTCATGATACAGAATGTTTCAAGGGACAATTTTTATTATGATAAAACTTCAAAAGTGTAACAAGTGTGTTCTCTGGATGGTATGTGTCAACTGCTGAAGCATGACGGAAAAAGTGTGACGGACAGACAGATGATGGAATAGTGATTCCTGTGTGTCACATCTGCTTTCAATTAGTTTTGTTACCCAATGACATAAATAGTACTGATCTGATTTTTAATCAAGTAATTAAACAAATATGTAGGCTATCTTTTCTTCTTGGAATAACTAGAAGACTTACAGAATGTAGATGTTTTTCCTTTGCTTTCAGATGGTTCAAGTCTGCAGTCTGGTTCTTGAAATCTGACTGCATCAGAGTCCTTCGTTGTATCTCCTGCTCCACTTGCAGCGCCAGATTCCGGGACTGTAACACAAAAACTTAATGACAAAACTCTCAGAAACATTAGTCATCATTTTTTGTAAATAGAACAGTCATACCCATTCCCTCTTTTTGTTACTCATATCCGATACTAATTCTTCCAATCTTAGAATATCTGCCTGGATACATAGTTCTACAAGATGTAATGAGGTTTTCCTGCTATAAGAGATTTACACTTGATGGTAGATTGCATAAATATTACTGCTCCTTAAAACATGATTCCTTTAAGAAAAAAATCAATGTCACAGTCATTTAAGGTAAATGGAACAGTGAGATATTTCAATAAAGAAGTATTGAAAGAAAGTATAAATTGCCTTTTTTTCTGTCTCTCTAAATCATTAAGTCCTTTTCACCTTTTTATCTCACGCCCTAAAAACACACTACAATGCAATAATTAAAGGTGAGGGAGATAAAGCAAAGAAGTGAAAAGTTTGAATCATTGATAGTCATGTTAGAAGGATAAAATAAAACAAGGGTCAGGACTGCCACAAAATATGCCCATCATGGTATGGGGACTCTCAGAAATAGCTCAGAGAAACAAGCTACTGTCCATAAATAAGCAAAATAATTCCAAAATCCCATTAGTTAATGATGTTAATCATAAAAAAAAAATGTTGATACATTTCTATTAATTAACTGCAAGATCTGACAACACCTCATAGGGTCTAAGGACTAGGGACAAGTAAATTTTCAAGTATGTTGTGTACATCAAGGGCCATAACTTCAAAGTCATTCACATGAGAATGCTGGATATCGAACTCAGCCAAGATATTATGGCCATGCACATGTGTGGAAAGTTTGAAAAGGATTGGTCTAACGGTATTGAAGTTAGAGCCCGGACAATCACAATTTCAAGTATTTTGTGTACGTCAAGGGCCATAACTTTTAAAGTCTTTCACGCGATAATGCTGGATATCGAACTTATCCGTGATATTATGGCCATGCACATGTGTGAAAAGTTTGAAAAGGATTGGGCTAACGGTATTGAAGTTAGAGCCTGGACAATCACAATTTCAAGTATTTTGTGTACATCAAGGGCCATAACTTCTAAGTCATTCACGCGATAATGCTGGATATCGAACTCATCCGCGATATTATGGCCATGCACATGTGTGAAAAGTTTGAAAAGGATTGGACTAACGGTATTGAAGTTAGAGCCCGGACAATCACAATTTCAAGTATTTTGTGTACGTCAAGGGCCATAACTTCTAAGTCATTCACGCGATAATGCTGGATATCGAACTCATCCGAGATATTATGGCCATGCACATGTGTGGAAAGTTTGAAAAGGATTGGGCAAACGGTATTGAAGTTAGAGCCCGGACAATCACAATTTCAAGTATTTTGTGTACGTCAAGGGCCATAACTTCTAAGTCATTCACGCGATAATGCTGGATATCGAACTCATCCGAGATATTATGGCCATGCACATGTGTGGAAAGTTTGAAAAGGATTGGGCAAACGGTATTGAAGTTAGAGCCCGGACAATCACAATTTCAAGTATTTTGTGTACGTCAAGGCCATAACTTCTAAGTCATTCACGCGATAATGCTGGATATCTAACTCATCCGAGATATTATGGCCATGCACATGTGTGGAAAGTTTGAAAAGGATTGGGCAAACGGTATTGAAGTTAGAGCCCGGACAACAAATGTTCCACGCCCGCCCGCCCGCATGCCCGCCCGCCGTGAGTGTTCACATAATACGACCCATCTTAAGATGGGCGTATAAAAAAGCCCCACCCACCTTGTCTTCCTCGATACGAAGGTC
>CM037778.1:9250542-9275733 GCA_021229015.1 Solen grandis
GCTTTAACCCCAAAAATCCTATGTGTAAACATTCGTTTTATGTGTCATGTGAATACATCCTGTGTCAAAGATGGGGGTGGGGGTATGAATCACCTTCAGTGATAGTTCTAGTTTCATATTAAAAATATCCAGCTTCGATATCCCCTATCGTTTAGTATGATCATATATATAACATGTTTTTTGATATGTTTATCCCTCGCAAAATTAGATACATGATATTGCAAGATCCATAACAAACATGACATATAAGCTAAGTTAGTTTAAACATATTTATTAATTAATCATTGTAACAGAATAATTTCCATACAAAATATGAGGATAAAGTTTATTGACCTTCACATATTGAGAAATATATATGAACACGTGAATTACATAAACTTTTTCATAGTTTTTTATTTGAATAATGTATAAAGAAAAACAAAAACAAATACAGAAATAGAATAGCAATTTAATATCCAATTTGGAGGTTGATAACAAACTATAATAAGGTGTAAAGTTTCTGATTACAATAGTGTCTTTATGTTAAGGTTTATAGTTTCTGATTACCAAAGAGCCTTAAGGACGTTTCAGCCTGATTTTAATTTTGGGATTTTTTTTTTGGGGGGGGTTTAAAAAAACCCCAATTTTAAATTTTTTAAAATTTAAAAAATTGCCATATGATAGGGTCCATAAAGTCACATTTTTTTATGCAAATTTGGCTAAATATCAATAAAAAGTCAGTTTTAATTAAAAATCGAGCATGTTAGGGTATACATTTTTTTTCTACATTTTCAGAAAGCCTTTATATCAGATGATTGATTCTGACAAAATAAAGGAAATCTGTCTGAAAACTATTTTTTAAATATTAATTTTGAATATATTTTTAACAGATGGACAGTAAAAAGTAATGTTTACTTCAATATATACATTTGTAAAATCTTACATGATGATAGTTTTGTAGGAAAATACATACACTATAATGCACACACTTGATATTGCTCATAATGTGATCTTTCAATTTGCATTCTTAATAAATGAACAGGTAATCGTTAATTTTTTAGTGACACGTCTTAAGTAATGTTCATTTTTAGCTAATATAGACACTACTACACAAAATAATGTACGAGGGCGAGTCAATAATAACCAACCTATGACATCTCCGATCAACCGAGACATCCATGATTGTCACGCATTGTTTTAATACATGTACTATACCTGTGTACAAAACTACATATGTATACGGTCATTTGTTTGTCAGATATTGAATGTCAAACATGGCTAGTGATGTAAAAGCAAGCTTTTCATCAAAAGTGGAGTACCGTGCTGTTATTCGGTACTTGCATTTAAAAGGTAAAACTGGTAAGGATATACATGCTGAGTTAGTTGATGTGTATGGGTCTTCTGCACCATCTTATTCTCAAGTTAAATTCTGGGTTGGGGAGTTTAAACGCGGTAGAACGTCTTTAGAAGATGAAGCCAGGTCTGGACGCCCAGTTGATGCCACCGACGAAGAAATGTGTAATAAAGTCAGAGATCTGATATACTCAGATAGGCGAAGTCAGGTTGAAGAAATAGCACAGGCATTAGGCATTTCACATGTTACCGTTTTAACAATCTTTCATGATCGTTTAGGGATGCGCAAGCTTACAGCCCGTTGGGTCCCAAAATCCCTTAGCAATGAGCAAATGGCAACGCGAGCATCAGTATGCAGTGCGTTGTTGAAGCGTTTGAGGTCAAAAGATGAATTCCTTTTGCGTCTAGTTACTGTGGATGAGACTTGGGTGCATTATTATGAACCAGAAAATAAAGCCCAGAGTCGTCAGTGCATAGGGCCGGGGTCCCAAAGACCAAAGAAGTTCAAGACTCAACCATCTGCTGGCAAAGTGATGGCCACAGTATTTTGGGATACAAAGGGCGTTATTTTGTTGGACATTTTACCCAAGAGAAGCCGATAACCGGAGCATACTATGCAAACTTGCTAGACCAGCTTAGGAACGCCATCCGCGAGAAACGCCGTGGTAAACTCGTCAAAGGTGTTTTGCTGCAACAGGACAATGCAAGAGTCCACACTTGTAAAGTTGCAATAGATGCTGTGGAGAGAAATGGGTATGAATGAATACCGCACCCTGCCTACTTACCAGACCTGGCTCCTAGCGACTTCTTCCTTTTTCCAAATTTGAAAAAGGATATACGTGGACGTCATTTCCGGTCTTACGAAGAAGTCGTGGCAGCAGTTGAGGAGTGATTCCACGGAAAGGACCCTGACTTCTTCACTTCTGGGCTGATGGCACTTGAACACCGTTTGTCCAAATGCATAGCCCTGGAGGGAAATTATATTGAAAAAGAAGAGGTAGATCTCAACCCGAAATAGGTTAGGCTGGTTATTTATTGACTCGCCCTCGTATCTGTAAGCCTTGACTCCGATATTCATATCTTTAAGATAAACGTTTACTTTTAGTAGATATCGAATACATGTGTCTATGATAAAAAGTTACTTAAATTTGTTCTGCATGTGACATCTGGTCAGTTTATCCTCCGTTACAATTAGACACAACTTGTTTGCTTCTTTGTAAATAATGTACATATTTCAACGCATTAAACTACTATCAGTGTTATTAAATTTAATTCATTATTAAAAAGTTTTGAGATATTGTTTAATTTACAATTGATGTCTACCCAATTTACCATATACAGGAACAGAATTTTTACATTATTTTATTTTAAAGAAGACTTTAGAATTACACATTTCTAAGGACAGGCTTTGATAATGTAAAACACCATATTTCTGAAACATATTGTAAATTAGATTCGACAAGAATAAAAAAAATTGAAATATATGAATGGAGAGCAGGCTCCGGTTAGAGGTTGACTTGATATTTAACTGATACATTTGAAATGTAATATAATGGTTAGATACTTAAACGCTTCGTTATTTAATGTTCAGCTCGTAATTTTCAGATCATGCGATTAAGATCAGACTGATTATAAAAACTATTTGATTAAAACGAAACCATATCGTTTTTGTGATGATTCTAATTGATACCTAGTCAGCATTGTATGATTTTAATCTAAAACAAAATCCCTTCATTGAAATTACATAAAGAAAGCATAGTGATTAAATGAGCTAGCTTATTTAGTGAGATCTCTCTTTTGTGGTGAAATTCTATGTTAAAACGTTTTATATTTGTGATTTTAAAATCTTGTCAACGACTAGAACAGGTGAAGGAAATTGACTTAGTAGAAGCGGTCTGTGTGACATTATACAGATTAATCCCTGTTAGATATTGCGATTACCATTTAATTTTTTTTGCTCACATCTCTCCTGGCATTAATTTCTCGGGAACGGGAGGTCATGGGTTCGATCCCCGACTGCAACATACTATAAGTCGTAAAAAGTGGTACTGGTATAGCTCCCTTGCTTGGCGTTCAGCATATAAGGGTTTTCAGGACTGCTTGGCCCGGTGTCAGGATAATGCAATGGGTGCAAAGGGGTTTGGCACGAAAGGGGATGGGATAAAATCACTATATATAATATAAGGGATACTACTTCCGCTTAATCTAAACCCATACCTTCATCTGGAAAATGCCAATAGCTCAGCTATTTATGAAGGTATCATTGAATATTTTGCACCTGTTGCAAGCGTATACATTAATGCAACCAAATATCACCACAGTTTCACCCATACGAACTCAAGTATTCAGCAACAAAACCCGCAATGCGAAACTTAAACCGATTTTCCAAAATCTCGACGTCATTTTAGAAACAAGCGCACAGGTATGAACGGTCGATATCTTAAATGTGTTATCAAGTTATTTTTGCAGTATATTTGGCCGAATATCCAGTTTAAAATAGGTATACTCGCTGATTTGATTTAATATATAATTTCATTGCATAGATGTTTTGATACCTTAAGACCTTTACCATGGAAAACTATGTACACCTACACTTTGCCGCGTGTTATTTTTTGAAACTCTTTTCAACGCCATTACATTGTTACTTCAGATTCTACCTATTTTTAAAGTTATCTGTCCCTGAAAGTGAGGTTTTTGCTTTTTTCTGTCAAAAGAAGAATGGTGAGCTCCATTTTTATCCCATAAATTTGTTTCTAGTGTAATTTACTATAATCATGCAAAGTTTAAGAAAATTCTCATGGCTATTTTTAATTTTCCTTCTTTGTCTTTATAGTAAAAACTTGTGATGGGCGCCTTTGCCTTTAAGTGTTTCGTTACGTATATGGGTACAAAAACAGGTTGATATTGCATAACTTTACATAATTTTATATGTAACCAAACAATGCTGAATAGAAAAACAACAGCAACATTTTATATAGAATGAACGCATATACAGCGTTAATGTTGTATACGTTCATTTGATCTGTACACCATAGAGTCTTAGATCAAAGGAATATGATGCAATTTCCTGACTGAAAATTTTCAAAAATCTAAAAAGATAATGTACTTCTGAGCTACTAAACCTGCATAAAAGTTTGCTTTTAACTTGTAACAATGACACATGACGCAACGATAGTTCATATTGATTATAGTTATTATATAATATATAATAATTATATATTATATCTTCACTGAAAATACACAATCGAAGATTTTCATTGATGCTGACCCACTTAATATCAGTCTTGTTAATCTGCAATATCGTTAAAATTTATGAAATTCTATCCATCAAATTTCATATGAGAAGAAATTCATCTTAAGATATCTCTTAATTTTGATTAAACGTTTTATAGTTCTATATTTTCGAAAACAAAAGGTTTAAACCTTTTAAACTTCTGTTAAGGAAACATTTATATCAAGGAATGGCGAAGAAGAAATTATCACGAGTGAAATAAAAAATGATTTTGACCTTAAGTGAAACATAACTCAGTTGCCTGTATTCTATATGTATGCATAGTTTGTTGAACTCAAACAGCTAGGTTAAATGTGCTTGATTCTTTATTCATATGATGTTGAAAATGTATGAGAAATATTCGTCCATGAAAATCCGGTTAATTTTGAACTCATAGTAAATTTGATATGAAATAACAATTCATGTCAGATCCTATACATTTATAGCAACGAGTAATTATTGTGTGCTTATGCCTTTATATATCGTTGCCACGATAACAAAAATACACATTTTGAAAGGTCGACCGAGGAGTCACAGCATTCGAAGCAATTGGGTTTACAATTTTCAATTGAATTAGTTACACACCTTATTAGATTATATATAGTTGCATCATTAAAAGATATATATGGACATGTAATTTTATGAAAGTTAGTGGTAGTGACATATTTATCGTATAATTATGTAATTTATTAGGAACCCTTGGTATCAAAGCACTTTGGTTTATTTTAAGGTTTCCTTTTTGGTTTATTATACGTCAAGTTTCAAAAATTCAAGTCTTTGTGTTAAATAAGCTATTTATCATATAAAGACAGTGATATATCAACAACATTAAGAGTGTGTTGTTTCGGTGTAAGACGTAGGTTGTTCGATACCATTAACTGTAACAAAACGCGGTTCATCTTAAGAAGATCATCAACTGTATTAAAATGTAGACGAAACATAAATAGACAGCATACATACATACACAATTTAATTATTTCGGTTTTTATTTTAAATTTGCTCAGTGTTTAATTTATTGGCAATAATAGTTACCGGCATATTTTTAAAAAATAAGATGAGGATGTGTTCCATGCTTCAAAACAGTCTTAACCTTTGTATATCAAGTAGTCACAGTACATATAAAACATACGCAAGAAAACTTTGATGCAAACGTCAAAGAATCGGGCCGAAGGACTATTGTTGTTAACGTGATTCTCAGTCGTTGCAGGGAAATGATGTAATTTCCATTTTGCTGCTCTTCTTGTATACTTGCTTCTTGCTTATCCAGCATGTAACACTGAAGTCCGCTATTAATTGTTTTCGAACTAGCTGATAAAGGTGATTTCAACATAATTACAACAGGACTAAATCGAAGATTTTAATTTACAATAATAATCATTACATTTATAGATTGAATAACAAAAAAATAATTTTAATTGTTTTATAAGTTATATTCCCACATTCAAATGTTGTTATTATTGTTAGCAGGACACGTTTTAGTACGTAAACGGCATGTCCGTGTATACCTGATTTTGTGTAACTCCGCAGATAAAACCTAAAACGTATAACTAAATTTTTAAATATCGGAAACATTATGACATCTTCCAAAATTATTAACAAAGACAATTTCAAGAAAATGCGAGAGACATATCACATATATATATTTTCCTTAAAAAAATATCTCATGTAAAGTCAGGCGCGGAGACACGCACAACACAGTATCAGGAACCGTTCCGGCTCTTGCCGACCCGGAATAAAACTTAAATAGCTATTCAAGAATCGAATAACACGAGACTATACATAAAATTCTTCTCTAATATATCATATGGCAAATAAAAGAATATACACACTTTATGGAATGATGAAGATACTCTCGCTGCCTGTGTGTCTGCATTTACAGCAACCTCCAGCATAGCACTTTTTCGCACTCCTATAGGAGGGATTCTGTGTGAAAAAAAGATCAACAATCCTAGCATGACACACGTTGTGTTACTTTATTTGTCACCCAATGGTGTGACTTCCAGTTAGTTTATATTGCTAATTATAGCAGTTACTTAAGTCACCGCCATTGTCATCACGATTCACTACATGAAAGTAATCATGAAAAAAAACCCCCAAAAAAACAACCAATTATCAATTTATATAATTGTTATTGTCATTGCTGATGATATTTTATTGCCCTTTTTATATGAGTCGTTTCTTTATTTGTTAAATATTTATATTTAATACTTTAACTAATAATAATAATAATAATGCTAATAATAAATGTAATTATAATCAGCATTAAAATCATATACTTGTAATATTTTTTAACATCATAGACCAAGAAACTAAAAAAATATAATATGGCCTGTAATATGACTAACTACATGGTAAAAGAGTGTGTAAATTATTGTAAGGAAAATCAGAGCAGGCTTTTTGCATGTTATCTGGACGCTAGACAAGCATTTGACAGAGTTTGGCATGATGGGTTATTTTACAAATTATATAAGACGGGTTTATCCAAACGTCTATGATTGACTGTTGTAGAGCTGCACAGCAACATGTACAGTTGTGTCATGTATGATGGACTCCAGTCAGACTGGTTCCCATTACTGCAGGGAACAAGGCAGGGCGGGGTCTGTTCTCCATATTTATATTTATGCTTCATAAATGATTTAATTAAAGAGTTAGCTGATTTGAGATTTGGTTTCTCGATAGGGGACAACTGTTTTTCAGCACCTACTGTAGCTGATGACATGCTTTTGTTGTCTTTATCGATGGATAAACTTCAGAAAATGATTGATGTATGTTATGTTTATTCATGTCAGTGGCGTTTTCAGTACAACCCGGGTAAGTGTGCTGTAATGATATTTAATGAGAAGGAACGGTATACTTTGCGTCAAAGTAAGAAATTTACAATAGGAAATGAATACATACCTTTAGTTAATCAGTATAAACATCTTGGAATCGACTATTGCTCAGTGGAAAAAATACCAGGTATGGCCAAGGAGTTTGCCAATAAACTAATAAGAACATTTTTTGGTTTACATGAGAATGGTTTACAACCTGTAACTTGTAAGAAAATATATACTTCCATTGTTTTGCCCAAGGCGTTGTATGGCAGCGAGTGCTTATATAATATTTCTGCTAATGATATAATCTGTTTAGAAAGGGCACATAGATTATGTATTAAGTGTATGCAAGGAATGAATGTCAGAACTAAAACGGATTTTGCCCTTAGTATGCTGTGTTGTCTTCCAATAGAAGCTGAGATAGATCGAAGAAAACTTAATTTACTGGGACAATTATGTAACCTATCCAGGTATTGTACTGTGAAGAAAATGTTCTTATTAAGAATCTGCTCGCAACAATTACATAATAAGATAATAGGGTATATTCCCGATATCTTTAACATTTTGAATAAATACAGATTGAAACATTATCTCGATGCATATATCATGACTGGTAATTTTCAAAATAAAAACATGTGGAGGAAAATAGCAAAAGATATGATATACAACAAAGTTAAGTCAGATTGGCATATTCGTATCATGTTCGCTGAGTTCAGAAGATTTCGATCTATTCATTATCAATATCAAATGTGTGAGTTATGGGTGTATGCATCAAGAAATCCACAGTTTTTAATGTACTGTAAAACAGTTGGTAATCTGATTGCTTACTTAGCTAGATTTGACACTTTTTGCATGAAATGTAATGGTCAGTACAGTGAGATTTGCTTAACAGACCATGTCATTCTTGATTGTCCGTATGTAAAGGTTTTGTGTCAAACTCTCATCAAAAGAGTTAAAGACGTATTTGGTAACAATGTATGGTCTTGTCTGAATGAAATGGACAGATCATCACTCGTTAACACTCTATTGGGATCGCGCAGTTCTACAGCTTACAGCAATACTATAATGATTTCTTTAGTATAGTAATCTTTCATATTCATGGTATTTGGTTAAAGTACATATCTTTATAATGTTTGTTTGGGTGTATGCATGAAAATGACTACATGAATGTTAATTGTTTGTATTGATGCTCATGTATTGTGCATTCGCATGTCCTGCCTGTAGTGCTGTAATGGTAGTACTATATTTATTATATATTGATATCACTTTTGAACTTACTGTAATTGTGTAATATAATCTCTCTCTCTCTCTCCCCTCTCTCTCTCTCTCTCTCTCTCTCTCTTCTCTGTGTTTGTATTTGTTTGTTTGCTCAGTTGTATGTCTTGCATTAATCTTTAGTGATGGAGGAAATAAAGATATATGTATGTATTCTATCCATCGCTTCAATACTAGTTGCGCAATAGAAGACACTGACCTTCTTCTAAATCATCATCAGCAGCATTATCATCATCGTTTCCTTTTCTGAATCTTCCTCACCATTATATTCGTCTCGTGGTCTCGTGGTAATATCTAACCTCAGTGTAGTACTAAATCTCAATCATATACCCTCTAGATATCGAAACAAGAAGAGACAAAATAAAAACATGACGAAATCTGCTAGTCGTAGGTTATGCTTCTTGTTTTTATTGCCCACAGCTATATCCATGCATATCAACGTAAAAACACAAGACCACGACGTCCATAGCGACGCCTCAGGGAATTGCTGCGCACAAGTTAAAAATAGTCCCATATTTCATCCCCCTCCGTAAAACGTTCAAAGCAAATCTCACTATCGACTTATACAGAAACATTTTTAAGTAATAAGGCATTATCCAGGGTTTCTGGTGGCCTCCCCGGTCAGTAATGTGCTCTAATGCAAAACATCACGTTTCATCTACCACGACACTTGACATTTGTAATTTTGCTGAATGTTCAATTTGCATACAGCATGCCCATTCCATTGGAAGCAAATTCATTTCCAGGAGCTCTTAAGCGAATGCTGACCAGTCATTAACGTTTCCCTCAGACGTTAATTTCCTGTATAATTTAAATAGGTTAAACAATTTATCCGGTCTAGCTGCACGTATATGTTATTTGTCTCAGTCCCTTGTTGAACGTCTGAACAGACGAATGTGCGAAGCACACCAGTAAAACAAATACAAATATCTCGTAATATGTTTTTTTTATTCAATCATAATCTAAGAGAAGCTTTACTTTCTTCACGCGTCAAGCGCTGAACAAACTGATTTGGCATAGGAGAATTTATAGAAATAAACCTAAACAAAACGGACAGAAATCCAAAACATATGCTTATTAGCCTTATGTACATTTCTTTCTATCTCTTTTTTGAAGTCGTTTTGTAATTACATGTAAGATATTCATTTCCCTTTCTTTACTATTCAGTACGCTATGTCGTAGCAAGAGTGATGAACGATTTATTCAAACAACTGCAATATGTGTTTATGGGAATAATATTCCAACTATATATATATATATATATATATATATATATATATGGTTACTACTGAACATTTATTATGCATGGTTATCTTATTTTCGTGAATTTCGAGAATTGTTCTTTCCACGAATGTTAATAAAAAAAAACAAACTCATTATATAGTTCACACGAGTTAACAAATATTGTGCCCCGGTGCATGCAACTGACAAAGTATAATGCAAATGAAAAGAATGATTAAACATTAGGTAAAAGAAGATCTGTCAAGGAATAAACGTTATTCAATCAATAACATCTTTTTTTGTATTAGTGACTTGATTCTACGTCACTTGCATACTCATCCACTGACATCATATTTTATATATTATTTCAAATTTTATTTTCAATCCTACGTTCCCTCACAATAATAGTTCTTTTTAAGCCTGTATATTCAAGTCTGTAAGTTTATCTGTTTAGGTCATTTTCACAAATGCCTCACTGAAAAAAAAAACAAAAAAAAAAAACACAACATAGCATTCTGTTGTATATACAGCAAAAGCAATTTATGTCAGTCTCAGAAAAAAAGAGCCACCGGTAATTCTGTCGTTTCCGGTAGTTTCTGAGGAGCACCTATGTCACGCACATAAACTTTTATAGACCTGGTCGATTTTTGGTCTCGGCCAGTAGCGATTACGGTAGCTATGAAATTGACATTTATGTCAAAGTCGATCTATAAATTGTAGAATTTAGATATTTTTATAGTCAGTCAAGTCTTTGACACGATTTATTGTTACTAACAAAATGTTAAGCTCTTTATAGTCCAAGAAGGTTTTGTTTGCATATACATTTATTGCTGTTTCCAGCACTCTAGAAACATTACACATGTATTTGCGTTTAGGTGTTTTTATGCACCGGGGTCGATAGGTCGGGGCATATTATTTTTATTCTGTCTGTTTGTCTGTTTGTAAACTTTAACCTTGACCATAACACGGACATCCTTCCACCTACAGGCTCCAAACTAAAAAGGGGCATGCACCTTGAAGAGCTCTATCCATCAGTTGACCTTCAAATGACCTTGACCCCCAAGTCCCGTTACGTTACGTTCTTTTGCTTTTGAACATAGCGCTTATTATAGTTGACTTCTGGAGACAGTTTTTCAGACTTGAGTATGTATTCAAACAACATTTCCTGCATCGATTCATTCACCTCACTAAGTTGATGTCCGCTGAAGGATATCTCTATGCGGACACTTCTATTATACAGTACTAAAGGTAACCGCTTTGTACGATATATTCATATCGAATGATATTTTTGTTTGTTTATTAAAGAATAAGTTGGAATTAATTTCTATTTTTGATATATCTCCCTCTCTTTTCACAGTAATATTATTCTTATATGTATATTATCATCATTTTAGTTTAGTCATTTTTTATCCAGTTTTATTTTTCAAATCGGCCTACCAATCTCCACTTGGAGAAATTAAATATCTTTGAACATCAAAACAGCCTTATTGCATTTAATGAGCATGTGAAATCTTGCTTTTAATGAGTTATTAGAAAAAAATGTATTTGGTCGTATTCAGTAAACCACCGTAAGGCATTCTAATTCTTAGTTTTGATAAACGTTAACACATTTTCTGAAATATTAAAATTGTCAAACCAAACAGCTAATTTACTAGATTTTCAGTTGTAGGCATTTTGGATAAATAATTAGAAATTAAAAAGCAGAAATATTATATAATACCTTTTTGTACCTGCGTGTAATCATATACGTTTATCTTGCCGTCATTTCATTTCATGATATAAGAAAATACCAAAGGTAAAAATTAATGCCATAAGTATAAGGGTTTCTATCAGAAATTCGACAGTCTCTGTCACATACGCCGCCTGTACTTTAACCGATTGAAATATGAAACACAGACACCAATGCATAAATCAAGAATAACAGATATGTGTTTAAAATTTTACATGGTGAAAAGAAAAACATCCGAACAATGCAAATTGAATGAATGCGATGGTCTAAAAATAAAACCCCACATAAATTAATGAATACTGTCGAACTACATTTGCGAGACAGCTTTTTAAACATTACAGAAACGTATTTTTTATTTCCTGCTGCCCTATTTTAGTAACGATTATTGGTCAATGTTATTCCTTCTTAATGAAACACCCTTAAGCAATAACAAGAAAAACAATATTATTAGAGGGTTTGTCGACAGATCAGTCTTAAACTTGTTAAAACACGGAATTACACCAAACTACAATCCTTTGCCTTGAGCCAAAGTATTTGAACACGATCAATTAGCCATGTGGTCTAACAAACATGACTGCGTACTACAAAAGCCGAATCATGTTATCTGAGATCCAGCAACAACCTGATTAGCGCATGTCTTGCTTTTATAAGTGAATGCCAGAAGAGTAAGCTGATCCAATCTTTTAAAGACTGTTTCTATGTACCAAGCGTGAATGTTGAATGCATACATGTTTCTTTTACATGTGGGTTTTCAAAGCCTTCTTGTGGCTATAAAAGTATCGCAGTGCATTGTTGTCGACTTATCTTGTGAGGGAACATCACGTGTATACCTTTTTTCCATTAACGCTTTGTCAGATATTTGAAGTTGACTCATTAAAGTCGAGAAAGGACGTCTGCAGGTAGATAAACAAGAACTGAATGAGAGTAGAGTTACTACGGAACACATATGCAGCTATTGGGAATTCTCTGTTAACGCCACGCATCACTCAAACTTTGAGCTTATTGCTCTAGCGTAGAATCACGCGATGTCCGAGACAAATGGTATCAAACAGTGTTCCAAGGCGGTAACTGATGATATTTATCTATTTGATGTAATATCTTATCTACCTTTTGTCCATTTACATGCACTTCCTTCTGCATTTTGTTCATTTTTTCTTCTTCTGTTGATTTTTTTTTTATTTTTATTATTTTTCCAATTCCACCCATTCTTGAAGCCAGCCTAGAGGCCAGATGAGAAAAGCTACAGCTATGAAATTTTGGGCATGGAGTAATATATATCTGAACATGTGCCTAAATGGTCAAACTTTTCACTTTTGTTTCTGATTTAGCCACTAGGGGGCGCAATGCATGTAATCACTTTTTTGCTAATAACTCAAAAATTTGAAACCTGATTTAGATGCGTTTTTTTTTACATAATGTTCCTTGTTGACAGCCCAATCAAATATGATGGATATCTCATCATCGAGTACTGGGGGAAAAAATTGTTTTAGGAGAGGTTGAATGTTCGAACCTTGTAAAAAAGTGGACAAATGAGAGTAGGTCTACGAAACCCCCCTCCACTTTTGTTAGAGATCAGATAGAAGAATTCTGTTTGCTGCATACGATTTGCAAGACATATACGCACAAAATATATGGGGTGGCGAATTTAGGAAATGCGTGGTTTGGCCTCTAAAAACGGTCAAACTTCACTAAATTTTAGGAAAAATTAAAATTTCAAAAACATGTTTTTGTCGCTCCTGACTTTATTTTCTGCTCATTCTTCACCAAATTTTCACACGTTATGCATTGTTATGTGTGAAAGGGCCTCCAAATTAAATTTTTTTTTTTTAAAAAATGAAAAGGTCAATATCATATTACGATTATTGTGTTTTTATTCGGCCCCAAAGTGCTCCAAAACTAAAAATATTTCATTGAGAGTATATGAACAAAAGTTTTAGTTCTTGAAAAGCTCTTTCCAATGATGTTCAGTTTTTGAAGATCGGACTTGATTTGGTCATTTTACGGCAGTCCAAGGTTTGATCCTTTTTAGAAAAATTGTAAATCAGTTTTTATGCTTCAAATTGTGATATATAAGAAATAGAATGTTTGACTAGTGCGACTTGTATACTTGATTGAACTATTTGCTGCATTTACGTACCTAACAGTTAAATTTTAATCAATTTTGTTTCTTATTTGGCCGCTAGGGGGCGCTTGGCTTGAAATCACTCTTTGTAACTAAAAAAATTGAAGTCTGATTTTTATGCGATGTTTTGCATTCTGTTCCTTGGTTACATCTATTTGAAACGATACTCCAAAATTAATGCGATAGTTCATGAAAATGATAGTTATTCAAAGCAACATTAGTTCGTAATAATGTTGAGTTTCATGTCGCATTGTCGTGTGTCATTTTATACTATTGTGTGTCGTTTGCAATTGTTGTTTATCAATTACAATTGTCGTTTGTCACCATCATAAGGCAACACGCACATCTAACTTGGCACTAACCGAATTCCGTAAAAAAGTTTTCAAATTTGCGACAACATTACTTACAGGTAATACTAAAAAATATTCTTTTGGGTAAAAGGTCTGCTTAAACATTGCGACAAAAATGTTTGAAATGTTTGTTAACAGTGTTCAACAAGCCATTGAACAAAGAAATATGTTTTTCGAATCATGAGACTTGTGAACTGAATGACATTGCTTTCGCGGAAACCGATGATATCGCGATAGCGATTCTAGTTCTTTATTTATTCTTCACTTTTGGATGATGAATGGCACGTACCTTCGTAGACACGTTGTACAGAAGGATGCAAACAGAAAGAAGACTATATTTTATGTATTTGCTCAAATAAATATCATACATTTATCTTATTAATATTTTGTCTCGTCAAACGTCATTTCACGACAATTAATGTATGTGAATAGAAATAATGACCTGTGGTCTTGAACTAGTTCACGAGCCTGTGAAGAAAAAAATGTCGGATAGATAATTCGGTTCTGTGGCCATTTCTTATGTGGTTAATACATTATTACATAAAACTTCAGTCGAAAGCGTAGTCCAGATCTGATATGAATTTAAATTTGAAAAACTACTAACGTTATAGACGTGACTGTCATATCATAACTGCGCTATGGTCATTGTGTCAATGAATCTATACTGGTATCAATAATCTACTTTAGCAGCGTAAAATTACATACGTAAAAAGTGCTTTCCTGTATTCCTTTTTTTTTTGTCTTTACAGTTATTGTTGAGTGTGTATAATGCAATGAAACGGCCCAGATGTAATCATGCATTATTGTGAAAATAAGACTAGACTTGACAATTTGAGTTTACCGTCGCTTCGACAGTATTTCAGTCATATAGCGACGTCCGGCTAATTACAGGTGGAGGAAGACCCCGAATGCACGGAGGCATCCGGGTAGAACCGCTTACCTACCGCAAGCCAGCTGGAAGGCTTCCTCACATAACTAATTTTCCGCGAAAGCCTTCGTAAACATCATCTATTACTTTTGCAGACCGAAGTTTATTCTTCTATCCTATTTCAGCAACGTTTATTAATTCATGTTTTTTTTCTCCTCTTTTTAAGGAAATACCCCTAAGCAATGACTAGAAAAACAACATTATTATCGTGTGTTTTTCGTTGTTATTGTTGTTTTTCCGTCAGATTAGTTTTTAACTTGTTAAACTTGGGTTTACACCAAACTACAGTATGTTGCCCCCAGCTTCTGTTTTTTTAACCGCAGGGTCTTACAAGCATGACTTCTTACAACAAATGACGAACAACTTTTTATCTGACATCCAACAACAATCTGACTAGTGCATACCAAAGCTACCTGATTGGAACGTTGATAAAACTTTTTCTAGAATGTTCCTGTTAACCAGTTGAATGAATATATGCTGCTTTTAAATGCGGGTTTTCAAAGCAGTCCTGCGGTAATTTAAGTATTGAAGTAATACAGTACGCAGTTGTAACCGTATGTAACGAAAAGAACTTCGTACTTGTATTGCGTGTTGATGTTGATCTCTTTAAAGACGAGATTGGATGTCGGCAGTTAAATAGACACGAATTGCAGGGCACTGGGGTTATTGTAGGACATATTAGCACCAATCGGGATTCCCTATTAAGGCCACGCATCATTCAAACATTAAGCTTATTGCTCCAGCGTAGATATCACGTGATGTCCGATGTCGTCTCTTTGAATCCAATCTCGTCAAATCAGGCGTATATTTAATTACTGGAGATTTCACTTCTTACTGTATGACTTGCACTTTCGTAGACACACTCTATAATGCTATGGTAGGGAGTAATTATATTATCTGCCTGCACAAGTAAATATTACCTTGTCAAAAGCCCTATCACGATTGAACGATTGAACATATATTCAGTTATCTAGATATGATTAAGATTCAAGACATATGCCCTGAACTCAAGTAAGCTAACGAACCTATTAGGAGAATTACTAGACAGTAAAATTGCCCCTTTCTTATCTGGTTAACATCGGTGTAATATAAACTCCGTTCGAAAGGGTCGTCCATTAATTTTGAAAAGAGAACACATTTTTGTTATATAACATTATATACCCAGCACAGCAGGCTTGTGAGAAAATCATATAAATGTCGCGTTTTACCAACTCTAAATGGTACGGTTTGCTTTGGTTCATTCTTCATTCAAGTTAATGAATCTGTGTCCAATCTCTGATGTTTCCGCTTTAGGTCACAGTTTTTCCTTGGAAATCTTGTAAAACATTAGTAAGTAGTTAGGCAAAAAAAACACCAATTTCCTAAAAAGTTATTTGTCATTAACATACGATTGGCAACATTCAGATTCACAGTTATTCTGATGTACTGATAACGCTATGAGTCTGTGAATTATATTTAGTTTAATTTCAAATTTTAATACATGTACGAGTAGTCTAAAATTACAATTTGATTCACAGCATGAATAATTAGACATTCATTTCGAAGTTTAGGAAGGTAGTGAATTTCATCAACCATGGTAACAAACTTTTGTATTTCTAACAATATTTCATCGCATCCATTTGAACATGCTATCTTTTTCAAAAGAACGAAATAGATTGTAATTGAATCATCCGCATCTCAAATATTATCTGCATGAAATAACATCGCGAAAGATAACCTGGCTCGAATTCCACCAACAAAACTTAGCACTAAATAAAACATGTACTTAAATTGCTAATTTAGGTAGGCACACATCTATCATTCTTATTTTATGACATATACAAGTACATGACTAACATGAAATCAATTATTACCTTAATATCTAATGATATTTGTTAAGAAATGAAATATCTAGGTGTTTTTATTAGAGAAACCGAAATGATGAAAGTCGCCCTTAAGTATGTAAGTATCATTTAGCGTTAAGAATTGTTGGTGGAATTTGACCCTGTTTATATATTTACAGCCTTAACCCTTTCCCTCATATAGACTCATTTTGACGCACTTAATAGGTATCACATAAAGCCTGATCTGCAGAAAGCCAAACTCAAACCTTACCAAATTTAATTACAAAATCTTCATTTCCAGACCACTGAGGAGCAGCGAACAGCATAAAACCTGATCAGCCTGCGAGTTACTCTTAGGCTGATCTGGTTTTATGTTGTTCGCATAGGTCTTTTCATGGTTTTCTTTATGATGGAAAGGGTTAAAATGTATCGCCTTTCTTACGCTGTAATATCGGAACTCAAAGAATACAACCTTGTATAAAATTTTAATACTATCAATATTAGCACGAAAATGTTTTGACAACGTTGAAGCGACCTTATTAAAAACGTACCATTACTTCCCTATATTAATCTTACATCATTTATGTGTTAGAAACAAACGTTATATATGAAGGATCAAACACTTTGCATTAAACTTTTCAACAAAGTTTTCTCTTCCTCAAAATAATTGCTAACTAAAATAGATAAGTGGTGTATTTTGAACAAAGCATTCGATTAGATAGCATAGCATATAAGTAAGCAAAATAACATAGCAGGGCTTCTGAATGGTTAAGAAGCAACATATTTTTCACCTTTGTAGGTGATAAGTTATTTCCTGTAGCAGCATAGACTGTACTTTACATACTTTGTGAGATAAAAAATGTGCGATATATGTCTTATCTACCGGCCCTTATAATATTTATTTTGTTGTTGTATTGGGGTTTACCGTCGCTGCGATAGTATTTCAATCATATTGTGACGTCCAGCTAAGTACAGGTGGAGGAAGACCCCGAGTACACAGAGGTACCCGGGTAGAACCACCGACCTACCGCAAGCCAGCTGGAAGGCTTCCTCACATGAAAAATTCGAAGTCCCTACCGGGATTTTATTTATTTTAGTGGTTTTTATTTCAAAGTTAAGGAAGAATTTTTCTAAAAAGTGTATTGATTACCGAAAGTTAAATAAAGTTTTGGAATTTGGGAGGACTACTTACACCTAAATAGGCAAGTTTGGCTAAGAACAATTTTGTTATTTTATTGAACTTGATACATTCAAACATTTTTGGCAAGTTTAGTGAAGATCAAAAGAAGGAAAAGAAAAAGGTTTGACTTAATGGAAAAAGCTAAAATGTCCAATTTTGACTAATTCAAGAGTCATTTGACTGACGTGACTTGAACTGTATGGCTGGTTATCGAACGTAGCCTAGATTTTATGCCAACAAACATTTTCAGCAAGTTTGGTAAAGATCCGATGAATACTTATTGAGTAACAGAGCGGACAAAGCAATAATGACCAATTTTGACTATTCAAGGCATACTGAGTGTTAACGTTGGCTGGTTATCGAACGAAGCCTAGATTTTATACCAACAAACATTTTCAGCAAGTTTGGTAAAGATCCGATGAAAACTAATTGAGTTAGAGAGCGGACAAAGCAAAAAATGACCAATTTTGACTAATTCAAGGGCATAACTATGAAGTGTTTTAAGCGACTTAGCTGGTTATCGAACTTGGCCTAGACTTTATACCTACAAACATTCTCGGCAAGTAAGATGTTTTATGAAGATACGATTAGTTATAGAGCGGGCAAAAAAAGCGTGACGGACGGACTGGCTGAAACACTGACTGGCTGAGGGACAGGATGATTACTATATAACAATTGTTGAGCCCTAATAATATACTCGTATTTAAAAAAGGCAAATCGTATACATGTATTCGATTTTTTTTATTGCAATCAACATTTACTTAGAAGTAGATTTCGAAAAAAAATGTCTTCCTGTAATTCTATCACGCCGTTTTAATACACTTTCCTACAAACAATATACACTCATTTTAAAAAGAATCGCAGACTTATTTCAGATATTTGATCTGAATTTAAATGTTAACGCTGTAAAACATGTCTTACTAACCTCACCATAACGCAACCTTCATACAACGTTGCGTAAAGAAAATATCAACTTTTTCGATATCTTGAATTTATTATGAATCTACTATGCAATATTTCAGTACAACGGCATCGGCAAGTTCCTTGCTGTGTACAAAACATAGGCATAACATAAGTCCTTCAGTAATGAATAGATAAAATTCGTTCAAAAGTAGTTGAAAAAAAGAGCTTTCAGACAGATCGTAAGTGCCCGAACATATTTACAAATAACATTTTTTGAATTTAGTGGTTGATGGATGAGAAAAACAAAGCGGCAATACATTTTTAGCTCGACTGTTCGAAGAATAGTGAGAGCTGTGTTGAACCGTAAATTTCACCAAAACGAATTTGTCACACGTGTGAAGAATTCGTACGAGTTTGGCACATGTGTGTGACAAATCCGTACGAATTCTTCACAAATATGTGAAATTTTCGTACACAACCTTTGACCCCTCTGAAGGTAGAAACGAATTCTTCACACGTCAAAAAAATAAAAAAAAACATTTGTTAAAAATTATCCAAACGAAAATTTCACACATTTCAGCAAGACTTCATCTCTGGACATATTGTTTTTAGTCCGGCCCCGGTGTTTACGTGGTAAGAGCGTCCGCCTCGGGTGCGGGAGGTCGTGGGTTCGATCCCCGGTCGCGACATAAATATGAAAGTCCTTAATATTCTAGTGTTATAGCTCCCTTGCTTGGGCGCTAAATGGGAAGTATAGTGGAAGTTGCGCGTCTGGGTGGCCTGGTGTCAGGATAATGTGACTGGGTATGGTATCATGCCACATGTCTACGGCGTGATACTGCAGTGTGGCAGCACTTTATCTGTCCCATGTTTAGAAAAATCTGTAAATGATAGTTATTTCGTAAAAACGATATCCTTTTTCATACTTTATACCAAACTGTTACATGTAATAACGAGTTAATTGTCGTTATATCGAGTTAATTTATCTTCATATGAACAATTTTGTACGTTTTTACGAGAATTATCTCGACTTTACGCGATCAGTTTCTCGATATAACAAAATATCAACTCTTTATTAATATATTTATATACGTAAAATAAATAAAATTATACGTAAAATATTATTATTACCTATGACTTTTATTACCATTCGGCTTCCGTAGTTACCCTCTCTCTCTCTCTCTCTCTCCCTCTCTTTATAGTTTTGTTTAAGACATAAATATTTTTTCAGCATACAAATTTTGACTGAAAAGTTAATCGGCCCAAGACCGTGTGGCTACATCGCCAGCCACACAACAATGGGAGGACAAGGGTTCGTTCCCTGCTGGATAATACACGTTATCGACCAGGACCAATTAAGGTTATGGGATCCTGTAAAATCTTGAATGGGTAACTAACCCGGTGTCTTGCATAAATACATTTAATGATGACAAAATTTTATGATTGATGACCATCTAGATACGTTCAAGTTCCATTGCTATACTAGTCAAACGGCGTCATGGGGAATAAGTAAAACCACACACCAAAATTGAGGTGATACAATTTTTTAATTATGCTGAAAACCGTAACACACAAATAAAGAAACTGAACATATGGGTATTTCTTGAATCACACCACTGTTCCTGCCAAGGTAAATAAGAAAATAACGGACACTAACTGGATTGGGAACATTGATCAATATAGCAGAAGATATGTGTATTTTTTGTCTTTGAATTTTCATATTTTTTAATTATGCTGAAAACCGTAACACACAAATAAAGAAACTGAACATATGGGTACAAATTCAAATTCTTGAAAAATAAACGTCCACAATGTCATACCAGGAGATTCCAGATACTCTTAATCTTAACCAAGCATTTGCCCAGTTTGGTTGTCTTATAACATTTTTAATTTCTTGAATCACACCACTGTTCCTGCCAAGATGAATAAGAAAATAACGGACACTAACTGGATTGGGAACATTGTTCAATATAGCAGGAGATATGTATAATTTCGGTCTTTGAATTTTCATATTTTTAATAAGGTCTACAAAGTGTTGATCTACCTTTTCTAATACAAACCTCATTGCTGGATTTTGATTTATAATCTTGGATACGATCATTTCTTGGACAAGATGTGGTAAAAGCATAAATGAAAAACGTGTATTCTTCATTTTTCTAGTTTGTCTAATTTTGATAAGTGAAGCTCGCTGTGTGCGAAAAGATTCAATATTGTGCAATGTTGTTCCGAGACTCTGGGCTTGTTCTGGTTCGGAGTCCCAGGAATGTCCAGGTGCCGGGCTCTGTACTGGTTCTGGTTCGGAGTCCCAAGAAGGTTCAGGTGCCGGGCTTTGTGTTGGTTCAGGCTGCGATTGCGAGGATGGTTCTGTATCTTTGATCACAGATTGTTCGGAGTCCGAATTTAATTATGACCCTGAAGTAGGAATAGCTGCTTCTTCAAGTACTCGTTTAATATCTGCAGATATGCTGAGATAATGCATACCTTCGTCTTCAGGAAAATAACCAAGCGTTATCAGAGGAAGATGTTTGTCATAATACCCATCATTTGACACTAAAGTCGACTGCTCAGGTCCAGCTGCAGACACTACCAGGCATTGCATATTGTACTCGCGCATAATGGCAATTAACGTAAGATTATCACCATATGTGCCGACTTGCGACATTTGTTTTAAGTAGTCGCAAAAAGTTGAACCGTGAACGAATTTTTCATAAAAAACTTGATTCTTGTCAAGATGATCTACCGATTCTTTCCGTAGACATGACTCATCCCTGAAGATTCCATGTAGTTGAAGCTGATGTTTAACTGCAGCAAACTGGCAGTTACCGTCCGGCTCGGGGTCCATTAATACTTGAACACTATTCTGATATTCTGACTCGAATAATTCAATTTTATCGGCGTGATTCAATACCTTATAATACCGTGCACGGTGAAGTTTCTTTTTTGACCTTTCTATTCTACTTCTTTGTAAATGTTCGTTAGCATTTCGCTGTTTCACTCTTTCCGATTCAAGCGTCAGGCTTGTAATATATTCAACCCCGACCCACGCCTGAACGGGAACCTTGTTTCCATATTTTGGGCTGAAAAATTGTACTAAGTATCTTCCGCCAGGCTTAGAGTCTTTAATAAGTCCAATAATAATGTGTCGTTTTGTTGGAACTCTTGACTTCGTAAATGGATATTTTAGTAATATCCTTTCTCCAATCTTGTACTTACTTGGTTTTTTGGCACCTTTTATCTGCCTCCTGCGGAAACATCTGTTTGCTATTGTTAATTTTCGCTGGATTTCCCTGGTAGTTAGTGACTTCCTTTCACCGGCATGGTGTCTACCATAATAAACTTGAAAAGGTGTCATATTACCAAGAACTCTCTTAGCACTTGTGTTTATGCAATGCGCGATATGCGGTAAGTCCCTAACCCAGTTAAAACCCATTTTTCTTCTACAAGCAAATAATATTTTCCTCCTCAAAGACTGGTTGGCTCTTTCGCATTTACCCTGTGACTGTGGATAATAAGGACGACCGTGAATGATTCTGATGTTATTGTTTCCAAGTAATGATTTCATTTGCTTGCCCTGAAATTCAGTACCATTGTCGCACTGTATAATTTCAGGAAACCCATGATCTAGCATCACCTTTTCTAGCGCGGATGCTACTTCAGCCGAGGCCTTCGATTTCAGCGGCTGTGGCATGATATATCTCGAGTGAATATCAATTACTTGTAGTATATACTTGTATGCTGACCTTTCATGTTTTACTTCGAACCCTTTCATGTTCAGTATGTCAATTTGCCATCGTTGATTTGAGGTCGAAGATGTCACAGTCTTTGGCACCGGTTTATTTGTAAACCTCGGGTACTGTCTGTGATAGTACGAGCTTCGGTGGAGGATGTCTGTAACACGTTTCTCACTGAACCCAGTATAGCGTTCTTTAAGTTTGTTCCACAAAACACGCGGACCGCAGCCATTATTCCTTTTGAATATTCTCTTAACATAACGTGGTAACTCTTCTTCAACAATTACCATTTTACCGTCGAAGAACAGGCGTCCTTCCGTATTCACAGAAAAGTCTTTTCTTTTCCGAAATAAATTCAGTGCGGTGATTTGATCTTTAGTTCTTCGATTTACTGGAACTTTGAACTCGCCCTTAATCTTGGCAACGATAACGTCATATTTGGCTTTTGAAATACACCCGAGGAACTGGCCTTTCGACATAATTTCCCAGATGCTAGATCTGAAATTGCAAAATCCAAAATTAAGTGTTTTTCTTATCGAACCAGTTGTGTTGTGTTGTGTTGTGGCATGGCATGGCATGGCATGGCATGGTATGGTATGGTATTGTATTGTATTGTATTGTATTGTATTGTATGGTATGGTATGGTATGGTATTGTATTGTATTGTATGTATTGTATTGTATTGTATTGTATTGTATGGTATTGTATGGTATTGTATTGTATGGTATTGCATGGTATTGTATTGTATTGTATTGTATGGTATTGTATTGTATGGTATGGTATGGTATTGTATGGCATTGTATGGTATTGTATTGTATTGTATTGTATGGTATTGTATGGTATGGTATTGTATTGTATGGTATGGTATGGTATGGTATTGTATTGTATGGTATGGTATGGTATGGTATGGTATGGTATGGTATTGTATGTATGGTATTGTATGGTATGGTATTGTATGGTATGTATGTATGTAAAATGTATGTATGTATGTATGTGAAATGTATGTAAAATGTATGTATGTATGTATGTATGTACGTTCGTTCGTACTTACGTACGTACGTAATTTCCTTCTGCTGCCGATCTGAAAGTCGTGGGTTTGACCTGCGTATGAGACAAGGATTTTTATGCACTTTTCTAGCGCAAAGTACTGGAAGAATTAATGCAAGTTGAAAGAGCTTGTTCTTAGTTGATATAAAATGAATAAGTTTAAACTTAAAACAAACACAAAAGTAGTAAGGCCGGTAAAACGTGAAACTGTTTCGTTTTATACTGCATGTTGTAATTTTTTATTTTATTTATAAATGCATACAACAAAAACAAGTTATGAGTGCATGTCATTTCGTTTTAAACAGTCTTGGTGAATAAACAGACACATTTTAAATGATATTTTTATAAAGTTCAAGCAGATTCCAAGTTTTCAAATAAACAAAGTGTCCTGATGCCCTAACTATACTTTGCTCTAAGCTTCATCAAAATGCACAGTTGAATGCTTTTAAAACAGTTTTCTCTAGGCTCAGTGGAGCCCTGCCTGGTCTGGTTGAGCGGTAAACGACGCTGACATAAAACCGAACATTCCCCCACCGCTGGTTCGAGCCCGGGTAGGTTCACTGGGATTTTTTTTTTCAAGTGAGAAAGCATTTCAGCTGGCTTGTGGTTTGTTGTGGGTTCTACCCGGTTGCCTCTGTGCACACGCGGTCTTCCGCCACCTGTTCTTAGCTGGACGTCGTTATATAAATTACATACATTCGCAGCGATGGTAACTCCAACACAAATACAACATCACTTGATTGAGCGTTTGACTATCAATATATTATAGGTCATGGTTACGTCCTTTAATTACTTAAGCACCAACAAGAATTACATTTACTTTAGATATTGCATATTAAACATTTTCCATGTATAACAATATCAATAACAGATAAAGTAAGATACTTACATTGTAAAAATGAATCGTGTTATCCCCTCAGAGCGACTCTATAAAATGATGACTTTTGGACCTTACTCATAAATGACAGATTTTTCCAGACTCCACCTTCCAGTTATCCTTCAAACGTACCGCCATTCTTCAAAGTCGTTCTGATTTTTTTTTTTTATGTAAAATGCCGACTAGGTAAGAGACACGACTTAGTATAGCCGGTAAAACATCAAACGTTCTTTGTAAAGGATTTTTTTTTCTTTAAGAAAGAGCCAAAGAAAAATACTTCAATCAGTTTTGCCAAAAAGTTCCTACATCAAGGTTTATGAATTGTGTAATGTGTAACAAAAGACAAGAAAAACATATAAATACAATCAATTATCAAAGTATTTGCAAGCAATACAAAAGTCCTTTACCGGTTATAACGCCATAACCGATGCTGAAATTCACAGGTTAACACCGATAGTAGGGCCACTGCCCAAGTTTCATAAAAAAATATGTTCAGTATTATTTGAGTTATCACAAATATTGCTATATATGTCTATTAGTTTCATAGCAACCAGGTTTTTCAACATATGAAGAAAAAAGACGTGTATATT
>CM037778.1:9275833-9325833 GCA_021229015.1 Solen grandis
GTTAACAACCGAAGCATGTGTCCTTAATATTTAGATAAAGACCACTTAAATAAGAATAAAAGACCATTTCATTTTCCACTTGATCGTTACAACGATGTTTAAAAGTCTGATATGTGGTATTCATATAGACCCATCAACACATTTAAAATGCCATATATTCTTTTTACCTAGACCACTTCTTTCGATATATTTACTACTTGATAAAAAAATCTCTAGAATATAAAATTCGCCTTTGTACACTGACAGTGTTCACTGGGAGTTAAATTCGATTTCTTCTATTGTTTCTAAATTTTCGTAAAATCATAAATGATAAGAGTATTTATATGTATTACTTGGAAGCCTGGATGAATACATTGCTCCTGTAGTCGATATTTTAGACAAAGATCGAATGGTCACTTAATCGATTCCTAGCCACAATATATTAACATGATATAATGGCCATTCATAGTCTCAAAATGACAGAAATTTAGCGGCTGGGGCGTTTTAACATATGTACACGATAGAAATATCCAGCTTTATCAGTAAAATGAGGATAGCCAATGTAAAGGCAGTTGATTTACTCAAGGCAAATCGGTATGGATGTATATGAATTTCATTTTTTTCGTAAG
The DNA here is from genome assembly GCA_021229015.1 of Solen grandis. Lineage (NCBI taxonomy): Eukaryota > Metazoa > Mollusca > Bivalvia > Adapedonta > Solenidae > Solen > Solen grandis. The sequence goes on from CM037778.1 coordinate 9,276,442, forward strand.
TGCAATATACATTTTGGTTTCATTTATTATATTACTTTTGTCCATGTTTGCTGATTGCAATAAAAAAAAAGGTCGTTTACACATATCGACATATCTTTGATAGTTCCCCGAAGTTGAAATACAATGAGAGCGAGAATAATTTGAAGAAAAGGCAAACAAAGATATACCTATGCTTTTGATAATTCATCATCATCATATTAAAAGAGTTGCTGTCGTTCTAAGACAACCTTTACTACGAACGTAGCATCAAAATTTGTGTCCTTTTGTCAAAACTGATTGAGATATTCATTCAAACATAATGGAATGATATTTTTATGAATAAAAAAGTTTGAACTGTTTATTAACTATTCATTAACATTACTGAACAGCATTTGTTTTGTTTCTGCGATCATATATCAAGTATACAGTGCCATACAAAGCATAGTATTTGTGAGGCACTCAGTATGGAGTAATGACAATTACCCTATGTTGGCTCAAAGGTTCAGCTATCAGGTTGTCTTGCTGAGGATATATCAATTATACATTTTATGAAAAGTTTATATAATTTTTATGGCTTAATTCTGACATGGTGACAACCAATTAAAGCTGCAGGAGATTCATGTTGATTGATATCTGGATATTTTACAATTACAATTATGAAAATCAGTTTTTCTGTCAAATATCGAACTTATTATATTCATAAAACGATTAATATAGTATACGAAAACAACAAGCGACCAAAAAGTAATCATAATGTAATAGAGTGATGTCACTTATTATCCCCAACTGACCCCCAAATCTTGTTGAAATCCCATTCTCGTGTGGCGCAGCATTTGATGGCAAAGTAATTCTTATTTGAAATTGTATTCGAAGATATCCGTTCAAATTTATGCATTGAATACTTAACGAAAACCATATCGTTTAAAATATCCAAACCGCACTAGTTTCCCCCAGTCATATGTTATGTTATAAACATATTTGCTACATAACGACAACAGACATTCGCTCTCTAAAGTCTTCAGAAAAAAAACTTAAATCACAGCATCGCTTTTTAATGAGTTGAGCGAAATAAAATCTGCATATAAGTGCAGTTATTACAGGGCAAAATTTTAACCCAGTTACATTACTCTGTCCCTCTTTATTTATCTTCATTCACTTTTCTACCTCGAGTTGGGGAATTACTGAATTACTGGAGACTGTATACACCTTTATATTATCTTCTTTATTTTGCTTAATTCAACTTTTACTACAAATTTATAATAATGTTATCCTTTTTCTCCCAATATTTCCATTCGCGGTTTCGTATCTCACATACAAAACATAAGTTTCCCAACTGACAACGATTAATAAGCAGAAAATTAGAAAAGCTTGTTTAAAAAAAAATCGTATAATGTCTTTTAGAACAAGTAACAACTGGTGTTGCAGGCAACACATGAGTCCCCTACCGGTGAGGTACGTAATTCACCCAGTACTAAAGCAACCAGAATTGTGGTCAAAAGAAAAAGAAATAGAAAATAAGAACACTGCATGTGGTGTTAATGTTTGTTGGTAGGAAGGGAAACCACTATCATTATGACTAGTTTCAGTACTTTTTGAGTTATCACAATATATTATTTGCTTTATTTGTCATATTGTAAGTCTATTTGTTGTCATAGCAACCAGATTTTTCAACCTAGGAAGAAATAAAAAAAAAGTCGTGCATAATCTTCATACAGCCATATTTCCATATTTCAAGTTTCATAAAAATATCTTCAGTACTTTTTGAGTTATCACACTATATTGCTTTATTTGTCATAGTTTAAGTCTATTTGTTGTCTATCTGTTGTCATAGCAACCAGATTTTTCAACCTAGGAAGAAATAAAAAAGTGCATAATCTCCATACAACCATCTATCCATATTTCAAGTTTCATAAAAATATCTTTAGTACGTTTTGAGTTATCACAATATATTGTTTTATTTTCTATATTTTAAGTATATTTGTTGTCATAGCAACCAGAATTTTCAACTTAGGAAGAATAAAAAAGACGTGCATAATCTCCATACAGCCATCTATATATATTTCAAGTTTCATAGAAATATCTTCAGTACTTTTTGAGTTATCATGGGATCCAGTTTTTGCGGACAGACGGACGGAGAGCAAACCTATAGTCCCCTCCGGTTTCACCGGTAGGGGACTAATAAAGGTACAAATACAAATCTTTAGATATAATGCATCAAAGAATAATGAAAATTAATAATTGTTATCTGTAAGCTTTTAAATATAAAACCATTTAGATATATAGAATACTGTTTAAATTTACTTTGTGACAACGTAAGTACGAACATGGCCGCGAAGTAAAATATTTGTTTTAAATTTTTATATGCCGTCGGAAGAAAAAAAAAACATAACTAGAAAAGTGATCAAATACAATTTGACTGGCTTCGTCACACTATTTTTATTTTTACGTAAAATATATTCCCTCATAATCTTTAAAACTAGAGCGATATTGAGTAGAGCGATATTTTAATCTTTAAAAAATATATTAATGCAACTTATCCGGAATTAAACGCAAAATATGAAAATGATTTTTTTAAACTTTATTTCGTAGAATTGACTTGCAAATTGATACCCGACAGAATATTGGTCAGCACTGCTCAGATAAGGCCTACATTAATGGTAGAAATAAGTTTTCTATGAATACATCACTGCAATATGATATTAAGACGACATCGTTAATATTAAGGTACAGGTAAGAATCAAATTTTCAGAACTAAATGAATATGCCTGCATTGCTATTTTACATATGTTTCTCGTTGTTGCCATGACGTCCGCTACCAGTCCGCTACTTGTTTCATTATCTTTTTGTTCATAACATTCATTTTCAATTTACTTACAATTTGATTACTGCCACTTTAATTGTGACATATTGTGTAAAGATGTATAAAACAAATACTTTTATCTGACTTAAAAAATGAATATGGTTGCTTTTAAACATACGTTTTAAACTTTAAATTCAGTGACATTTGCAAATAACTGGACATCAAAAAGATATATGGACGATCGTCACCATGGCTTTCACACATATTACAAGGTATTCAAATGCATATTTTATGTTCAGGAATCGAATTTAAACGATACAATTTTATTAATTAAATAACATCAATCTGTGACCAAATAATTTATCATATGATATCTTATTGATGAGGAAAATTTAACTTTTCTTTATTATCTGATTCCAAACTGGTATTGAAACTACCTTGTGTATTTCAAGTCCCTAGATATCTTTTAATTAGTGACGTTTGTTTATCATTATAAATTGATGGTTACAATTCAACTTTACCGTTGATATAACGGTTATTGTTATTAATTGTGCTGTAGAAAACTATGACCCAGGGATTGTCCAGGGCATTAATGTCTTTTCCCATAAGAACTATATATCTAAGTGCTTTTATGTCAGTGAAAATAAACGCTAGCATCAATCAATAGTATATCTTTTTAAAATAGACATTGATGATCTTGCAAAAACAAGTGGATTGATATCAATCAAAATATCGTAAACGTTCGTGTATACAGTAGATCACGTATGTTAACAGCACATATAAAATCTCCGAAAAACAAAACAACACACAAACAGTTAAAATTATTTAATAACATATTGAGTATGTTATTACTTAAAGAAAATTTAAAGAAAATAAAATATAAAACATTTTTTTTTTCATTTTTATTGTAGGTGTATCACATTTTAATTCGTCTCAAAGCGTTACTTAGAATATAGATTTACTGATCATGATCAGTCTTTATTTGTCATTACTATTCATTGTGTAAGGCTCAAAATATCTTGAAGATGGTTTAATTTGTTCACGTTTTCTTATTCAATGAACATAATAAAACAAATTAAAATTAAACAGTTTATGTACTCAACACGATTGATATTTAACATTCAATGCATTTCTTGCGATAAAAAAAGCAACAAGACCATCTCATTGTTGACAAACCACCTTATATCAAAATAAAAGATGATCATCTCAAAATATAAAAAAGACAAGTTAAATTGTCATTACGCCTCATAATTATGCACAGCATCTTTAATGTGAAATATAGTTTGGGAAACTGCAAATATATGGTTTAAGATACTAAGCTTATTTAAAAAGTGTTGCAAGCACTCTTTAGAAAAGCTGTAATGTTAAGATAATAAAGCTGTTATTAAAATGAATACAACACAACTCGTAGCTGTGGCAATAGGGAACAATACCAAGGCGAGCTTATCAACCAAAAAACTGACGCGTTTCCAGGTTACAAATTGCTCTTTCACATGGATTTTCACCTCGCATATTTCATCCGAAATTTCTATAGTCTCATTCTGATGCATTTCTTCTGACGTATTAGCATTTGAAAAATTGCAGACCTTTTCTTTTGAGTAACGGTAAGCTTCTTTCTTCAAACAAATGTTATGAGAATTCATTGAGTTTCTATATAATATATTGTATAGCCTGACAATGTTCAAAGGGACTCTCTCGGAGTCATCACGATTGTAGATTTTCAGATTATAAATTGTTACAAATGTGATACAAAAACTGACCAGTAGGTCAAAAAGAAGCTTATATGAGATCAGCGGGACGGGTTCAGATGAATTAGGTAAAACATCACTGATAATTGTAAAAAACACAGTGATAGACAACAAGACCGTGATGCAGTAGGACACCCGCTCACCAGAATCAGGTGCAAGCAAGAATACTAAGCAATTAATCAAACTGAGTAAAAATAGCGGAAAGATAGTGTTCACGATCACAAATGATGATTTCCTTTTCAGATGCAACTCAAATATTACTCCTGCATTGAAACCAAGTATCCGTTTACTGTAAGCCTTTGTCTGTGCAATTGTCCAAGCAGAATTCGATATGTACAGAGAAAGGTCAACTTCATCTGTAAGCGATTTGATGTATACCTCAGAAGATCCATATTCCCAGACAATGAATTGAGTCATACAAACATGCGAGTCAAAAGGAAAGTAACGCACGTTCACATGACACGATGTCTTAATTAGTCCTCCCGGATTCCACGAAGCATGGCCGTTATGGCAGTAGGTCACCTTTTGCCAAGGTTTTCCAAGTGTATCAGAATCCTCAGCCGGGTTTACAAGAATCAAATCGGGTACCCAAACTTTATTGTAGGGCAATTTTGCCTCTAAAACATTACCATAATCTGCCGGCTTCCAAACTTTCACTGAATCAGTCCATTGCAAATACAAGCCTCCAGAGTAAACTATTGTCTCTAGCACTTTGTCAAAACTTTTAATAGACTTTATATATAACTGAACAGTTACATTAAGAGTCTCGGCTTGGTTGGCTACGGGTCGCACTAACATGTTATTGTTCTTCAGTAAATCCTTTACTAAGGTGTCTGAATCATTAAATGTGTTTCCTCCGTAAACAATCCTCTCAGATATAACTAAGAAAAGCACAGAGGCAATTACAATCATTTTACAAGTCATGTCCTTTTGCATTTCAAAACAAACAACATTTGCCAATCAGTAAGCAGGTTTGAAGCAATCAGATAAAGAAAATAAATCGCATACCTTTAAAGCTACTGATGGAAAGTATTGGAAATAGTTTAAGTACCACCCGTTCACATGGTTACAAAACTTGTCATACGTGTGTCTATTGAATATGATTATAATCAATAATAATATTCTCTCAATGGTATTCGTATGCCTTAAAAAAGAAAATACAGTAAAGCTCACTTATAATGAAATCGTGGGGACCTTGCCAATTATTTCATCTTATTCAAATTTCGTCTTATCCATATAACGAAATTTCTTTATAAATGTATATGTAAATGTATAAAGTGAAATTTCGTTATACATTGTCTTTCAATTCTTGTTACTAAAAGTATTAGGGAGTAATACCAACGAGTTTAAATGAATAGTTACAAAAGGGAATAAATTGTGAAATAAAAACAGCTATGACCTTGTTTTACAAAATGTATATTTCCGTGTTTGATATTCATTATTCAATACATGTACACATGTATGTATTTAAGAACTTTGAAAAAGTCATTGATTTTTGTTTGTTTTGAGGCTCGTTTTTGTAAAATACTTTGTTCAACAGTGCTGAGAAAACACTTTCTGCAATGTCATCAGACTTTTTCAAATAATGTCAAACAGTACCAATGTTATACAGAGCAGCCTCTTTTGATATGCATGAAATAGTAGGTGGAAGAGCAGAAATTTCTAGATGTGCCGCACAGTTATCGACAAACAACAGAACTGGTGATTAAAAATGCAGGGCCAGATATTAACTTTGAAGTTTAAGGATGTCGAAATGTTGCTACATTATGAAATAAAACAGTAAATCAGCCGATGAATCGCCAGAATACTCTATTTTGAGTCATGCTATTAGTGAAGATGATATGATGATGATGGTGATCAATCGATCAATCAAACAACTTACGTACGTAATCACGGAATATAAAATGCTAACATTGTGTACATAATCGTCAGAAAATGCCATATTGTTCCGTCATAGTTACTCTCCTTGAATGACCCAGTTTTGCTTTTAAACTATCTGTATGGCATTTGTGTTTTATTAGAAAGCAAACATCGACAAAATCTACTTACCTTTCGATTATGTCAACACGAATTTATCGTAGGTTAGGGTAATTAGAATATAATACATGTATGTGAGTAGCATGTATTTATTATTAACACGAAACTGCCTTTCTGCTAGCTTAAATTGATTACGTAACGACCTACATATAGTCAGGTGCTGTTTACCGCCCGAGGTGACAGACATTTGCGGCCACTTGTCAAACTGTGATAATGACGGCCAATTTTGTGTTAACCGAACCATTTCACAGGTAAACTTAAGTAAAGGAACCAACAAATTCTTTTGTCTTAGCCGACTTTTCACTGTATCCGATTTTATCTTATGCGGGCTCGGGTCCTTAGAAATTTTGAAGGAAGTAGTCGCGAAATGACTTTTTTTGTATTAAGCGGTATTTTGTTTTATCCGATTCCGTTATAAGTGAACTTACAATATGTCATTTCTTCAAGGTATACCCCCCCCCCCTGCACTGAGCACACACATTTGGAGTCTTGTTACCTATGAGTTTTAAATGCTGCAAAGTGGTTGAGACAATGTACAAATGCCTTCCCAATGGTACCTCTGGTGGCATAGCGTTTTCTTTAACAGGTGAACTAAAAATATGTCACATGGACTTAGTTCAGGAGATAAAACATGATTTTAATGACCTTTAATGTAAACCTTGATTTTGTTCACGTTTCATTATAGCATGAAAATAGTCATTATACGTATACGTGTGTGCATAATTCAAATATGAATAACTCGGTCAGTTTAATAGAAATTTTACAGGTGTGTAAAATGTGATTCACCGAATATGCGAAATTTCAATGCATCTATGTACCAGACAGTGACAGGAATTATTTAATGACCCTCGTACGTATATGTAAGAAATATTCCCGGGAGAATTCAAATTACAACCCTCATTGCATTGTAATGATGTTAATTCAACACTGTCCAAAATCAAATTATGAAAAATTCCTATTTAAAGTATCAAATCTACAGCACAAAGAGCGCTTTGAAGCATAGCGAGCTATGGCTCCGCACAACCAATGCAAGGTAACTTAATTTATACTGTAACGAAATATACAACAACATTCTTTGTTTCGCAACTTATCAATTTGAAATAATTACACTATGACCATAACACGTTGCACACCTTTCGAATAAATACATTTGATAATGTTAAATTCATATCAAATTGATATCATGAATGGTGAATTTCTATTGTATATATGAAATAATACGTTCTACATTCACTTTGGTACTTGTATATGTCACATCAAAATAATATATACCTTTTTAGTGAAATTAATTCTTTTATAGAAATGATTTGTAATATTTCAAATTATATAACTTTGAATTTTGTCGAAGAGAATTAGTTTTTATGCTATATTTTATTTATGTTATTTTATATACAAAACAAGTTAACTATTGATGCATTGCATGAAAAAATACAAAAAGACAAGGAATGTATTACTATGTAAAATAAAATAGTTTATGTAATAGTAAAAATTACATTATCACCGGTATATAATTCGTTTAAAAACACATTATATTTTTGAAGTTTCTGTATTGTATTTTCCAGAGATTATACTTATGATATAAAAAACAATGGATTTATTATATGTTATATTAATTTATCTGCCTTTATATGAAATAGAGGCTCGGTGACCAATTATTTCATATTCGAAATGTTTTTTAAATTTTTGTGAGAAAAATTTTACAATATCGCTTTCTTCCCAAATGGACAAATATTTCGATTTACCTAGAGTTTAAATAAATGTCGGCAAACATATGAAATTTTGTTTCTAAAAATGCTTCCGACGTTTTCCGTTCGCTTTTTCAACACATGACCACTTCTTCTGTGGCGCCCATTAAATATTTATTTACATTAGAAAATAAGGACAATAGAGCACTTAGAGAATATAACGATACTTTCACTGAGTTCCGTTTGAATGAATATAAACAAATATATAGTTAGAGCAAGAACTATACCAGTAGTCCCAAACTGGTATGATGTCGAATAATGAAAAATCGATTTATCGACGTAAAGCATTTATTCTAACCCATGGCATCAGGTTAAGGCTGTTATACAAACTGCTAAATGGTAAAAAGCGGTTTTGTAGAAACTACTAAAATTATTACAGAAAATCATACTGAGAATCAGTTCAACTGATTCAAACACAATAAAATAGGCATGGAATGGCCGAGAAAAGTTTTATAATAATATATAGATGTAATTCAAAGGGGGCTTAAAAGATATATGACATATACATATTATTAATTTGGTCTCTAGAAACACTTTGATTCAAGTGAGTGTTAAATAACTATATCAAATGAAAATTAACATTACAAAAAAGAAATCAATAATTCATAGATTTTATACATACTCATTTGTATAACTTACACAGATTATGTTAAAAGTTTGTGCAACAATGGTTTGAAAATTATACCTTTTAGATTTACAACAATATTTTTTCAAAGACCTTTATAAACTTATTTCAATGCGTATTTTGCTATTATCTATTAACAGTTATCCGAAAAGTTTTTTTTAACTTAAACTTACATTTAAAATACGTATTTAAAATAACAGAACAAATTATCAAATTAATACAACTTGAGATTCTGGAATATAATGAATTACTTTATTTAATAAAAGAATAGTTATATAGTGACTTTCATTTATTATTTACAGTCAAATGAGCATAGAACAATGTTTGTTCTGTAGACAAACTTGATACTGGGCCAAGGTAATGAATGGTAGCCTATGGTTACCAACGGAACAGATGACTATTAGTCCCTGCGATACTGACCATATCTATCGGCCAACGACATATACGTTATTCAGTAAAAGTTGTGAATTGATCAAGGACTGTGGTTTGTCTATTTGCCGTATCTTGTGCTTTATTTTACGAACACCAAACAAGTGTATTCACATTTTCCTGGAGAGATGCCATTAGCTCTACTTTCTAGATTGCATTCCTCTCATTTTGTGGTAGCAGTAATCTTTTTTTCTGTTTTTAAGTTTGTGCTTAGCGCAAAGCTTCAGGACACAGATAAACTTATACGTGATAGGCTAGAAAATTATAACTTGTATGTTCGCCCGGTCGAAAATCAGACAGAGGCAGTTAGAGTTAATGTTCAATTTCAAATAAGATCGTTGCAATCATTCAATGAGCTGGAGGGAGAATTAGCAGTAGTTGCAGCTCTTGATGTGACGTGGCATGACGTCAGAATGACATGGAATTCATCAGATTACAATGGCGTTGAAGACTTTTTAGTGTCTTTTAAGGAGGTTTGGGTACCAGATCTGATTATAGGAAATTCTGTGCAACGGTCGGGCTCTCTTGGTAAAGACTGGCACAGAATTCGCTATAGAAGTGATGGTTACAGTCAATGGTTTACAGCGGGCATCATAGAGACAAGCTGCAGTGTAAATGCTGAGAAGTATCCATTTGACACCCAGGTGTGTTATATTATAATCATTTCCACTGGGTACAGGAAAAAAGAACTTGAACTTATTCCAGATGGTGATGTGAACTTTGACGCAATCATTCCAAATGGATTGTGGGAGTTAACAAAAATAACTACACAAAGTGTTGCTGTGGGTGGTCAATCCGAATTTATTTGCACATTAACTTTTAAAAGAAAGTCAGTTTATGTTACTGTAAACATCCTATTACCCGTAATAGTTTTGAGCTTATTTAATAATTTAGTATTTGTTTTGGCTCCTGAGTCTGGAGAAAGAGTATCCTTTTGTGTTACTGTCTTGTTAGCAGTTGTGGTGTTCCTGACCATCGTGAGCGATACTCTGCCACACGTCTCGGAACCCGTTCCTCTTATTTCATACAAACTTGCAGTTGACATGATAATAAGTTCGTTCACTGTTTTCATTATTGTCTTTAATCTACGCGTGTATCACAGAACTGATGATAAAAATGTTCCTAAATGGCTTAGAAATATATATAAGACATTGAGTTGTCAAAAAAGAAATAGAATTTTACCGCACATGCCAGGAGGTCACGACGAACACACGATGGACAACACGGCGTCATTTGACATTGAAGTAGAAAATGATAAAGCAATAAATAAAACTTACAAAGAAGATGAAGATCAAGAGGAGGATTTACCGGTATCATGGAAGCAGATTAGTTATCTTATCGACATGACGTCGCTGGTGTTCTGTACATCCCTCTGGTTCATAAATGTTTTGTATTTTTTTGACAGAGTGAAATAATGTTGAGAAATATTGGCTGAAAAAAATATACAAGACACTGAGCTGTCAAAAAGGAAATAGAATTTCATAGCACATGCCAGAAGGTCACGACGAAGACACGATGGACAACACGGCGTCAGTTGACATTGAAGTAGAAAATAATAAAGCAATAAATGAAACTTACAAAGAAGATGAAGATCAAGAGGAGGATTTACCGGTATCATGGAAGCAGATTAGTTATCTTATCGACATGACCTCGCTTGTGTTCTGTACATCACTCTGGTTCATAAATGTTTTGTATTTTTTGACAAGACTGAAATAACAAGATGTTTGATAAGCAGTACATTATGTTGCGATCAGCATATTTTACTTTTTATGGCGTTCATATTTATACATATCTGCTTGAATCTGATGAGTAAATATAATATATATGATTACATGCTTGTTATTCAGATTGAACAAATGAATCTAAACACTGTTTAATAGTCTGAATCTCACTGTATCTCTACTTAACGGGTTTTTTTCTAAAGAGATAGATGTTCAATGGGAAAAATACCACTTAAACAGAGATAAGAAAATCTTGTAAAATCCAGTGGAATATACTGATTATGAACACAGAAGATCACTGAATTTTGCAAACTTTCAAAATCTGATGAAAAATACCGTTAGAAAGCATTGTAATAATACACATGCATGAAAACATTTATATTTTCATATTTTTGTTTTTCATGACATTTTTTTCGGATATAGTTTAATCTGAGTTTAATATGATTAGTTCTACAAAATTGTATTGTTTGCAGGCATGGAATGTGGAAATGGATCACTTTATCGTAACTGTTTACAGACGTTTTCGAAAAACGATCTAGTGTTTGTTCTGGGTGTGTATTAGATTCTTTGTTTAGTTGCTTGCTTGGGTCAAACGTCCCATCAAAACTATTTCAGTCTGAATATATATCAGTGATTTGTAAATTGACATAACTTGCATATTTCGTTTATCTATTTCTGCTATTTCATATTGAATTAAACTTCAGAAATTTAATCGATACGGGACTCGAGATGTTTGATACATACATGTATACTGACGACAATTTGCCAATAAAGAAATAGACAAATTAAAACAATTTAAAAAAATAATCGAAAGTTTTATTTCCAGACAAATTCCGTAACTGAAATTTACTAGTAGTCCTTTTTTTAAAACAAAATTTGAACTTGTGAAGAATTTAAATTTCACTAAAGGGGGTATAAGTAAATTAACAAGTTTATTTTTACTTCATTCTATATGCTAAAGTATTGCCTATAAAATATAAATGTATCGACTCGAACACGTCTTTAGACTACCATTGGCACAAGCACGCGGATCTGATTTGGTATTTTGGTATTAAGGCTTGAATACCGTGTACATGTGCGCTGAAATTCCATGTTTAATTCAGTAAGGAATTGCAAAGAAAAGAAACATAATCGTAAATAGAGAGTGTTGCTGATATACCGTGTTTATAATGTGAGAGTGTCTCTGATTTTTATTTTGTGTTTTATATGAACTTTCAGTCATTGATTTAGTGGCGATTATTTCAGGGCTTTCTTGATTGTATTACAATATAAAAAATATATAAGCAATCAAGTGATTCTTTTTGTGATTTAAACCATTCCATTTTACTTGTTAACAGATATCCTTTATTAAGAAAATAAGAGTTTCTTCCCTAAGGTCACAAAACTTTCTTTAACAAAACAGCGCCGAATACCGGTAGTATCCACGAATGTAATTGTACAAACAACTTCAAAGTTACATTCGAATCTGCTTGAAACAGGGTGTCAATAGTAAGATTTTATATAAATGAACCTCAGTTGTTTTCCCTCATTTTTAATGAAGTTTTAATTAAGTTTTAATGATGACATCCACAGAGTTGACAGGAACATTCGGTTTAACTTTACATCCATAAACACACAGTGTCCTTTGATTTTTGTCTTATCATTCTTAACTACTAATATTTCATATGGTTATGAATATCAATTAATGCGCCTTTTCACTGCTACATCTTACTTATGCTGATAAAGTTAGCAATTTTGTATTTCTGTTTTACAGCTTTGTAGTGTTTAAAACGAAATTATTTACTAGTTATCAGACATCCTTCATAATGATAACCAGAGATTGTTCCCATTTATCTGATCGTATCTACAAATGGCTTCAAAAATATCTTTATTATCATGGTTTGGTGAAAAGTGATTTTTTCTGCTCTTCGACATTTAGAAGAGAATTATTCACAATACGGATTATCAAGTTATAGTGTATAAGAAATGCTTTTTTTCAGAGTTTTGTTTAAAAATATATAAATAACTATACAACACATAAATGATCTTATTTGTTATGCAACAAATAAACATTAAGTAACATATAAACATCTAGTTAAAATAATTAAAATACTCCACGTCAAAGTTTCATTTGACATTCGATAATCTTATCAAAAGACACAACGTCCTTTGTTTTTATTTTTTCTGAACTACCTTACATGTTAAGGATTTTAGAATGTTAACTACGACAAAATATTTTTTACACTGAATAAAACCAAAGAGAAATAGGAATGTGTCCATAGGACACAGATGCCCCCACAACCGCCTTTTTGCTGAATGATAGCATGTCAAGAACCTTTGTCAAGTCTGACAAGGATTTCATACTAAAGGTACAAGTGATCATAACCTTTGACATAGTGACCTCAAAATCAATAGGGTTCCTCTACTTGTCATGGCCAATGTCCCTACCGGGTTTCACAAACACAGGCCCTGCGGTACTCCAGTTAATTATCAACAATGATTTCCTACTAATGTACACAGTGACCTTGACCTTTGACCTAGTGACCTCAACATCAATAGGGTTCATCTACTGGTCATGGCCAATTTCCCTACCAAGTTTCACAAACCCAGGCCCTGCGGTTCTCCAGTTAATGATCGGACAAGGATTTCATACTTAAGTACACAGTGACCTTGACATTTGACATTGTGACCTCAAAATCAATAGGGTTCATCTATTGGTCATGGTCAATTTCCCAAGAAAGCTTCACAAACCCAGGCCCTGCGTTCTCCAGTTAATGATCGGACAAGGATTCCATACTTCTGTACACTGTGACCTTGACCACAAAATCAATAGGGTTCATCTACTGGTCATGGCAAATGTTCCTCCAAGGTTTCACAAACTCAGGCCCTGTGGTTCTCCAGTTAATGATCAGACAAGGATTTCATACTAATGTACACAGTGACCTTGACATTTGACCAAGTGCCCTCAAAATAAATAGGGTTCATCTACTGGTCATGACCTATGTCCCTATCAGGTTTCACAAACCCAGGCCCTGCGGTTCTCCAGTAAATGAGCGGACAAAATTTGGTCGCATGTTTGGACGGATGGACGTACCTACGTACGGAAAGCAGCAATGCTATATGCCGCCCACTTTCCAAGTGGTGGCATAAACAATTTTATCTGCTTTTTAATAAGTTGGTATTAACCCTACATTGTCTTTCCAAAGAATGTATACATCAACCGATTCAAAATTCTTCAAATTTTCTTTATGTATACTAACCGTTGTGTACTAAACAATAAATGTCTTTTCACTGCTAAATTTTATTTGTGTTGTTAATTGTGTTGTTTTGATAAAGTGCCAACAAATCTGCACTAGAGAATGCTCATGTCATTAATGCGTTTTCTGTGTAGAGGATCTGTGTCGGAGTAAGCTTTAACTATACTGAAGGGAAAAATGTCACATCGGCAAAACCTTTGTGTCGGTTTTAGAGAATGTGTTACGACAGTATTTAAATGATGTTGATAAAACTTAACCATTTTCCTTGCGTTTCTTTTTCCCTTAAGAATACTTTGTACTGCAATAGTAATTTCATAGGACTCAATATAGTTTGGGTAATTGTGTACCTTACATGTTAAAATTACTCTTTACTGTCTCGTTTCGCAAATAAAACAGTTGTTATTACGTACGAATATATCATATATCTCAAGATAGCCCATTTCATTCAGTCAGGAACTTTTACCTAGTATAAATGTTAAGTGCTGACAATATATATACATGTACTATAACGTTCGGCATATTCACGTTTAGAAGCTCATGAGACACGTTTACCCAATCTGGTTTAATGAAAAAATGATTTGTCAAAAAGTTTAGTAAAACACTTTTAGATATTCTACACTTCATGCTAATCTTTGATGGTCATTCATATCATGAAAAAGTCAGTACTGACTACTGATCTTCGTGCAAACGCCTAAAAAGTTAATTAATTATATATATATCACATGGACTAATTATCCAATCGGAATCGTTATAAAAATAAACAAGATCTTAGAGTATGTTATCATATATAAGATAAAAGGTCAGTTGATTCTCATTTAAGCAAAGTCAAGTTAATCAGGGAAAATGACTTTGATCTTAAATCACTCTTTAATCTAAGCCCCTCTGCGATCGTAACATTGTTTAAGAAACCAAATATGCCATTAAATTTTTTTGGCATTTTCATCCAATCAATGAAGATATATTTTGCATTTGAATATCTTCTTTAGTCCCCATCAAATTCAATATTCAAGAATACTGTAGTATCAATACAGTTCCGAATACATCGTAGAGACCTATTATTTCATCTGTACCAGATACTGACTAGCATTACTTAAGGAAAATGACATGTGTTCCATGGAAGAAGTGCGACAGAGAGAAAATGGTAATAACTAAAAACAAGAGGGCCATGATGGCCCTGGATCGCTCACCTGGTATCATTAGGCTATGTAAAATCAAGTGACCCCTGGGGCAGAGCCAATTTTGACCCCAGGGTCATGATTTGAACAAAGTTGGTAAGAATCGACTAGACAATGCTACACACTACCACACTCTACTTGGTAGAGGTCTATTAGCCCATGTTACATACCAAATATATAAACTCCAGACCTTGAAGATTTTTCTAGTTTTTTTTCCAATATAAGTCTATGTAAAATCAAGTGATCCCTGGAGCGGGGCCAATTTTGACCCCAGCGTCATGATTTGAACAAACTTGGTAAGAATCGACTAGACAATGCTACACACCAAATATCTAAACTCTATGCTATTTGGTGTCTGAGAAGAAGATTTTTCAAGTTTTTTTTTACAATTAACCTATGTTAAATCAAGTGACCCCTGGGGGCGGTGCCAATTTTGACCCCAGGGTCATAATTTTAACAATCATGGTAGAGAGTCATAAGACCATGCTACATACTAAATATCTTAACTCGAGGCCTTGTGGTTTCTGAGAAAAAGATTTTTCAAGTTTTTTACTATATTAGCCTATGTAAAATCAAGTGACCCCTGGGGCAGGGCCAATTTTGACCCCAGGGTCATGATTTGAACAAACTTGGTAGAGATCAACTAGACAATGCTACACACCAAATATCTTAACTCCATGCCTTGTGGTTTCTGAGAAAAAGATTTTTCAAGTTTATTTTCTATATTAGCCTATGTTATGACCCCTGGGGCGGGGCCAATTTTGACCCCAGGGTCATAATTTGTACAATCTGGTTTTAATTTTTTTTTTTTAAGAAATATAGAGAAAATTAGCCCCACCCCTGGGTGTCTTTTAACAGATCCAAATAGTTTGAACAATCTAGGTACATCTGTGCCAACACATTTTGAAATTCAGCCAGTAGTTTTGGAGAAGAAGTTTTTTTTTTAAGTTTTCACTTAAGACATATAGGGAAAATTAGCCACGACCCTGGCGGCCATGTTTTTTTATGGATCCAAATAATTTGAACAGTCTTGATAGACATTTAATCAAGGAACATCTGTGCCAAAACAATTTGAAATCAAGCCAGTAGTTTTGGATAAGAAGATTTTTTTAGTTTTCACTATAGACATATAAGGAAAACTAGCCCCGCCCCTGGCGGCCACGTTTTTTTATGGATCCAAATAATTTGAACAATCTTGGTAGACACTTACTCAAGGAGTATCTGTGCCAAAACATTTTGAAATTCAGCCAGCAGTTTTGGAGGAGAAGATTTTTTAAGATTTGAGTATAGGCATCTAAGGAAAACTAGCCACGCCCCTGGCGGCCATGTTTTTTTACGGATCCAAATAATTTGAACAATCTTGGTAGACACTTACCAAAGGAACATCTGTGCCAAAACATTTTGAAATTCAGTTGGTTGTTTTGGAGAAGAAGACATTTTAAGTTTTTTCTTTCCGTTGCCATGGCAACCAGAATTCCAAATGGAATTCAATTCTTTGAACAACTTTGAAAGGGGACCACCCAAGGAACATCCCTGTAAAGTTTTATCAAAATTGACCAAGCGGTTAAGGAGGAGATGTCGTTTGAAGCAAAATGTTGACGGACGACGGACGGACGGACGACGGACGGACGGACGATGGACGGACGGACGACGGACGAAGACCGGTCACAATAGCTCACCTTGAGCCTCTGGCTCAGGTGAGCTAAAAATAGATTTATGGACATTGTGTAAGACAATTCCTCATGTCAAACTCTGTCCATCAATGGAGCATTAGTAGAGCAGGAGTTATTGCAGCATAAGAAAATGAGAAAAAGGGAAATAACTAATAAAAATCTTGATCCCAGTGTTTTTGATCTTGTGCATGACAATTCCTCTTGTCAAGCTGTCCATAAATAAAATTTCACTTAAAAAGCATCAGTAGAGCAGAAGAAGTATGACGGTACCAAAAAAAAAGAGAAGAAAGTGTGGATAAAAGTAAAGGAATCACTAATAAAATACCAGATAACCAGAGTTATGGGCCTTGTACATGAAAATTCCCCGTGTCAAGCTCTGTCCATAAATGAAATTTCCTTTCAATAGCATAATTAGAGCAGGTATTATTGCAGAATAATTAATTGTGACGGAAAAGTGTGACGGACAGACGGACGGACAGACAGACGACGGAAAAGTGATCCCTATGTGTCACCTTTGCTTACAGTAGGTGACACAATAAGACTAGTGAAGAATAAAATTATTAAATAGAAAAGAAATTTTTACTTCCACACTATAAAGATAAGTGTGTCACAGGGAATAAAGAAAACAACATATTCTCACTAACAAATTTGCTTTACTACAAAAATATATGACATTCATTGACTGTAAATAATAATTCAGAAAGCCAGGACGGATTGGTACATATACTGAAGACATCACTAACATCTAGGAAACCTGCAGTCAAATTCAGTATTCATTAAGTCATGGATAGAAAAGTACAACAAGAAAACACATGCGAACGTCAGCAAAAGCACACAAAATGTATCATAAAAATACGTAATTCTTGTTTACATAAGTGTTGCTTTGATTTTTTCTATGCTTTGTTCTTGATAGATAAGGACTTTAATACAGACATTCCGAAAAGTTTTTTATGGATCACAGGACATTTACAAGATTCACAGGACAGAAATTAACGATATAGGACCGAACTCAAACATCATCTTTTTATTATATTAAGTTATTAACACTTTATCAATAACTTGACTATTTGAGTTTACCGTCGCTTTGAAAGTATTTCAGTCATATAGTGACGTCCAGCTAATTACAGGTGGAGGAAGACCCCGAATGCACGGAGGCATCCGGGTGGAACCACCGACCTACTGCAAGCCAGCTGGAAGGCTTCCTCACATGAAAATCCGAATGACCCTGCCGGGATTCGAACCCACGCGGTGAGGGGCTGAGTGAGTGTTAAAGACACTTTATTAACATATCTTTATAGATTCCTGATTTAATTAAATGAATGCTTAACACTTAGGTCACTCATATGTGCATATAGTAAACACTGCAGCTAAAAAATTCTACCGGACATTCGGAGAGACAATATTGAAATATTCACAGGACCGAAATAAAAATCACCAGTCAGGTCAGACAAACACTTTTCAGAATTTCTGTTAATAATCACAGAAATAATATGAAGGACAAATTGGACACCAAATCCACCAACTTACATGATGTAATCCAAAATAACTCCTGATAATGTTTTAATGAATAAATTTAGGAATCATTTTGTACTCTTAAAACAATAAAACATAAAACATAAATGCTGGAAATAAAACTTTAAAGCTTTCAAATAATACCTGTTTAGGTGTCGATATCTGTTATTTAATATATTTGATAAAAATTTATACTTCGAATGAAGAAAATATCCATAAGTATGTTTTTTACAAAATGTATAAAACAATACTGTGATCTTAAATTCATTGCCTGAATCTGCAATTGACGAAAACTTCACACAAGTATAAATATAATATTAACTACTTAACAGGTCAGGTGTCAAACTTACAGAGGAC
The DNA here is from genome assembly GCA_021229015.1 of Solen grandis. Taxonomy (NCBI): domain Eukaryota; kingdom Metazoa; phylum Mollusca; class Bivalvia; order Adapedonta; family Solenidae; genus Solen; species Solen grandis. The sequence goes on from CM037778.1 coordinate 9,295,479, forward strand.
ATAAAAATGACCATCGAAACTTCTCATAGTATCACGTAACAATCTATAATTATACGTTTCTTTTCATATACATTATAATCCTGTATTATACATGTAAAGAATTTAATCAAATACTCAATCAATCAAACTTCATTGTACTTGTTAATTTATGAGGTGAGAATAAATCGATAATATATCACTTCAAAATGTATATATGCATTTAAAAAAAACTTTTGAAATTCTTAATTTCCTCTTAATCTGATTTCATCCTGCTAACTCAAATTTAAAAATAGGTATCTGTGAATTACTCTATCGTCTATTACAAAAGTTAAGTGTAAAAATTATTTGCTTTTAGTCATCGGTAAATGTTATCTTTGCAGAATGGTTTCAAAGCATGATAAGTCTGGTACATGCACAAATTTTGCAAGTTACACCTGATGAGATTATACAATTTATAAGTGACCTAGAATATATACACTAGTATGAAGCAGAATGGTTAAACAGATCAACTGATACACACAGTCAATAAATATGAAAATAAAAACAAAGATAATAGTGACTGATTAATAATTAATAAGTGTAAGAACATGTACTGTTCTAAAATATCTAATTAGTTTTTGCTCTTATTCTTGCTCAGATACATTTTGTAAAAACAAAATAAAAAAAATAAATAAAATACTTGAATATTAATGTCAAAAAAGGTTTGGCATTTATAATAACATACAATTATGTCCCTTTTCTATTATCATAAATATCGTATTTGACAGCATTTGAATTAAGGTATGGCAAAATGATGTAATTCTTGCACAATATAGTCTATTGTAATGTGCATCTATTAAGGCATGATGATGTAATTATTACGCAAATATTGTCTGTTGTAATGTGCATCTATTAAGCATTTATACAACCAATGTATGTAACATTAATTACATACAAAGTCGTAATTTTGATTCAATCATTCTTTTTTTTTATTTTAAAATTAATACCTTTATTCAACGAACAAATGGTAGCATCAGGAATTATAATACCAGCACAATCCTATTTAAAACCAAAATACATATGTATATATTTAAACATAAAATTAAAAAAAATCAAAAGACAAACAAAAAAGATATTCCTATATTTCTATACTAATAGATGTAGTTAATATGGATTTTTTTTATCCTTCGTAGGAAAAACTAGTCTAAGCTATATATAATTCAAAAAAAAAAACATTAAATTTAAAAAAATTATCAAGTTAACAGACCTTAAAAAAAAAAAAAGAAAACAAGCAGGAAATTATAAATCATATTCGTATAAAACACAATGAAAAATATCACAGCTGCATAAATGTATCACAAATCATGATGACAATAAGGCATCCTAATTATTTGGAAATAAAAAAAAATACCTAAACAACTCCAAATCAGCATTATTTCTAGTTCTAGCATAGCAAACATGAGGTTAGTCTGTTTCATTAGTTGACTTTTGTCTCGTATATCTTCAGCATATTTTGACGGAATCTTCAGCTTACTGTGTGGAAACTCCCTGTTATTTCCGAAAATATTTTAGCAGTGCTTTCTACACATTTAAGAATCAAGATATTGTAAGATATTGCTTAAAATCAGATTTAGACTAATGTAGTCAATATTCCTCTGAAGACTTCCAATAAAATTGGCTGTTTACTTTTTGGGAGGATCACAGCAGTTTGGCATAGATGCCTTCAGAACTCCATAATTTTAAGTGTCCTACACTGTCCTAGTTGTCATGACTACCAAGTAGAAAACAAGGGAGGGCGTGGCATTGGTGGAAGAAAATCCTCATGGTGCTGTGATTGTATCTGTTCCAGTCCTGCTTCGAAACGCTTGTGTGGAGTCTGGAATGGTGTTGGAGGAGGGGACGTGATTCCTGGATTCTGAAATACACAAGTACTCATCTCTTGAAGCTCTTCCTTATAAAAATAGAAAATGATAAGTTCTGAAACCAGTATAATATCGAAAATGACAAGTTCTGACATCAGTATAAAACAAAACAGAAAACATACTGTTTTAATTAATATAAAAAATGTTTTTATTATTTTTTATCTTATTCTGGCTTATCATCATATTGATTTTTGCATAAGCACTCCTATTGTTGATTAGGATTAGGAATTAAAACTTACTGATACATGTTTCAGGTTTATAATAATTATGGATCCGAATAAGATAAAAAAATATATTTCTGTTAATTTGAAAGAAACTGTAGTTTATTTGTTCACATTTTAAAAAATTGTCTTATTTTTTCAAAATATTTTTAAAAACATTAATATATTACATTTAAGTTATATAGTCTATTGTTAAATATACAAACACAACTTATCTCTTATTGTGTTACAGTATTTAATTCATGCAAACCAGAAATAAAAACTTGACTATCTCTTTTTATTCACAGCACACTAGACACATTTGCCTCAAACTGACATAGAGCAAAATTGACAAATAGCAAATTCAACCCTGATATTATTAAAGTGTTTGTGATCACAATGAAATTAAAATGATTGATAAGTCTAACAAATATCAAAATAAGTTTCCATCATGGTAAATATGAGGGGAATCATTATCCAGTAGCAGGCCACTCATCTTGGCAAATGTATTCCTGTTGCAAAATTTTTCAGAATTGATGGAAATCAACCAAAAAAATAGTCTTTAAGTTACTGCTGCCCACCATTGGACGATGGATATCCCTGCTTCTATATTCAATGCTATATGTCAGATTGAATGGCTCAAAATGAAGGTTATACTCAAATGTACTTGTTAAAGATTGGTTAACAAAAGCTAGCAAGGACGTGCATGGTAGTTAATATTTTACTACTGATATAAAATATTAATTTATTATTGTTTGTACTGACCGGTCCCTTCCTTCCAAAATTATATCTCTTTTAAACATAACATTATCAAAATAAAATTATATTTCATCCTTTGTATCAGACAGTGAAGGTTCATATCAGTCAATCAGTATACTTGTATCTCTGCAAAAACATTCTCCTGCCTCAGAAAAAGTCAACAATCTTTAAATCATAATTCTTTAAACCTAAATCGATTGAACCTTATTTGCCATTTTCCTTTACCAGTTACACATCATAATTCATCCAACGTTAAAATTCCTCAGATGCATGTGACCCCAACAACCAATTTTTAGCCAAAAGTCACTGGCCTATTTTTTCTACACATCAAGTTCCCCATTCACCCAACAAACTATAAATCACCACCAAGAAAATTTCACACTACCTTTACTGTGTAAATCTACGAATGGGCTTTACACTGAAAAATAGATTAGGTTATTAGCACAGATAAATCCCTTAATTGCATTACCTACAAAGGATACTTTAAACCAATGACAAAAGAAATGTTCGTAGTGAGTGAGTCTGATAAAGATACTGCCATACTGTACACATATATTCTGACATTCCAAATATAAAAAATAATACTCTAATGAATAAACATCAAAGCAATAAAATAGCTAAACGTGAGAAACTAGCAAAGCATGACAAGTTCACAGTTCCGAAACAAATAGGAAAAGAAACAAAGTTTCAATGTAAAGAAGGAAGAAATGGGAATTACGATTCATAGATTTTGAAATTGCAAGCAAATGAGTAAAAACGTGTTATGGCAACCCATTAAAGAGGTTAATATCGTTAGTTGTGAGTCACAATGTACTGTGGAGAAAAGGTGTTCCAAGTTCTAAATGTGCATTTGCAAACTAGTGATTTCATAAATATGTATAATATTGCTTTGTTCTGAAAATATGTAATTCAAATCAACATTCTAGTAAAACGTCTAAATGATGATGCAAACGTCTATAATGTTTAGTATATAAATTCAATCCAAGGGGATAAGCTAAAACTTAGAAGAAATTATTTGACAGGTGATTGTATAGCCAATCGAGATACTTCAACTGTATGAAATTAATAAATTACAAAAAAACCAAATTGGTTTAAAAAAAACATTTGCTAAACACTAGAATTAATAAGAATAGTGACATAGAAGAATAATCATGCAAAATATACATCTAATGTTCTTGAATATACATGCTATGATATACATTGTACATTTAATTTATTTAACATGATTTTCTTATAACCCTATTCGAAAGAATAAGTTACGCACCAGTCCCATGTTACAAAATATGTTATCCCATTCTTAAACGTATGTTCAAACATACTACAAGTTGCATTATGTTCAGTCATAGTTTACCTAACTTGACAGTTGCAATAAAGAAGATATTGATGAAATTTCCAACTGATTCCGTTAAATTATTTAAGCATTATAGTTACGTACATACAGGACATAAGCAACAATAAAATAGTGACTAACACAGAGTCCCAGAAGAGTAGAAAAGCTAATCTTATTCTTAAAATCATCAAGCTAAAAACAAACATTTCTAAAAAGTTAAAAACAGGACTGCCACAGATACATCACTCAATATAATCCTGTTTACATTTATCAGTAGACGTCTATGTAATGAAACTCAAAGAGCAAAATGTGAAAGTGACACATCAGGAAAGCATGTAGCAGATGTCATATGGAAGCTGCATGCATGCTGTTGCAGCACAAGCAAGAGTCTGGAAAATAAACTATAAATAACTACATTGTATTATGATGTTAACAACAAATGCATTTTAATTAAGGAATATGTTGGATATGAAACAAGGTGAATGAAGGGAACTACAGGGAGATATTGTGACCACACACCTAACTACGTAGAAAAGCGAACAAGGGGCCTATTGTCGCAAAACTCCGAGTACTCTTGTTGCTTTGGAGACAGAAATGGTGTAGGCGGACCATGACGTATAGTGCCAGCCTAAAAACGAGAGAAAATTAACAACCACCAATGTATTAAACACTGAAATTATGCAAACATATACATATAAGACGCCCATAATTACGTCACCAGGTATGTGTAAATATTAAATGTAACATAAGATTGTGACTTATACTCCAGACTTCTTTAACTGTATTAATTATATTGCATTTACCGATAGCTGACAGAAATACGACGAATTTATTACAATTAATTCTATAATATCAGCTATTATGGTTACTTTTATTTACACATACATGGTAATTAAATAAAGGGACCTGCAATTCTTAACTCAAGATTAATAAAAATATATTGTTTTAAAATTTCAGTTAGTTTACAAATGGATTACATGAACACAAACTAAATACATAAAATCCTTTGATGTGGAGCAGTCCTTAGATCAGCAACACAAGCTATCAAACCTGACTTGTATATTCTATAGCAGTATCGTTTTAATAAAAAATAAACACAGATGAGAAAAAAGAACTTGATAAAAAAGTAATTTCAGACAGTTACAAATATGACTTCACAATATATAACCAACAAACTTCAAAACAGTGCCATTTGGCATCTAAGTCAAGATCAACCAGCAATTTCTATATAGTCAAGTCCTTAGTAAATGAATTGATATGCTCCACTGGTTAGAAGTAGTATATTAGTAAGCTATTTAACTTCAGACCACACAGCATAGACCGACTGAATATTCAAAATGTGTGTGTACCAATCAAGGAGTTGTGGAGTCGGTGAGGAGATACGAGAGAAAGCTATTTTGTCGCACCTACAACATGAACATATATAGTCACAGAAACAGTATAGCTAATGTTTGAAATTCACTCAAATGCAATCACTATTTTCTCCATGACTTAAGAAGTCAAATATCAACAAATATTTATATATTGTTAAACGTCCTTTGATATGTTTTATGTATATCCGTCTTCTTAATGACAAAATGTAAAGAAAAAGATACACATGAAATTATAAAGCCATCTCTGAAATCATGAGGATGCATTCAATTAAACTATGGTTATAACTCCTGTGTATTTGCATGCTATGTAAGATACATGTACAGTAAAGTTTTCCGTTTGTTAAGCTAAGTGATACAATATTATTTATGTTACTAGCATTTACTTTCATAAATTTGAGTAAATAATACTGTCTCTATGTATACAAAATAATTCAGGAAAGTAAAGTTAAGAAAATGTAAAATCAAAAGACAAATACATACAAATACATGCAACATTAGCTTAAATGTTTGTAAATCATGCATTCTGTAAAATTCAAGTAATTCGTTGCCTTTATGTATGAAAACATGTTTTTTTTTTTGTTTTTTTTTTTTTTTTTCGATGAAAGGCATATATATACCTTTGTAAAATAGTCCTGTAATGAAATCTTTATTTCATATCACCACACACAAATGTGCCTGTCTCCCAGTTATAATCACATAGACCAAAGTTCATGAAAAACTCATAAAACAAAAATCAAGAGAAATTTAAGACCTGTACAAAACTTATAATGCTTCAATATATCCATGACCTGAACACATAGTGTGGTATTACATATCTGTAAACAGTTAAGCATCTTTTTTCTTTCACAAGATAACATTTCACTTAATAAAAGTCATATTTGTTGTATCATCTACATTTTTAAGTTCAGGAGAATTGTACTTATCAAATCACCAACAATAGATATTACTATTGATGTAACCTCAATCTACATGGAAATACTAGTTGATTAGAGAATAACTGAACATTGCTGATGTTATATTATGAAATACATATTAAAAACAAGAGGGCCATGATGGCCCTGGATCGCTCACCTGAGTACCATTGCTACAACTGATTACAAGGTTTTTAAACAGACAAGAATTCTGATATAACTCAATCTTAAACATTTTAGCCCTGACAATACTACACACCAAATATATAAGCACTGGGCCTTATGGTTTCAGAGGAGAAGACTTAGTGCGGGGTCATTTATCTCCAAAGGGCCACCATTTTGAAAATCTTGATAATGAACCATTAGATGATGCTACATACCAAATATCTAAGCTCTAGGCCTAATGGATTCATAGAAGAAGATTTTTAAAGATTTTCCTATATAACTCTATGTAAAACAAGTGACCCCTGGTGCGGGGTCATTTATCACCATAGGGCTATGATTTGTACAATCTTGGTAATCCATAAGATGATGCTACATACCAAATATCTAAGCTCTAGGCCTTATGGATTCATAGAAGAAGATTTTTAAAGTTTTTTCTATATAACTCTATGTAAAACAAGTGACCCCTGGTGCGGGGTCATTTATCATCGTAGGGCTATGATTTGTACAATCTTGGTAATGGCCCATAAGATGATGCTACATACCAAATATCTAAGCTCTAGGCCTAATGGATTCATAGAAGAAGATTTTTAAAGTTTTTTCTATATAACTCTATGTAAAACAAGTGACCCATGTTGCGGGGTCATTTATCACCATAGGGTATGATTTGTACAATCTTGGTAATGAACCATAAGATGATGCTACATACCAAATATCTAATCTCTAGGCCTTATGGATTCATAGAAGAAGATTTTTAAACATTTACCTATATAACTCTATGTAAAACAAGTGACCCCTGGTGCGGGGGCATTTATCACCGTAGGGCTATGATTTGTACAATCTTGGTAATGAACCATAAGATGATGCTACATACCAAATATCTAATCTCTAGGCCTTATGGATTCATAGAAGAAGATTTTTAAAGCTTTTCCTATATAAATCTATGTTAAACAAGTGACCCCTGGTGCGGGGGCATTTATCACCATAGGGCATGATTTGAACAATCTTGGTAATGAACCATAAGATGATGCTCATACCAAATATCTAACTCTAGGCCTAATGGATTCATAGAAGAAGATTTTTAAAGATTTTCCTATATAACTCTATGTAAAACAAGTGACCCATGGTGCGGGGTCATTTATCACCATAGGGTCATGATTTGTACAATCTTGGTAATGAACCATAAGATGATGCTTCATACCAAATATCTAATCTCTAGGCCTTATGGATTCATAGAAGAAGATTTTTAAACATTTTCCTATATAACTCTATGTAAAACAAGTGACCCCTGGTGCGGGGGCATTTATCACCGTAGGGCTATGATTTGTACAATCTTGGTAATGGCCCATAAGATGATGCTACATACCAAATATCTAAGCTCTAGGCCTTGCAGTTTTGCAGAAGAAGATTTTCAAAGTTTGCATTTTTAAAATCTATTTTTAGCTCCTGTGACCTACTTTTTTAACCAATCTGAATAATTTGTACAACTTTGATAGAGGGCATCATAAGGATGATTCCTGTGAAGTTTGGTCAAAATCCCTTCAGCGGTTCATGAGGAGATGTTGTTTAAAGCAAATTGTTGACGACGGACGCACGCACGCACGCACGCACGGACGACGAACGACGGACGACGGACAAAAGGCGATCACAATAGCTCACCATGAGCACGTTGTGCTCAGGTGAGCTAAAAACCTATATGCTGTATCAAAGGCAATTTTAACACTCGTACAAAAACAATCGATTATCTAATTCAAATTTTAACATTTTAAAAAGTATTAAAAATACACCAAACAAAAGAAGCAAACAAAAGGCTGTACAAAAATCAAATCATGTTAAAAAGTAAAATCTATTGTAATATATATAAATGATCATTAAAATGAACTTTGTTTTCATAATTTCAGTGTCATTTCTTATAACTTTTAACTTTTCAAAACTATGTGAACAATCCAGGAAGGTGAAATAGGTTACTTACGATTGACCAAGTGCATTTTTTACTTTCTTACGACAAAAGTACTCTGAGTACAGCAATAAATAGAGGTGTTCTTTAACAGATGTATCGTACATATACATATATGTATATATTTAAAGCAACGTTTTAACCTGCAATTGTCTTGCAAAACTTATATAGCATTTTTGAATAAAATATTTCAGAAAGGTCGTTATCTTTTAATATTTTTGAGGTTGAATAACAACACTTTCAAAAATGATTACTTTGATTCTCATAGACAATCGGAGTGTAAAATGTTGCCGCGGCGATTTGGTATGGAACAGACAAATGAAAGACATTGGCAAATGTATTAGACCTAAATGAGAGAGCAAGTATAAATATCATTACTTGTCAAACTAGTTTTCAATCATTTCAATTGAAAATATTTTTTTCTTCACCAAGCAAGCAAATTTAAAAAATAATGTTAATCAAATATTGAAAATGGCAAAGATGAATTTTACAACAAAGTGAAGGTGATAAATAAATGATACATGCATTCTTGCAGCAAAAAAAACCCCAGCAACTTTTAAAGATCATGCAAGAGTCTACAATCTACACAGTGATTTCCTATCATCACGTATATCCATGCACATCACAATAACAAAGACTGGGTTTATCATGAGCTAATAGCTAGGAACGACGTCACCAGTGACTGACAGTATCATATAATTTGTTTCCTTATGGACCGTTTTTTTTTTTTTTTTTTTTTTTTTTTTTATTGCAGTGAAAAGTTAAGCCTCTGTTAGTGAGTTTTAACATTTATGACCAGGCATATTGCTCAAAAACAGAATTGCAAACAAACCCATGTCCTCTTTTGTATAACATGGTCAACTATTGATCATATGATATCCCAGCATATCTATTGGATAATCTGATAATTTGAATATAGTGTCAACATTGGGAAAACAATACTGTCAGTTGTTACTGGCAAACTGTTGAGGAAAGTAATATGCTTCCATTATAAGAGGACTTTGTCAATTAGTCAGTTTATGGTAGAAACATTTCATTGCCTTGGAAAGCAACTTGCCTAGATGTATTCTGGTAACCTGCAGGGTATTTGTCAACTATTTCATATACAGCATGCCAATCAGAGGTCATTTTAACGAAGCATCTTACTTAAGTTTAGCAACTCGATTATTACCATAATGCTTTTTTTTTTCATTTCCACTTCTAAATTTGATAAAAATGCCCATAGAAATATGTTCCCTTTATCTGCTACATTTACTGTTAGGTTGAGAAATATTTTTTTTTTTAAATATATGCATTTTTCTTTTACAAATTTTAAAATCCTAAAGTTATAAGTTTTTTAAAGATGCTACATATAGACCCAATGACTTCTAACAGCATGTCAGGTACTCAAGTTCATTCCAGCATCCTCTAATGTGACAGGAAAGTCAGTGCAAATTGCTAATCATATTTTCAAGTAACAATCAGTTCCAACAAACAGTGCAGAGGTAAGCTTTCAGTAGAAACATAGACCTGTCAACATGGACAGCATGCCACTGAGGGGATGTATTGACAACATTTAAGGAAGAATTATAAAGATACCTGAACTACATGAATGTTATATAACCTCCCTATAAGTCAGAAACATGACCATACTTAGTGAGGCTCACATGGTTAACTGTTACACACATATATACAGTTACTGCTTCATTAGTATAGTTTAGACTTGTTAAGTGTTAATATTAATTAATTATTAGTCTATGATGATAGAAATAAAAAAGGAGGGGATACTAGCATAGATCTAAATGAGTATCACATTAGCTTTACATACTTAAAGGAAACTAGTTACAGGATGTTCTCAAATTATACAAAATAGGTTATATGCAAAATAAAACATTTTCACCATTTGTCATAGCTTTTGTTTCTTTATAATTAAAAAATTAAATATTTATATTTTCTAATTTTATCTAAAGAATTTTTTTTTTTAATTTAAAAATTAAAGGTCAAAAGTAAATAATTTGATTTTATATTTTCATTAATAGTAACAAACTATTAAAATACTTTGGTCTTAATAAATATAGATATTTATCTTAAATCACTGGTCAAGTTAAAATTAAAAAGTAAGATTACTGAACCTTTAGTATCAACCTTTATATGTCTCAAATCATATGCAGCTGATACCATGTGATCATTGTTTCAGAGTGTACAAGTAAGCTCCTACAAAGCCTTCTCCGTTTTTTTCAGGCATTGAAACTGGACAGAAACTTGGGACTGTATTTAGATTGCTGAATGTTTAAATTTGTTTTAGTTGTTGCTTTTTTTTTGTGTAAATATAAAACAAAAAGAGAACTTTGAATTTTGAAATTTTCTGGAAGCATGCAAGTTCAGATACTCATTATCAAAAAGTGTCCTTCCTTTACATTAAAAAATATTTGCCTTCAACGTAATATATATACAATATTCATTTGCAAGCCTTCCAGGTATTTTCTTAGGAGAGATGCAAGTTTTAATGGAACAATTAATGACAGTATAAAGAGAATAATTTAATTGAAGGACAGACAGCTTAACATAAAAGCAACATGAAACTATTATACATCATAATGAAAAAAAGCTAAAATATTTTACTGACATTCAGAATGACATAAAGGGGGCAGTGGAGTCCTAGACCTATGAAGATAAATATGAAACATGCCTACACTAGTGCCATCAAACTTTAGAAAGTAATTAAGGTTAAAAAAAAAAGTCATTTTTATTAATTCACTACTCACAAGATTTAGTAACATTTAAAAAGTATTAAAACATGCAAGAAGTACAAAATGCCAAATTCAATGACATGAAGAAGTTATCTTGTAGCCATGTCAGGATACATGGAAGACCCTGAGACAGAGTTATACTTACGCTTCTATTAGCAATGGCCCCACTGCCTCGGATGTTGCCACTGGATGTACTGGTGTACTTCCTCAGAGGGGCACTCCCCATCCTGTTTCCCGACCCACCAGCGTAGGGTTGACCTTGGGAAAAGAAAAAGTTATGTGTTTTGGGGCCCTGAGCTTAGATGGCTATCAATAAATTTTGAAATAAAAAAATAATTGTTAAAGACCTTGATGTAGAAATGTCAAGACGATTATTACTATTAATTCAGGAGAAAAGTTTGTTTATTGAGTTTTGAGTTCTACTGACAATATTTTAGTCATTTGGAGAATGTGTCTTACACTTGAGACAGATATAGTGTTGCCACACTGCAGTATCATGCTGTTGACATATGGCATGTACCACACCCATACATGCCATATGTCTGACAATGGGACAAACCAGTTTTGGAACTACCCTTATATGCTGAGCATCAAGCAAGGAAGCTAATACTACAGCAGAAATACAAAACATTTACAGTGAAACATGCTTATAACGAATTTTTAGGGACATGGCAAGTTGGTTCGTTATATCCAAAATTCGTTGTATTGATACAACGAAATTTCGTTACAAGGCTTGGATATAACGTCTTTCGTTATGGTAACTGATGCAATTGGTTCTATATCTTTGCTGTGTTAAAAACATAAGGATAATTTATATAAAAAAAAAATAAAAAGCACAAAAGAAAAGATGATAAGTTTAATCAATGATGGTATAATAAGCAAGGAATCCCGGTATGAATCACAAAATTCTTTCTCATTTTTTTTTTAAATTGCTAAAAAAGTATTATGCGGTATATTAAACTTTTCCGCAATATCTTTTTTCTTTAAACCTTTTGAACTTTTGAAGGATTTCAAATTTAGTCTCTATAAAGTAATAGCTTAATGTTTAAAACCTCTTCATTTTCATTAATATAACTTAATAAAATATTAGTGAACGTAACAACACAACATATCTCACAGCTCAATTTAATTATCGTGGAAATGTTTTTATTCTTAACAAACAAATAATTGTAGCACCCTTTTAGCAAGTTTTAAAACAAGATAACAAATCAAGCTATCATTTTTATGCATAATCAATATCTTATTAACTGCCAAAGGCAATTACTGTCATCTGTTTGTTGTACTGTAAAAATAAATTCGTTAAAACCGTCCGATTTGTGTTCAAATATGGATCAGGGACTTAAGAAAACATACGTTATAACCTTTTTTCTGTATCCAAATTTGTTTTAACCGTGTAACCGGACATAAAAATAAAGAAGGGTGAAGGTTTGGGAATGTATTTTCTTTCGTTATAATACGTTTTTTCGTTATAACCATGTTTATTATAAGTGAATTCCACTGTACTTTTAAAACAGAGAAAAATATAAGTCTACATCTATCTAGTTTTCGTACTCACCAGGTATAGGGTCTGGGCGGGTGGACTGTACACGAGATTGCCTATTCACACTGCTGTTATCGTTGCCATAGGTGAGGGGACGTGCCTGATTGACACAAGGGTGTGTCTCCCTCCCTGTGTATGTCCCATGAGGGTGCTTCTGTGCATTTAGGGAGGGTCTTGTTTGCTTCTCCCTGACATAAAATAATTTCTATGGTTGAGCTTAAGGGCTTTTCCTTTAAACTGAGCCGGCTTCAGTAATCATTTGTGCAAAGTCTCCCTTCTGATTAAAGATTCAACTTTGTAAATAGCCCTTATGACATAAGCAATCAAATTTGCAATGTAATTCTCCTGTTTAAAGCCATGAACTTTGTAAAGTATTCCTCCTGTTTAAGCCATGAACTTTGTAAAGTAGACCTTATACTTTAAAGCAATCAACTTTGCAAAAAAGCTCTCCTGTTTTAAGCAGTATCCCTCCTGTTCAAGAAGTCAACTTTTCAGAGAAGCCCTTCTGCTCAACGCAGCCAACTTTTCATAGCAACCCTCCTGCTTTAAACAGTCCCTTTTTCAAAATATCCCTCCTATTTTAAGAAGTCATTTGTGCATAAGAAGCCCTCATCTATAATGTTGTCAGCTTTCTAACAATACAAGTGACTTTTTATATAACAGCCACCAGTAGACTTCACAATACATCCTTTAATTACCATGGCTTTCTGTCTCCTACATGTTTGACAGTGCAGTCAAGCCTGCGTTAGACAAAAAATTACTTCTTACATCACTACTCCAGTTTAAGATATCCTTTTAGTTAAAACCAGAGCTATCACTGAAGGTGATTAATCCCCCCTCCCCACAAAATGAGATACAGGAGAAGCCAGACTCTATGCAGAGCATAGATAAGAACCTGTATACATAGTATTTTGGTTATGATAGTAAGTAATAAGTAAGTAAAGTCTCTATTTAAAGTGGACAGAGAGTCAGTAATGGTTGTTTGGCACAGTAGTTTAAAAGTATAGAATTACAATTCTTGGGCACCACACATCTAGTCGCCATCTGTTTACATTTTAAATTTCAAGTAAATACCATGTATAATATTCCATTTATGTTCCGGATAAAAAAAAAAAAAAAATTTAACAAAGGGAGATAATTCACGTCACAGGATATTAAGAGTCAAATCAGGGGCAATAACTATGCAATCCTTGCGCAAACGCACAGAATTTGTGTTCAGGTACTGTTTGATGAATTTAATGCCAGTATTAGTGATCAGATAACAAGGAGGACTTCAGACATGACTTTCAGTGATTCAGGGCAATAACTCGTAATCTTTGCCAGGAACGAAAATTGCTTGCACATTACTGTCTATGAATTAGCAAGACAGGTGAATTGGACTGAAAGTGAAGGAGGAATTCAACGGACAAGCTTTTGTAGACAGATCACATGACTGACCGACCACATGACAATCTAACCAACAGGCTGATTCCAGTATACCCCCTTTAAACTTCATTTGAGGGGATATAACAATACTTTTGCTTCACTTGTAGGTCACAATGTGTTGCAATATAATCTTTATTAAATGTCTTTTTCCGATGTTTCTTATATAATTTTGTAAACAAGTTCTAAGCAGTTTTAATTCTGGTAATAAATATGTTATACTAGAATTAGCAATAAACGATTAAACAATACCTTCTAAGATAGACAGGTTCTGGTTTTGGTTCATTTAGGTTGACATTCATTTCAGTGAGCACCTCATCATGGGCATTGGCTGGTGCCCCGGTCTCATATACTGTAAACAGAGATTGTGATCAGATTGGTTCCCATCTTTAAGTATTATTGGGAATAAGGTATTATGATTCAAAATGATACCAATTGCAAAATTATCAAAATGAAAATACAGACTTTTCAATGTTTACATATATATTCATAAGAAACTGTAAGGTTATCCACTTGCCAAAATGGGGTATAATGTAATTATATATTGACCTGGTATTCACAAAGAATGCTTGAATGTTTGTGATTTTGTTTATGAACACTTAACCATGCTGTTTAATTAGTCATAAGTTATAAAATGTTTACTGCATATACATAAAAGGTTCATTATCATAAAGGAAAGAACTGTTACAAATATACAAAGGGATTTTAAGTCTAAAATGTTTTTTTTTGTTTTTTTTCAAAACTCTTAACATTACTGTACCAATGAAAACATTTGTGACCAAACAAAAAGAATAAAAAATCATTTCTGCAATGTGCTGTAAGAAGGATTCAGTAAATACATAACCAGTCTCAGTCATTAACCCTTTCCCTCATAGAGGATACCATGAAAAGACCTATGCGAACAGCATAAAACCAGATCAGCCTGCGAGTAACACGCAGGCTGATCAGGTTTTATGCTGTTCGCTGCTCCTCAGTGGTCTGGAAATGAGGATTTTGTAATTAAATTTGGTAAGGTTTAACTGTGGTTTTCTGCAGATCAGGCTTTATGTGGTACCTATTGAGTGCATCAAAATGAGTCTATATGAGGGAAAGGGTTAAAACTATGATAACCCATGGATCAAAAAGAAATATACAATTATCAGATATTACCAAGGCTCTGGACATTGAAGGTACATAACTATAGATTAAGTTTCAAGGAAAGTAATTGAGTTTGCAAATTTGGTCCTGGTACTATTGCCATTTTTACTATATGAGGGTCCCCATGTATTTTCTAGAGAGGAACTTAACTCACCCTGATATTCCTCAGTTCTCTCCCCTACTGCCTCATCATATGGGTTCTTGGTAAATCTGTGAGCAGCTGTCATCCAGGCAATGGCCTGAAGTATGATACAACAGAATGGTATACTGTCAATACTTCTCATGGCTTAAAGTTCAAAACACTAATTCTTGGGCCATAGTCTAGAAAGATCTTAAGAACTTTTTTTTATTTGGATTTTTTTTCTTTTACAAATCCTTTTTTTCCCTAAAATTTCAAATTCTCGAAATAAACATCTTATTTACTAGATGATGGATTTATCAAAATTCAAAAATACTAAGCATAAATTTCTATAAAAATATAAATTTTAAATTTTTTAATTGAGCCTTGGGATTATTTATCACATTATATCATAAAGTTCATTCAATATTGAAAAGGTTGTAACTTGTGAATTAAGAGCCAAATGCTAAATCATAACAGATTGTAAATATTGCATGATTATTCCTGTGTTAGCAATAATTACCAAGCACATGTCCCTAAATTCTGTTAAAAAATTCTCTTGTATATATTCCAGGCTAAACAGTGTCCATTTATGAACATTTTGGCTTTAACAAAGTGGCCCCTGTTTATAGATTCTACAATAGTCTGGTTCCCTACCTGACCATTGGGTTTACACAGGATGGTTGTACACTCAGGGCCGGTTCCCCACTTTTGCTGCTCCCTCCACACAAAGTTCTTTGGAGGCTGGTGCTCGATGGGATCGGCAGACCCCGACCACACGGTTACTGTCGACTCCTCCGGGAACTTTGTCCTTGGTGGGAACCGGAATACGGCCACAGGGTGTCCGCCAACATTCTGCTGTATCATGTACCCGCCAAACTCTAGCTCCTGCCAACACAAACATGAAGATATTTATATATAAAGTGGACCATGTCTACCATTTTAACCCTTTCCCTCAAAGAGGAAACCATGAAAAGACCTATGCGAACAGCATAAAACCAGATCAGCCTGCGAGTAACTTGCAGGCTGATCAGGTTTTATGCTGTTCGCTGCTCCTCAGTGGTCTGAAATGAGATTTGTAATTAATTTGGTAAGGTTTAACTGTGGTTTTCTGCAGATCAGGCTTATGTGGGACTATTGAGTGCGTCAAATGATCTATATGAGGAAAGTTAATGATTAATACCTTGGACAAAAAGTCATTAATTATGTTAATTTAATTAACATGTTCAGGGCATGTACAAAAAGGAAATTGATTTGAAATTACAAGACTGTCAATATAACATGATTAATACCTTGGACAAAAAGTCATTAATTATATGTTAATACTGACATACAAAGAGCAATGTGGTTCAATATGATACAATACCTAGGATGTGATCCTGAAAACAGTGTAATATTGAATAAGCAATGTGTGTGTGTGTTTGTTTGTATCTGAATCATGACAGAAGTATCAGGAAATAACTGAAAGCATTTCTATAAGTTTAAATTTATTATATAATTAAAACTAAATGGATATATAGATGATTTCAGCTGGAGAAAGCAAAACATATACACACTCTTTGATAGTTTTTTTTTTTTTTTTTTGGTCTTTTTTCTGCAATTCATTTCATAAGAGAGAGAGAGGGAGTGTGTGTGTGTGTGTGTGTGGGGGGGGGGGGGTAGAAAAAAAACTATTAGAACACAGTTTGAGTACCACAGTATCTCTCTTCTGATGAAACAAATATTCCCAGGGTACAAATCAATACAAACAATACAGGAAAAAAGTCTCCATTTAATTACAAAACAGAGATAGCCTCACTATTTACACAGTAAAGTAAACATGAAAGTAAAATCAATATAGACAAATAAGCGGTTGTGTGATTAACTGTTTAGTTTTACAAAGTAATAATTCAACATTTGACTGGTGTGTATTGATTGCCAGGTATGTATTTGTTCTACCTGTTACTTTGACCTCAAGGGGGGACTAAACAACCAGTTAAGTCTTCATTTATCAGAACTGTAGTTACAATCAAGCAAATGTTTATTGAGGATTAATATCCAGAGGGCTGGCAGAGATTCATTCTCATACAGTAGTTAAATTAACAATGGACTACCAAGCAATGTTCAGGTGTGTTTTTCTAGGCCCACTGAGAAATTTTTAATATAAGGCTACATTCACTGACCAATTTTACCATTTTGATTATAGGTATTTTGCAAGATTTATAAAATAATAATAAAATAAAATATAAAAAAAAAAAAATGTTCCCATTAAATTCATGCCTGGACTATTTCAGTCATTTTAGGTACAGCCTGACAAAACATTCAAACTTATGTTAATTTAACCCTTTCCCTCATATAGACTCATTTTGACACACTCAATAGGTACCACATAAAGCCTGATCTGCAGAAAACCACAGTTAAACCTTACCAAATTTAATTACAAAATCCTCATTTCCAGACCACTGAGGAGCAGCGAACAGCAAACTGGCACAAAGCTAACTGATCAGCCTGCGAGTTACTTGCAGGCTGATCTGGTTTTATGTTGTTCGCATAGGTCTTTTCATGGTTTCCTCTATGAGGAAAGGGTTAAATAGTCTAAACATAAGACTCAGGGATAATCATACTATCATAAAGTATCATTATTTACATCATAATGTATCCCTTTATCATGAATTTTATGATTCAAATTTTCCTAAAATGTTAAAGGATATGAAGACTAATTATTTTTTACAAAAGTTTCAAGAATAACTTGAAAACTAAATGTAATTCTTATTAAGATATAAAGCTTGTGTCAAGTCTTTGATTAAACTGATAACTAATCAAAGCTTTAACATTTAACCCTTTCCCTCATAGAGGACACCATGAAAAGACCTATGCGAACAGCATAAAACCAGATCAGCCTGCGAGTAACTTGCAGGCTGATCAGGTTTTATGCTGTTCGCTGCTCCTCAGTGGTCTGGAAATGAGGATTTTGTAATTAAATTTGGTAAGGTTTAACTGTGGTTTTCTGCAGATCAGGCTTTATGTGGTACCTATTGAGGGCGTCAAAATGAGTCTATATGAGGGAAAGGGTTAAGGACAGGGACAGAAGTCTCGCTCATCAGTATACTCTGAGGTCCATTTTAATGCTAGTTTAAATACACTACAGCTCCATTACAACAACACAGTTAAAAGCCAAGTCTTGCTGGACCACATTGTAAAGATGTAAAAATACACTTAATGTCAACTAAACAAATCATACAAAAAAAGGCTTAGGTTTCATATTATAAAAGAGTGAAATCTAATGAATCTACACTGCATATATATACATGTATAAGCATTTACAGGCCAGGGTTTTCTGAATTGTGGCAGACAATTGTGTGCTTATTCAAATGAAATATATAGAAAATCAATAACAAATCAATCTGTTTTACTATTGTAGGATATATAGAGTGGAGACAACACCTGCCATTGCTATGAAGACCTTTAATTAGATCAAGTGGGGGACTATGTTTTGTTACTTTGATGGAAAATAAACATGGGCAAAATTTCCATAAGATGTCTGAATACAAAGAACTTATTTGTCACTCATTCATTATATACGATATATAAGATATGTCTATTTAAAATACATATATATTGTATTTCCTTATGAACAACTGAATATTTGCTTAGAATAGAATATTAAACAACCTGTTTTACTTTTAAGATGAAATGATATTATTGAGTGCATATTTTATTTTGAATTAAAGGATGAGAAATAAAGATTTTGTTTTTATTTAGCATTATTTCTAGCTTTCGAATATGATACCAAAATGAATATAATGTGTCAAATATTTAGCACTTTGCAACTTCGAATAATATATTTGATGGAACAAAGTGTGATTCTATTATCACATGTGTAAATCACAACACTGATTAAGGTGTATATACACACTGAATGCCCCTTAACGTGTAACATACTGAATATAATTAAAAACCATATACTATCCAAACCCTTTCAGGATCACGAAACTTCATAAATGCACAAAAATTACCCCCTTACACTCTAAAGGTTTTGTTGTTCAAAAAATACGCTAAATCAGCAATTTAATAAACATACTGAATGACGATCAACGGATCAAAGGTCAGTATTACATATGATCTATACATACCATTTTTCCATCATTCATGAGACGGACAAACTTCCCCTCTTGGTTCACTTCCAGGATCTTGACTTCTCCCACAGCACTGCCAACAAAACCCATTGTGTTAATTGAAAGATAAGTTAATTGTCTAAATTAATACAATCCACAGCTAAACACTGGTATGGCCCAGCCTGACAAAAACATGCACAACCTAACACCAGACACGGGGCACTATGCACATAACAAATATTCCAAATGGAGTGTGCATGTCATACGTAAGTAATATCACACTGATCTAATGTTCTTCTACAAGATAGTTTACACTAATCCAATCCCCAATTTGAATATTACACCATTAATAATTACGCATCCAGTATCTGCTCTTTAATTAATGCTGTCAGTATTTCATCAGGTCTTTAATCTGTATACAAGTTGTTTGGAAAATACCAACTGATAATCAAAACACGTCTTATAATTTGCTAAACCCAAAGTTAACTGCACCTTGGTCTTGATTCCCTATTGTTTCATTAATACACATAATCCCCTGAAGCTTATAAATAAATCTCCAAACATATTACTCCAATGTAGAATGTTCTTATGTGATCAACAACTTCTTACAAACAGCCCAGTTAAATACATACAGGCCTGTACATATTAATCAATACCAACATGAATATACATGACTGAATTATAACAGAGACCTGGTCGGCATGCTCATTGACAAAACCTTATCTCTTAAGATCGAATGTCACATTTTAATGTAGTGCTACTCACTGATCAAACTTTTAAGTTTATCTGTCCCCCAAGTTTGGTGATAATCAGTTGTGATTAGCAGAGCCCTGTGGAGGCCTACCTCCTCCTTATCTCGATTTGACCCTGTCTAAAACATTGACCAATATGCTTGATCCTATCTCTCCTATCTAAACAAAAAATTGATAAAGAGAAAGATATCAATGGCTTATCTAATTTTGTCATGAGCATTGCAGTCTAGTGCCGTTGTACATCATGGAATTTCACCCATTCAATAACCTCACCACAACCCTTACAATTCAAGTCCTGAAACTGTCATCCAACAAAAATACCCTTGAATAATAAAAGCCAATTCTTTTCCCCAAACAAAACTAAATCTTTAGATTGAAAATGCCTCCCTTAATCATTAAATAATGCAAGAAAAGCTTAATTTTCATTTTATTCCACTTCACAATACTTTTAATTTCTACCCTATTATCAGAATTCAATAGGAAATTAAGACCAGGTATAGCTCCATTCACATGACACTGATAATCCTTGAATGCATTGAAGACAATGGTATCCAGGTAGGTGTTTGAATTCAGATACCCACTGATTAAACCAAAACATATCTGGTTATCAAACTGTAACCCTTTACCTCATGAATATTCATTTACAATTAAAATGATGAATATTAATTTTCAGAACTTTAAATGGTATATGAAACAATGGCTTTTTCTTTACTGTGCAGAGTGTGTGGAATCTGAGCTACAGTATTGTATGAGCAAACAGAGGAGACCCTGATCTGGGTCTGCTTTATTTGCCAAAGAGTCAAAATGACATCTTTATGAGGTTAAAGCCCTAAAACCCTGCAAACCAGTCTGTGTTAACCCTTTCCCTCATAGAGGAAACCATGAAAAGACCTATGTGAACAACATAAAACCAAATCAGCCTGCGAGTAACTCGCAGGCTGATCAGGTTTTATGCTGTTCGCTGCTCCTCAGTGGTCTGGAAATGAGTATTTTGTAATTAAATTTGGTAAGGTTTAACTGTGTGCGTCAAAATGAGTCTATATGAGGGAAAGGGTTAATCTCAACAGAATGGAGAATATTTGGAACCTTGCAATAAAGGTGAATATAATCACTATATACAGCACTGGTCTGAGATTAACTCTGATCCGTAATGATGAACCAACTAGAGCTATCACTGACGTGATGAATACCCCCGTCTTTAACACCAGTTAGCTCTAGATCATACACCTAAATGCCCTCCGCCTGATTTAATACCAAAGTGTCACTTAGAATCTGACCTGGTGATCCAAAATATATAACTCGACATCTCGGAATCATCAGGTTTCAAATAGATTCCGATAAATTATCAAAAGACTCTTCATATTTGCTGGGAATCTTCTTTTCAAGGTATCAAGTTTGAGTAATTTTGGTAGAGAACCATTAAGGAGTCATTTATGACAAATAAAATTGGGTTCTACCTTGTATATTATTATGGAAGTTAGTTAAAACGCCTATGTGACTAGTTCCTAAAGAATCATGACAGTTGCTGCTATTTTTGCAGTTATGTAAACACCAGTTTCTGAGAAGACAATGTTTTTTTTTTTTTTTTTTTCATCGTTATCATATAGGGAAGCCAGTACTTTAGTACAAATCGTTTCGTTTTTGAAAATATGCTTTCTTTTTAAATTTGAATTGACTTGACTATTTGAGTTTACTGTAGCATTGACAGTATTTCAGTCATATAGCGACGTCCAGCTAATTACAGGTGGAGGAAGACCCCGAATGCATGGAGGCATCTGGGGAGAACCACCGACCTACTGCAAGCCAGCTGGAAGGCTTTCTCACATGAAAATCTGAATGACCCTACTGGGATTCGAACCCAGCGGTGAGGGGCTGAGTGAGTGTCACATGATGTCATTTGAAGCAAATTAATGACAACAGTGAGTGATCAAAACAGCTCAACTTAAGCTCACAAGTATGCTAAAAACATACATAATCATACAACATGTTTAAACATTTTCATTAGAAAAGTATATTATACCTTCAATGTATGTTTTGTTTCTGAATTATAAATAGTTTAGAATAAGCTTTTATTACTACATAAACATACATGCATGTTTAATCTGAAGAGTTAGAAGCCTTAGCACCATTGTTTATGTCTTTATACTACACAGATTTTCAATTCTTAACCATTTTAGGCCATACTGAAATCCAATAAAACTTGAATGAATATACCTTTCCAAAGTTTATAAATCAATTCAATTTAATTATCAGACCATCCAATTGCTACACTGGGATCACATGATCGGTTGACCTGGTTTATACAAAATAACACAACAGTTTGTTTGTGTGGAGTGAAGCAAAGGCAATCTCTTATCAAAAGATTAAGGTAGCACTTAAAGTTCCCTTCAGGTAGAAAAGGCCTACTTAGAATATATATATATATATATATTTATACAGCTTCCTTATGCCGATTTCTTAATAGCTCTCATGTGATAATGGATTAAACTAGATAGGCAGGTATGGCACAAATAACCCCTTATATGCAATGAATTTTGTAGTAGATATATTCTCAATTCAAGGACCATAAAATGAGCAAATATCTATGAAATGCAAACTCTGTCTGTAAGCCATTATAGTAGACATTCATACCAAAAATTCAGCTCAGAATATCCAAGAATATAGAAACAAGTCACGAAAACTGACAGACATGAAATTTAAGGTCCAGAATAAGGGAGAAAGTCATGAGGGTCATGACAACAAATAACTGAGAGCAGAAAAAAACAACAAATGTAAAAATGAACAAAGGAAACAACATCAAAGAAGACCTTATGGGCAAAAATTGGGAGTGAAAACCAAACCAGAAATAATAATGAATATGATCTCAAAAACTCTTAGACCATTTCATCAAAGTTTGAAACTATAAAACTCATAGTACTGTTATTCAAACACTAATAAATAAATAAATACAACAAATAAGACAAAGTCAAATAAACAGAAAAGGAAACTGTTTAGAACAAAGTGCTGTTGAAATGATGATACATAATTACTTATTGTTGTAATTAATGAATGACATTCTATTCATACTGCGCAATATAATATTAAGGTGAAGTCCCTGTATTGGTTCTGCTACATTTCGGACCTCATGGCCTCTTCACGGAAATAACCAAGGTTTCCTAATGTTTCATTAGGGTGCCTTGGTTATCTTTGTAGAGGTTAATTGGTCCAAGATGTAGCGGAACCACGACAGGGACTTTACCTTAAAGGAAAGTATCATATATAACAACAAATATCAAATTCCCTTAACCCTTTACCTCATGAATATTCATGTATAAATTTATAACTTGATGAATAATAATCAACTGAATTTGAAATTGTATAATTATGAAACAATGGATTTTTATTTTAAACCATGATTATGCAGAAACTGAGCTACAATATTGTATGAGCAAACACTGAGGAGACCCTGATCAGACAGCTCCTCCTATAGCTATCTGACCTGGGTCTTCTCTCACAGTTTAGCAATGTGTCAAAATGAGACTTTATGAAGTTAATCTAAATACTAAATTTCATGAAAATATGCTTCTTCCCTATTTTTTTTTCCATTTTCTAAAACCTGCATTACTATATCTACTTTGTCTTGAGTAAAGCAGTAAAATTAGTTCCAATTAAAGCATAGGAAAATTTAGAAATAATTTACATTTGATCTGGTTAACCCTTTCCCTCATAGAGGAAACCATGAAAAGACCTATGTGAACAACATAATACCAAACGGTTTTTGCTGTTCGCTGCTCCTCAGTGGTCTGGTAATGAGGACTTTATAATTAAATTTGGTAAGGTTTAACTGTGGTTTTCTGCAGATCAGGCTTTATGTGGTACCTATTGAGTGCGTCAAAATGAGTCTATAATTATGAGGGAAAGGGTTAAAATATATTTGTTATACATTTAAAGCCTTCGATACTGGATCATATTTAAAATCAAAGTTTGTGTTGTATAATGATCTTTTCATATATCATAATGTGGGAAGCAAAGCCACAAAATATTCAATCAAACTGAAAGAAATGCTATTTTTATTCATTATTAGAAACCAATTTTAAAGTTATGTGGGGGAACACATTTTATCATAAACTAAGGACTTAGTTTTTGTATTTATTAATTGCTTATTTTTTTGTGGGTTTGATTTTCAGCAGCAAAGTAAAACCAAGTAAAATGCAGTTCAGATAATAAGGTCAAAGGTTAATTCTAAAGGTTAACTAAATGAACAAACCTGGTCCAGATTTCTAAGCTGTGATGGGAAAGTAATTACTCAAGTATTAATTGATTTAGGGATGAAACAGATTTAAAACTGAGCTTATAAGCAAGCCAAACAATTAAACTAAATATATGACAATCATAGGTGAGACTCCATGCTGTAGTATTATTATCAAGATTAGGTAGATTGAACTGAATTACATCACAAACCTTGTCCAGATCTTTCTGCTGAAGTAATTTTGTGAAAGATAATTGAATTAAATGATTCCACAAATTACCTACAAATTCTGTAGCAAAATAAGTGTGCAAACAGGCTTTGTCAGTTAACCCTTATAATGCTGTGGCTCACTGCCTTTTGAGACCAGAGCAGACCAAGATCAGCCTGCACATCCGCTCATCCTGATCATGGCCTGCACTGTAAGCTATTCAGTCAATACATTTTCATCACAGAACCCTATTAAAACCTAATGGTACTGTCCAAAATAAAGAAAGGACAAGTGCCTTTAATAAATTAAGCATGACAAGGTTTAAATGTTTTATTTAATTCTGAAGTATGTAATTTAACACTAAAAAATTAATACATGCCGAATATTACTGGCATGCTTTTATTGTTTTAACATTTAATTAAAATAGTTTTCCAAAACTTAATGTATTTTTGAAAGAGATGAAACATTCATAAATTAAAAAAAAAATAAAATATGCATGACACTTTCTTTTTTGCAACTTTGTATATAAAAGGCAAAATAATCAAAAGTGCCTACAGATCGATTTTTAAAATGGATTGCACACCAAAGAATCTTAATTTTTTCACGCAGGTGGGGTTAATGCCATTTAAACTATCAAAGAAATAACAAAAGCAAACCTCTTCTGTCATATAATGTACATAATAAATGTTCAATATGGTCACTTATATTAAATTTTATCCCTTAAAAAAGACTTGAAGGCAATACAATTAAATGACAGCACAACACATACTGTTTTGAATCATGTAAAGTACCTGTCAAAGGTGAAATACTACTGTGCCATTAAGTATCCAATTTGCATTTTTATAGCTGTGCGACAAATAAATCTACAATATTAGCCATTTAATGACTTTTTTTTTTGCACTGTAATCAATGTGAGTAAAACAGATGCAATAAATTATATACAGTTACAGCTAGCAACCTGACTGATCTAACATTCTTTCTGTTAGATACAAATGTATCCCCAATAATCCCCTATTTGAAACTGACATCTTTTAACAAAGTGAAAAGTGGCGACACAAAAACTAGAACTATCAATAAAGGTAATTAATACCCCTGCATACGGCTTTGACACAGGAAAGAGCTACACTGACACAGTTAAAGAAACTCATTCACAGATGATCTGCTGAAATTTGAAGAAAAAAAAAATCCACTTTCCCTCGTTAATGCTGGTGAAGTTTTCTGACATATTAACTCAGAAAGTGTAGGTCACAATGCACAGGAAAATGCTGTTTTTGTAAACGTGACTTCAATGATATCAGTTGAATTTAGAACATTATATCTACAAATGACACCTTCCACAACATGGCATCTTCACCAGTTCATGGTATCAATTTCTATGTTCACCCTATGAGGTAAGAATATGCGGGAAAAGTAGTAAATATAAATAAATATAGGTTTTATCGGTCTCAGTATCATTTAAATACCGTCTGTAATGTTATTACCTGTGATGGGGAACCACCCATTTCCTTTTTTATGATCATGGATGTTTGCATTGGTTAACATTGCCTCTGCAGATTAGTTTTGATAGATATATTACGTAAATAGTTAAAATCAAATTCTTAGTCAATGACCATCTATGATCAAGCTGCTTTAACTGTTACCAAACTTCATGTAACGCGAGAGTAGGAAATAACAAATAACCTCTCAGTAAAGGTGATGACCCCTGCTACACTGCCATGACAAAACAATATGAACAAATATGAACTTTTTGTAAAACACGATGCAATACAGTGGGGCAAGACAGACAACACATATGAATTCACTATATGTACAATAAGATACATTTTGTTGGTATGTAAAATTCTGTTTTATTCCTATCTTTTGTTTTTCAAAGAAATGAATCACCAATGCACTTTTACAAGACATCAAAGCGCAAAATGACATGATGATTGACCTATATCATGACCTCTACACTGACCTTGAGGTTGATGTGGTGTAGTCATGGAACACAGAGCTGGGGGGTCTCTCTAGAGAGCGCCTCTCTCCCTGCGACTGGAACTCTGCCCCGTCTTGCCCAAGGGTCAGTTTCTGCTCGTCTGATAAAGCTGGGACCTCAGTCCTGAAACACAGATGTGGATGTGTACGTGGTAGCTGGACCACCATATTCTTTTCTTACAAATTGGACAGGATTTTCACCTGGTTTAAAGGGTGCTAGAATCCCCGCCCCCACCCCCAGTTCTGCACAGTTTATGTGCTAAAATATCACACCTTCCTGACCAAAATCAAAATCAAGGGGTTTATGATAAATCAATAAGCTACCTTGAAGAAATACTTTGTAACATGTAGTCCATATATTCTCTCAAATGAATGTTATTTAATTGATATTTGACAAAATCATCCATTTAAGTATTTGGAAGGTTTAAGATATGCAAGAAAAACTATTAATCATGTGTTTTGGGTACAGAGACGAACATTCTTACCCAATATACCAATCTATGGGTACTTTGACAGCATGTATATTTCTTTCCATACACACACAAAAAAAAATGAAAGATTATATTCTACAGGAATATATAGTCAGACAGAACTTTCTAATATTTTAAGGGGTGCCAGACTTTATTATCTGGTACCACTTCTCCAAACAGATCATGCGAAAAAAATTTGAAATATAAAAAAGATTTCATATAAGATAATGATAAATAGGATGATGAAAAACAGAAAAAAATAGTGAAAATAATAGATTTTAAATATATATTTATCCTTATAATATTTGATACAATGAGATTCATAATGCTTGGATAATTTTAGTAAAAACTGTAGAAAATTAATGTGTTGGTTTCCTTGGTAATTTGATTTCTAATATTTAATAATATTTAATAATAATAATTCAATACTTTTCTAATTTCCCATATTTTTTTTTTTTTTTTTTTTTTTTTTGATAGTTGATGTAGCTTATCTAGTCAATTGATATCACAGCAATTACTTTGAAAACCATAATGACAAGGGAAGTAACTACACCAGGAATAACTTAATTTACAATGGGAGATTACCTAAAGTTACTAAAAAAAAAAATTGTCTAATAGGCTGATTGTACTTTATAACGCATATTTCATTTTCCAAACTTACATTTAAAAGCAGCAAATAATTTAAAGGCAAGCTAAAGACTTCTTTCTTTGTATAAAAGCTGAGTGAAAATATTGGCCTTTGCTTCATTGAGGTAAAATTGTTTTATGTTACTTATAAATATTTCAATTGACATGATGTCACTAAAAAGCAGAAATAATTACAAAGAAGGTTATTAATACACCTACCCCAATCACTACAATGCCTTACCTAAACTATTCCTATGTAGCCCAACCTTCACTAGAATTATGAAGTGAAGGTATTCTTATATTTACTTACATAGTTTTGTTCTATGTCCAAATATACTTCAAGCAATAAAATACTAAAAATTTGTCAAATAAATGCATTGAAGCATTGCTTTGGTTCCCGGCGCTAAAATCTGTTCTCTCTGATAATAAACAGGAACCATTCCCAGGCTACTATTTGCACCATTTGCAAGTCTTTCGGCTGTAAGCAGCGTCCTATATTTAACCCTTACCTGAATGGCATCTTCTTGCCAGATCACAAATGTATGGCTAACTGCTATAAATGGTTAAATGTATGCTATAAAGACATTAAGACAACACGTCAAGTATTGTGCAGATTTTCTCCTAATCAACACACATATTTCAAGGCTTTGATTTCATTTATATTTTCTTCACATTTTTAAGGAGGTATTGTGCATGTCGTTATATTCACATTTTTACTTTTAATTCCATTGGAGATAAATTGACTGTTAGTTTTATGGGTCATTCTAAGTAAAAAGATCAACTCTATAATTTTATACAGATATTACCTTCAGTGGTATTTTTATACTATATCATTATTATCATTATTTTGTTTATTTTTTACAATTATAAAATTGAAATGAATTAAGATATGTAAATATTTCTAAGACACATGGGTCTATTTCCTGAATTACTATTGGATGAAGTGAAATTAAAGGTAACTCTGCACTAACAGACCATTACATAAGTATGAGTTATATCCCTTTACTTCAATAGCAGCGGCAGAGGGTTGAAATATACTTTCAATTCTAAATTTTTGGTATACTCGTTCAACAGAAATATTTATTTGACGCATCAGGTTTTAATTCTTATCTGTTTGCTAAATATCAATCATATGATATGGGTGAAATACGTTTTCATATAAATTTCTTTGAAACCACCGAAAGTTCCATGAAAGTTATTGGAGGGTATAAAAATATATGACAGTTACATGATACCTGGTGGAATGGGATGAGGGTGATTCCTATAAAACCCAAACATTCTGTGAGACAGGGGGTATAATTATTACAAGTTTTTTAATCAAAACAAAAATACATTTGTTACCATAGCAACAACTCACCTGCTAGGTGGCCTCTCCCAGCTAGCACTGGGCGGCCTCTCCCTTGGGGCACTAGGTGGGCGCTCCCTGGGAGCACTTGGGGGTCTCTCCCTGATCGCACTGGGGGGTCTCTCCTTCTGACTGCTGGGGGGTCGTTCAGTGGGGCTGCTCTTGGGGCGTGTCTGTGTGTAGAGGGTCTCTCTTGTCAGGTCCTTAAACATCTCATCAAAATAATCCTTCCCTTGGCCCAGGGTGGTCGGTACCAGGGCTACATTATGGCCGGGTCTCTGGGCTGTTAGCATAAACATTACATGGGCTCAGTGCAAAAGTGTCATAACATATGATACAAGTTGAGACCTCAAAATTTATTTTTATAGGTCTTAATCCTTTGAAGTAATTTCAGAAATGTCAGTTTGGTTTATGGACTTTACAACTGTCCAGCTACTTTGTAACTCTAAATTTGGGTGCCAGGTCTAGAAGCTGTATGATATTTCAACCAAAGATGAAACAAAAGTTGATACAATATACCTGTAGTGTAAAATCTTTTTTCATGAGGGCAGAGCTGTGGTGCAGTGGTAATGTGTTTGATTGCTTATGCAGGGGACTAGGGTTCAAATCTGGGAATTTTATGGAATGATTTTCAGCATCTCCCACCCAACTAAAAGCCAAGCATTGTTTTGCTGATCGTGTTAGAATGAATTTTGCATTGTACCAGGTCATGTTATAATGAAACTACTTTATCTATGACAAACTACAAGAGTGAAATCAAATGAACCTACCTGGTGCAGATTTGGCCCTGGAGATCGGGCCAACAACCCGTGGAGAGTTTCTTGGTGATGACTCAATGTGCAGTCTGTTGACACTGGGGGTAGTCTCATATGTATATTTTGTAGCACCAACGAAATCAACACCTGGGATATAGAGATGAAACTATTGAAAAAATTAATATACAGAGGAGACAAAGTGAATATTTAAAATATGTTAATTCTGTGTTGTTTGTCATTTTTGTATAATTTTGACAAAATCTGGTTCTGTATAGTATCTATGACTGATGACATTAGCAAGCCCATTATGATTCTCTAAACTTCAACTCTTGTTTTTATTTCTAATATCTATGTAATATAACTAAAACTGGTTTAAAGTTGGTC
>CM037778.1:9325933-9375933 GCA_021229015.1 Solen grandis
AAATGTATACAGTCAAACCTGTTTTATCAGTCACAATTAAATTAACCCTTTCCCTCATAGAGGACACTATGAAAAGACCTATGCGAACAGCATAAAACCAGATCAGCCTGCGAGTAACTCGCAGGCTGATCAGGTTTTATGCTGTTCGCTGCTCCTCAGTGGTCTGGAAATGAGGATTTTGTAATTAAATTTGGTAAGGTTTAACTGTGGTTTTCTGCAGATCAGGCTTTATGTGGTACCTACTGAGTGCGTCAAAATGAGTCTATATGAGAGAAAGGGTTAATCAACCTGGGAACAATGGCCAGGGTCTGGATTTCTAGCACTGACTTTGCAAAGAATTTAACCTATAATAACAGCCACCTTCAGATAAAGGTCAGGTTTCAGAATCCCATGAATGGTCACTGTTTACAGATTTTACTGTATAAGAGCCAAGAGCCCATTTATACACATAAATCATAGAAATCTCAGAACAACCTGAAATTTAAAATTTGAAACTTCCTATTGTGGTTCCATATTTAAATGCATCCCGCCCCCAATTTGAAAAGGAGTGGCCCCTGTCACCACTCCTCACATGCATGTTTTACTTTGACATACATATACTGTATACTAATCAATTTTTCGTGGAGGACCAATTTTCATTGATTTCATGGAGGGCTTTATCCTTGAATATTAATCCCCATGAAAACTGTTCTTTACGAAGATCTCATGTTTTCTAGACTATGAATCCACGAATATATGTGCCAAAGAAATTGATGTGAATACAGATACCACAAGTTTTAATGTCAGCAAAATATAATGATTTTTCAGTATATATATTTTTCTCTTCCTTTTTCTGTAGTAAAATCCTTACCTGACTCAGGTGCTGTAGGCATCTGGACATTAGTAAACATAGGCCCAGATGTTTCTGCCACTGCCTCCATGAACTGATTGTGGGCGGCAGACTGGGTCACAAACGGAGTCTCCATGACGTTTACATGCTGCGTGGGGGAAGAGGGTGGGTACAGAGGCTGGCCAAGGCTGGAGGTTGCCATGGTGACGGCTGGCAGGCTCACAGCGGCAGTGGTGAGTGAGGAAGTCATTTGAGGTTGAGATGCTGCTGCTAGTGGGGCCTGAAGCCTGCAAAATAACAACAATGATGAGAATTAATGCGAGGCTTTGAATTTTTTCAAATTTTCAATGGGATTTAATTAACCCATTTTACACTTCATATTGACTCATTTCAATGCATTTGCAATCAAAGCAGATCCAGATCAGATGACTCTTTCCAGGAGCTGTCTGATCAGGGTTTCCTGTTTGCTCATACAATAATGTAGCTCATATTCTACACAGTCTGCATGGCAAAGAAATTGTCTATTGTTTCATTTTTGTAAAACCATTATTTTTTGTTGGCTTTAAATTTCGTTCATTATGAATGTATGGGAATTTCATGGGTACAATTATTTGTTGATTTATATTCCTAAAAACGTGAGGTCTATATAAGAGACAAGTTTTTGTGGAGATTAATATTCAACTCTCCATGAAATTGAAAATTAGTGTCCAACGAAAAATTTATGATTTTACAGTATACCATTTAAAGATCAGTAAGCAAATATTTATAATGTCATAGATTTGCATATGTGAATATTATGAGGGGTTAAGACTGTTAAATCTTGACATGGTGCCAATGGGTGCTTAAAGACTTCGCTAATGAGATTTTGTAGCATGTTCATAATAATTCAATAATAATTCACTTAGTGAGACTTTTGAAGCAAGCAAAATATTGCCATATAAGCAGACTGGGGAAGGATGAATCCTGTCAAATAAACACATGGAAAGTTAGTATGTTGTGAAACAATGAAGGTAGGGTAATTTAAAAACTTTTAAATCTTGACACAATATTTAGTGTGGTCTGAGGTGGCTCAGTTTGCGGTTTGAAACCTGCGCATTATAATGTTGTATACGTTTGATAAGATTGAAATCAGGAAATTATTTTTTTTTTAAAAAAGAGAGAAAAAAAAGAGATAATTTTTGTATACGAAAAAGTGATTTCTCAAATATTACCAAGCACAGATTCTATAAAAAAAACTATGCAGCAATCAAATTTGTATCTAGATAACACACCCGCAGTTTTGATGTAAGTTTTGGGGGGTTTTTTAATGAGGCATTCAACATTATAACAAGATTAAACTGGTTTTATTTTATGAAGCATTACCACTACACATAATTGTTTGTCATGCCATAAACAGCAGTATTTGAGCAAGGGAAGGAAGAGGTATTAAAGAAAAAAATATATTTGTTACAAATATTACAGAACTTTAATTATTAAGAATGATTTGCAAATATATCTATAGTCCTATGACACATACAAACCACATCATTCATTTTCATGGGACACTTATTTTTGTTGATTTCATGGAGGTTTTATGCATGAATATTAATCCCCATGAAAATTTGTTTCTCATATTGACCTCAAGTTTTCTAGAACATAGATCCACAAATAAATGTTCCCACAAAACTCCATTAGGTACATAATCAACAAAATCTAATGTCAACGACAATTAATGATTTAACAGTGAGCTAGCTAGAGGGACCCTTTATTATCATTTAAGGCCCATATAACTGGTTCAATCAATAGGCTTTGTCTATTGTTGAAAAAGTTAAAACTTCATTTTATTTTATAATAAACGGACAGAAAGGGATAATGCTTATGAAAATCTTATTATTAACACTGATGGTGAAATACCAGTGGCCCTTGTTCAATGTGAGAGCTGGTACTAGAGTACAAAGAGATTATATATAACCCATGTGTCTGAGCTGGCTATCAAATATCCTTTCATATTCAATGTTGGAACAATTTCCTTACACTGACACAAGGTTGCATTGATGAATATATACACTATTCAGACATAATTTATGAAGTTAAATGTTATACTGGATACAAAGACAGATCATTAAATCTTAGCTGATAAAACTTAATTTATTATATTCAAAAAGTTGTAACTTCAATATATACTCATGTACATTTGTTTGGTAGTATCAAAATATACAATAGTCTATTGTTTAAGATTTTCAAACAATATTAGCAGTAATAGTAAAATACAAAATCTGTGGTTTTGAAAGGCAATATTAATAACGTACAGATTGCTTTAGAACAAAATTAAGTCTAGTAATTAGTGTGTTCAACTAGTGAGACTGACTCCCACAACAGAAAAATCAAACAAACCTAGAAAGAATAAATTGATTGGGATCCTAGGTATCTTTCTAACAAGCATTACGTTTGAATGAACACCATGCCCCGCGGAGGGCCTTGGACCTTGGGGGTTAAGGTCATTTGAAGGTCAAGATTACCTGGCAGGCAGAGCTCATCAAGGTGCATGCACCTGTTAAATATGGAGGCTGTAGGTGGAAGGGCTTTTGTGTTATAGTGAAGGATAAAGTTTTGTGACAAACAGACAGACGGACCAAAAACAATATGCCCCCCTATCTATCAATGTAGGGGCATAAAAAATTAACAATTTTTAGATGGGTTTGTATGGAAATTATTATCAAAAACAAATGCCTTTATACCAGCCTTCAGGTTGCAATGGTGTTTTGCATCCCTTATGATGGATTTATATAGAATACTACAGGATTATACAAGAGTATTCTCTCAAACACATGATTGTGTCATCTGCTGAAGCATGACGGAAAAAGTGTGACAGACAGACAGATGAATGGGCAGACAGACAGATGATAGAAAAGTGATCCCTATGTGTCACCTCTGCTTACAGCAGATGACACAATAAGGGTCTTTCAGGCTTAAAAATTAAGATTTGCAAGAATTTGGAGCCAGAGTAAATATCTATCTGATATCCTAAGACAATTATTGCATAGACTGTTACTGTAAACACTTCTGAAAGACATATCCTTAGTCATTGTAATTATTCTATGTTACATTCTATACCATACAAATTGAGCAACATATCTCATAAATAAGTTACACTGTAAAATGATTAACAAAAACATCCAATATACCTCATGGGTTTTATAACTATCTCATCTGCAGGACAAATCTGTTTCCGCAACTCTGACAATCGGAGAATATTCTCCGACTTGATAAACTTGAGAGAGTCACTGTACATGACCAGTATTGCTGGGGTAGACGGCTTGAGGGGAGCCGACATTGCCGACCGGTACGGTCTTCGTCTTAGTCCGGTTAATGGTGGTTTTGGACGCTCTTTGGCACTCAACCTTGGCAGGTTGATTTTTGGCTGGGAGGCCAACATGATGATGGAGTGTGGATAAACCGTGTGACAGTAATACAGTTAGTCTACTCCATTGTAAACAACCGAATAGTGACACCACTTGCTAATCAGGTCCATGTTGTTATATTTTGCACCATTTGTTTTTATTATATATAGTTTTACTTATTTAGATCATGTCCTTTATGATACTGTTAACAAAAAGGAAAAAAGTCATAAAACCTGCAACTGAAATACCAAAATACCATCTGATTTTTTTCTTTTAACTTCATCCAATTTATTTATTTCTTCCTTTTATCAAATAAGTAGTACCTATGCAACACACATAACAAAAAAAAAAAAAAAAAAAAAAAAAAAAATCCCAGATGAAATTTTTTAATCCTGCTTTTACAATTAGTAAGGATTTTGAATCTAAGCTGCCAAAGGTCAATGTACTGATACAATATTCAGCAATACTCCCAAACTGGAGTTCCAACATGCTTAAAGAACCAACAAAAATACCCAAATGATGTTTTGATACATGTGTTTGTAATACAATAACTTTCTTAGAACTAATAATTGGTGATGGATTGATTTTTTGAATATATAGCATCGTCCAGCTAATTACAAGTCGAGGAAGACCCCATATGCACTGAGGCATCCAAGTAGAACCACCAACCTACCGCAAGCCAGCTAGAAGGCTTCATCACATGAAAATCCGAATGACCCTACCAGGACTCGAACCCACGCGGTGAGAGGCTGAGTGAGTTTTCAAGTCAGCGACTTTACCCTCTCAGCCACGGAGTTCCCACTAATAATTGGAAGTAAAGCATATTCAATGAAATCCATTTTTTTATGCCATAAGTTGAAGAAACTGATATATATGTAAATTCTAGTCAAAATCATGTGACACAATCATGCAAATAAATGTAAAACCTAAGAGAACCAATATTAAAATCCAAATGACAGACAGGCTTGGCTACAGGATATCATGCTGCACCAATTAACATAGATATAGCTTTATTGTTTTGAGGCAGGCCATCTAATCAATTTTCAGTCATCAATACATACTGAGACTCCAAGAGATTGTCAATATCTCCCCCTGCTATGAGCATACACTATAGACCTACCTTGACATGTACATGCCAACTGAAACCAAACATGCCACAGTCATGTCAAAAGAAACAAAATATTGACCATATTGGACTTCAATATATTTCAATCTCTGTAAAAAGAGTTAAAATCCAGAAGCTTATAATGTCATTCTGTGGATTTTACACTAGTGCCAGTCAAAAACCAACAAGCTATTGTTCAGCCCCAGATTTCTGTACAAACTGTGGGTTGACTTGCCCTAGCCATTCTCTGTGTTGAGCCACAACTAATACTTTTCTTCTGAGACTACAATGAGAGTTAAGCTAGAGGGATTGACAGACAATCTTTAGTGCACAACTTGGCTGCGAAAAAGTAGTTGTAGGAAAATAGCTGTACACAATTCCAAGATTTATATCTAAAATCCCCATTAACCCTTCTCCCTCATATAGACTCATTTTGACGCACTCAATAGGTACCACATAAAGCCTGATCTGCAGAAAACCACAGTTAAACCTTACAAAATTTAATTACAAAATCCTCATTTCCAGACCACTGAGGGGCAGCGACAGCATAAACCCGACAGCCTGCGAGTTACTCGCAAACTGATCTGGTTTTATGCTGTTCGCATAGGTCTTTTCATGGTTTCCTCTATGAGGGAAAGGGTTAAGTCATGTTAAACACATGGGTTGAATTCCACAAACAATTCTTAGCGCTAAGTAAAACTTATATACTTAAGGAGGATTTTCATTAGTCTTGTTTCTCTAATAAATTACCCAAATATTTCATTTCGTAACAATTATTGTTAGTTATTAAGGTAGTAATTAATTTCACTTAGTTGTGTACTTCAATATTTCATATAGTAATGATGGAATGTGTATCTACCTAGTTTAAAATTTAAGTATTACTTAGCCCTAAGTATTATTAGTGGGATTCAAGCTTGACTTAAAATCCACCACCCATACCTAGTGCTATAATTATTTGTATTACTTTACTACAATTTTCACCATTAATTTGTGTTTCCTCTACCCCCAGATATTTCATTTCTTAACAAATATTTTTAGTTATTACAGTAATAAAATACGATAAACTTAATTATAATGTAGGAATGAGTTTCTTCCTAATTTAAGTATCATATTGTAAGTGTATATTGAGCCTGCTCATAAAGAAACCATGATGACAACACCCCATGTTCTCAAAAATACTAAAGTACAGTAACAAGCTCAAATCTAAGTATCATAACTCAAATCCCTATTGAACCTAAAGGGTATAATATGAGTGTAAGTATGACATTATTAAGTATCACTTTTTATTTTTTTGAGAACATTGGGCCATATTCAGAAAGTACCATTAATAATTTTTTCCAGTTCTATTTTTCCATTCATATTTTGTATAAAAAAAACATTTAAATTGATGGATATTTGTTCTCTTGATTAAGTAAATAATTAGATGTTGATTTAAGAAATTGATTTAAGAATTTAATTTAAACATGCATATATATTGTTACTCTTTTATTCAGGTAAGAAACATCTTAACCCTTTCCCTCATAGAGGAAACCATGAAAAGACCTATGCGAACAGCATAAAACCAGATCAGCCTGCGAGTAACTCAGCTATCAGTTTATGCTGTTCGCTGCTCTCATGGTCTGAAATGAGATTTGTAATAAATTGGTAGTTTAACTGTGGTTTCGCAGATCAGGTTTTATGTGGTACCTATTGAGTGCGTCAAAATGAGTCTATATGAGGAGAAGGGTTAATATGTTTTGTGAAGAAATGTGATTTTTTATTGTCTACACTGCAAGCATATATATACCAGGCTTTCATTTCACCTACAAGACTTGGCATTAAGTCAGATACCAATATCACTTAAATAAGAACTTACTTATGAGATATTTAGATTTTATGAGATATTTAGATTTTATGAGATATTTATATTTATGAGATATTTAGGTAAATGATCACTAGCTGACATAAATACTGGTAGTTACTCTACGACTAGCAACATTATCAACATTCATCATGAAATGAAATATTTTTATCAGGGAAACATGTGACTAAATATGCCCCTAAGTATTTAACCCTTGACCCCACATTAATCTTTTGACACATTGGCAAACAGAGCAGACTGATCAGACAGTTCCTTAAGGGAATCTTCTATTTGCTTATGAAATATTGTAGCTAGATTCTACACAGTCTGTATGATAAGGAAAAATATGTTTCAAGCACATTTAAAGTTCAGTAAATTAATACTCATTAATCATAAATGTTTACATAAATATTCATGAGGTAAAGGGTCAAGTACTATTTACAGAGCTAATTTAAGTTAGAGGATGTTACTGAAGAAATTAAGGGATGTTCATAGAACTTCTTCAGCAATCTGGCTGCGTGTTCTCAAAATTAAAAATGATACTTAAGTATGATTTTCATACTCAGATTCAAACTAACCTATAGGGTTCAAAAGAGATTTTAAGGATGGTACTCAAATTTGAGTCTTGAGTCACACTTTAATATTTTTCCAAGATGTAGCATTTTTTATGTCCTTGAGTATATTTTGAGGGGGTTAAAGAGCAAGGCAAATATATATGCACTTAGCCTAGTTTCACTCTTACCCCTTGAAATTTAATTCATTTTGCATTCAAAAACACCTACTTCCACTACCTACTTCTGATTTTTATTGGCAATTTAGTGTAATCATCCATTGAGACAGATATCAATACGTTAAACCATTTTTACCCCCATGTTCACAACTCCCCACATACACACTACATACTCGACAGCACTTTAATTTAATGTGACACCCCTACATTACATAAATAGTCCACGCCTTTTAATCTCCATGGAACTGATTGTTCCAAACACTCCACTATAACACCATATCACAGATTATCCCCAGAACACAACCAATATTCCAATAAAACGAATGTATTTCTGACTCACAAACAAATTACTTATCCAATACTTATTTGTTACTATTTACACCTACAAAAAAAAAATCACATATGATAAAACCAATAGCAACCAATTCAAAATGGAAAGTTCCTTTTTGTAACTATAACGTACAACACAGTGACTTAATCCAGTCTCCTTATAAACACAGAACAATCCATATCATAATTGTCGGAGACCATACGTTGCTGCCATTTAAACACAGTGATCACTCCCGACGGAAGGTATATCTGTGAGTAGATTATGAATTATTTATTGTTCGCCCCATTACTTCAATTGTTCAGTCCAATACTAAATGTATTTAATAGGGGGGTATAAAACATGCTCCAGTATTGAGTACTTTATATATATAGCTGTGGTGCTGGTAGCTACAAATCAAGATCTAATCCGTACAAACTGTCCTGGTCACGAGATCTAGGCTCGTTTACCGCTCCTAAACACGACAGATCAAACTCTGATAATTTTAAATTGCTTCTTTGGCTAAATGGAGAGTACTCTTCAAATTACACCTGCAGTAATCAACTCTTTACTACATAGACTCAAATTGACACACAGTTGCAAACAGAGAAGACTCAGATTAGACAAATTTTTTCCAGGAGCTGTCTGATCAGGTTCTTCTCCGTTTGCTCATACAATGTAACACAGATTCTACAGTCTGCATGGCAAAAATAAAATGTCCACTGTTTAACCCTTTCCCTCATAGAGGAAACCATGAAAAGACCTATGCGAACAGCATAAAACCAGATCAGCCTGCGAGTAACTCGCAGGCTGATCAGGTTTTATGCTGTTCGCTGCTCCTCAGTGGTCTGGAAATGAGGATTTTGTAATTAAATTTGGTAAGGTTTAACTGTGGTTTTCTGCAGATCAGGCTTTATGTGGTACCTATTGAGTGCATCAAAATGAGTCTATATGAGGGAAAGGGTTAATGTACCATTTGAAAACAGTAAACTTATATTCCTCGTGTCATAAGTTTAAACTTATTTATTTTACATCCATTGGGAAACAAGTTCTTACAACTTATACAAATCTCTCTCGACGGTTGCCTGGATTGGATCGGTACTTTGTGCCCGGGAAGGTCATGAAGAATTCTTGCCTCCAATTGGGGTTCAAACCCACAACCTTATGATCCATAATTGGATACATTACCACTGGACCACAGTTCCCTTGAATGAATCATGTCATTGATTTGTACATGAATACTGACTTAGTGCTAAATTCACACTTTCCTACATACACATTGACTTATTTTTACGCAGTTGCAAACAGAAAAGACCCAGATCACACAGCTCCTTCCAGCAGCAGTCTGATCAGGGTCTCCTCTGTGTGCTCATACAATTTTGAAGCTCAGATTTTACCCAGTCTGCACTGCAAAGAAAAATCCACTTTTTTTCATATTCCATTTCAAATTCTGTCAATTAAATTTGTACATGATCAGGTATTGATGAGGTAAATTAAGGTGTATCAACTGCAAAAGTTGTAAAGCAGTGGTGTTGTTTTATCATTTTGATTTGCAGACAAAAATAATAGAAATACAGTCAAACCTGTCTTAAGCAGTCAGTCAAGGGAACAAGAGAATGTGGCCACTTAATTGACTCAGGTGACCGCTAAATGAAGTTTAAATATATAACAAAAAGCTACAGTTTGGTAATATTAAAATTGACCGCTCAATGCAGGCTGACCGCTGGCCTGGCCTATGGTAGGTTATGGTTTTATCTGGGTCATGCCCGATGTTCTCGAAAATAAAAAAAAATGATACTTAAGTATGATTGTCATACTGAGTGCTCAAACTATGTCCCTTTGTTTTTAATAGGAATTTGAATATAATACCCAAATTTAGGCCTGAAATCATACTTAATGTTTTCGAGAACACAGGGGTCATGCTTCCTCCAGGGTCATGGGTCTCTACTGAACCTGCTACTTATAACTGCAATATAGCATGTCTGGAGTGTTTGTAATTTTAAACTGTAGGTACTTACATGCTAAAGGAATGAACAATAACTTTACAGGCACTTGAAGAGCTTGATATCTTGAGTCACCTTATCTGCATAGAGCCTTTACTGCAGTAGTTAAACTTAACCCTTTCCCTCAGAGAGGAAACCATGAAAAGACCTATGCGAACAGCATAAAACCAGATCAGCCTGCAAGTAACTCGCAGGCTGGTCAGGTTTTATGCTGTTCGCTGCTCCTCAGTGGTCTGGAAATGAGGATTTTGTAATTAAATTTTGTAAGGTTTAACTGTGGTTTTCTGCAGATCAGGCTTTATGTGGTACCTATTGAGTGCGTCAAAATGAGCTTATATCAGGGAAAGGGTTAAACTTAAACACGGTATCTTTCCTTGCACCTGTCAACAGATAAACCCCTGGTGCACTGGGTATATCTTGCTACATGAATTTACTGGTTGTGCACTCTCACAATGGTTTAATCATAAAACTCACTTATGTGTGTAAGGCACAAGTACTAGATAAAATACAAAACATTTTGCTATTTTATTACAGTACAAGTTTAAGGACTTATGTTTATGTGAGTTACATATTGTGCTTCCTCACTGCCTTATTACTCTGCAAACATGTAGCATGATTGTAGCACACCAACATCCTGCTACTGCAGGGCCAATTAATGACCCTTTGGTATGCTGTGGTCAGGGATTCAACCTATGACCTCCCAGGTAGAGGAGGTATCAGCCAACAGGACCAGTATACCTCCCCTGTGTTACCCTATTATATTCAAGTTTAAGAAAACTATCTTTCATACTTTCTGAGTTAAGTCCTATAATTACATATATCTGTTTTCAGTTAACTGTGACTTTGACCTGACTCATACAAAATACAAACAAAATTATATTACATCTTTTTATTTTACTGTTCATTATAATGAGATTCCCTTAAATATACTGAATTTAAGAGAGAACAGGATCCAGTGCAAAACAACATGGCATGCATGAATTTATTTTAATTAGTATAGCCACAACTTCATACAAGAGCTCTGCATTCAGATGCTAACGCTCATCTGTTTAAATTAATTTAGATTAAGGGGGAAAAAATATGCAATAAGGGTGCAAAATCTAATATAAATGGAATATTACTGTCATGATACTATTGTTTGTGTATCACTCACCACTATGAGTGATAGACAGACTTGTGGAAAATCACTTGAGCTTTAGCTTGAGTGATTTTCCACAAGTCTGTGTATCACAAATGCTGATAACACTGTTCGGATCAATCTACGATTTTACTGACCCTTTTATATTGGATTTTGCACCATATTTGCACATATTTTTTAAAATACAAGACCAAACATAAGACCCCAAATAATGTGTAATATAAATATTATGTGTTTTGTGATATACTTATTTGCCTTGAGGTGCATTTTCTCAATATTATAATTCAGTCCAATATATTTCAGTGTCAGATACGGACCCCCTAAATACTGGGTAGGTGTTAAGGAGACACATTGATTGTATGTCTTAAAATACAAAGATTATTATCTCAAAACTAAATACAGTAAATATATACATTTTTTAAGAGCATTTAATTCAACATTCATAAATCATAAAGACAACTTGTTCCATTTTTGATAATCGTTCCATAATACAATAAGGCACATACATACATTTAATTATTTAGACATACATTATATCATAATTATATACTGGTATCTAGTATTTCTCTCTCTCTCTCTCTCTCTCTCTCTCACAAACACTCTCTCTATTTATTTCAGATAAAAAAACAAACTAGACTTCCTTGACATACATACTTGTGCTCTTGAAGATATCAAAACAGTACAGAACTATCAACAAAGTCTAAGGGAGCAAACTCTTACAGGCATTAAAATCCTTTTTTTTTTTCAAAATACATGTAATGAGACAAAAGAAATATATCACAGCATAATAGGCTATCAAGATAGAATGATTTACACAAAGTGAATCATCGTCCCTGGGCAATCTTGTGAAGGTTTAACAGACAGTTAAATTCTCCTCAATAAATATCAATGACAAATTAAGGTAACAAGAGTAAAACCTGATCAAGTGGAAAGTGCTTTTCATTTTGACCTGTGCTCTGAAAAGCTACAGAAAACACAATGCAGGTGCATTGTAATACACTCCATGAAAGCCAATATAACGCTGTCTAATAAAGGAGTCTAAATCTTTGTTTTGAGATTTGTTTAGGTATAATTTTACATAATTATGATGCAGTCCAATATATCATGGTATCCTCCATGGACTTAAAAAAAAATAATATAGCATTACAGTGGAACTGCACTATATGGTAGAGTCCAATATAACACTGTATCTGACTTGGACATCAGACATAGGGTTATAATACAGCTGCACTGTACAGTATACCAGTAGTCCAATATATCTCTGTATCTAGATTTGTTTGTTTGTTTGTTGGGTTTAACATCCCAACGACAGTATTTCAGTCATTTGGAGACGATATCTAGATTTAGACAACAAATATAGCGTTATAATGGAGCTGCATTGTTACTAATGAACTAAAGGTTGATTTGGTGTAGTACATGTATTAGTGAAGGACAAGGAGTCTTGTCTATGTTTTTTATCACATGTGCTGGTTCCACCCTTCTGCATGTAATACATGACAATGTGTATCACCATTAGTATCACCGTTAGCAACAGTGTCCATACCAACACACACACTTGATACAGGAAGTCCTCATCTTCCATAGTTACTGCTTTCATATTATTAGATTTAAACTTGCAAAACAGTTAATCCTATATCAAATAAGTGTAAATCACGTCAGATCTGTAAACAAGGTTTCTTTATAACAACAAACACAGACTGGTTTTGGATTTCTTCGTGTGTATCAAGATGTCAGCTGTCCTTCTGATGCAATCGAAAAATGAAGTCAAGTATTCTGGAAATATCATTATGTTTATCACTTCCCATAATACATTTATCCTCAACAAATCTGGTTAGAGTAGTGTGCACTGTCAAATAATCAAGACAAAAGTTATTTCCTTCCTGCAGTGTAACACACACAAAAAGACTAATGATCCAGAAATTAATCTAAAATAACAACCGGTAATTAATACAGATTTTTTTCCCCATGCTAAAGGACGTAATTTCCTCCTTCATTGAAAATCAGAGTAGTATTTGTAATATTTGCCGATTAGTAATCACAATGGTAGCATAGAAAAAAGAGCGATTTTTTCTACTATGC
This sequence comes from Solen grandis, assembly GCA_021229015.1. NCBI lineage: Eukaryota > Metazoa > Mollusca > Bivalvia > Adapedonta > Solenidae > Solen > Solen grandis. Next base: position 9,339,345 of record CM037778.1, read on the forward strand.
CTTACATGCAATTAATGATATCTATTCCATCTATTCACAATTATCCCAGAATGATTGTGCTTCAATTGTCCACAAAATTATCCATTAACTCCCTTCTCCCATGATTGTATCACTTTCATGTTGTTTATCTATCATTCCATTTATTATCTCTACATGTATGCCAACTGTATGTCTGTTGATTACCCACAATGCCTCAGTTCCGACAATGGACTCCCAGCAACTCTGAAGTCCCTACTTCAAGTATCTCTATATCATGTCAGTGTCTGCTTCCTGCTTGGTATACCTTAGCCATCTATTCACTTCAACTCCAGCAAAAACCACAATTAACTGAACTTGTTGCAAGTAAATATCCACATTATTTTCCCAAAAGGATGCCTATCTTTCAATTCAAGTTGGTGACGATATGCAAACAGTTTTATGCTTGAAGTAAAACTTAACAATTTGTCATATTAAAATATCATAGTTCTAAAACTGTAAGGCATTTTTTACTCATCATCTGTGCATTATTTACCCAAGGGTAGCTATGTGTTCTGCAGCATATTAATATTATTTTAATTACCACTTGTATCCATATTCACTTTTCTCTGTTAATTTGCAATCACATTGATTTATTTCACCGCCTAATCTTCATAATCCCTGGAATTCTGCAGCCCTGAATGTTTATGCTGCACTTTAACATGTTAACATCAAATAAAGAATGCAAGTACAGTATATTCATTTGTCTGTATATTGAATTGCTTGTAACTCACAGCTGTATAAATAAAATCCATCCAAAAACAGGAAGATAATCTACATTTAATGATCTCTAATCAGACATCAAGTCCTACAGGAAAAATTCAAGTATTCGTCATGATATTCCAGATGATATATTTCTTCCATATATCTAGATTGTTTGTTTAGTCTTTTTTTAAATCAAATTTGTCAACACTTAAAATGGCATACCACATGTGCGCATTACACAGAAATCCATATACAAATTAAACCTCACAACATGCACTTTTTTTAAACACCTGTGCGAAATAACTAATGATCTGCCCAAGAGCTGGGTCCCTTCAGGTTAACTCCTGCAAGATGATTGATGGGTTTAATTTCTTCACATACAAGTGCCCTCTGCTGATTGATAATTAATTGCTAATTATACACAAAATCGTAAAAAACAATTCCTATGAATGATTCATTATCCTCCATTTCAAAAAATTCATTTCAGTCTAATTATTTTCAAGCACTGTTTTCTTTTATCTGGTTCACTCTGTCCATCAGTTCTACAGTACCCTGTAAGTTTTAAGCTCTTGTCTTATCTCTACAAGTACATCCCTTAACTTATATCAATAATTTCCTGTCCGTCATTTTCCAAAAACCATCCTTTAATAATTAATGTACAAGCAAACAGGAAGATTTCAAGACGATGAAAACACACGGATGCATTTCTCTGTACCATCTGATCACAAATGTACAATTGTACACATGGCCCTAATACATGTTCAGACAAAACATGAGATGGTGAGGTCAAAGTATATATACTTTAAACTTTGCACCACAACTAGTGACAGTGTTGCTTCATCTTCATTTTGATGATACTTATAACATCATTTCCACACATATTTCCCCTGGGTGTAATAACTACTTATTGGATACACATATCAAACAGCTGGGGCGATAAACAGCCAGGAGAGGAGACCGAGGACTATGAAGAGGACTCTGAATGGTCCCAGGGGTACGGGGAGGTCTTTAGATTAGTCCTGCCCATCTCAGTAGGACCTGTATCTGACTGTAGTGGTGATTGGGATATACGACAGTCTTGTCTCAATGATAAACAGCCTTGTCTCGTGTGATAAATGTATTGATTGTTAATAAGATAATTTGACTTTCCAAATTTAACAAGACAACATCGGAATGAGCAGATTAAGTATGAAATGGAGGGCAAATCCACCTGAGAGGTTCATCAATAAAATCAATACAATGCCAATCAGTATTGTGCTGATAGGTAGTGAAACAGCGGGAAGAAGAGATGGCACATTCAAGCATGTACAAAGTGTAAATAGCTACAGGTCAATTGTGAGCATTAAGTTCATCTTGGAGAAATACAATCTAAATTTACACAGGGACTTTGAAAAAGCAACCCCTTGAAAAAATGACAAATATTTCGTTTTGTGTTTTTACGACAATCTTAGATTATTTAGAAATGTAATAAGGCATATTATAGAAATAGATTGGTGCAAGATTTATGTCCTTCATTTATTTTATCACTACAGAAAATACAAGGTCAACTGTGAAAAAAATATTCAAAGTTTTAAAGTACATAAGACGTTAGTATATAAAGGTATTGTAACATGCCTTATATGAGATCTGTTTCTATTCATTTGGGGACCTTTTGTGTTGAGTGCCAAGTGCATGAGATAGTACCATTTTTAATGTCTTTGGTGCGCCATTCGCTGGAGATCAAACCCAAGACTTCTTGATAAGAAATTTTTTTGGGCAGAAATTGTAACCACTCACCCACTGGGATGGTAGTTTAACTGTGAGCAATATCATCTAATCAAAATAAACTGGAACTATCGCTAAAGGTGATTAATACATCGCTTCCTACCTTGTCTCTATTGTAATGTGGGTGAATTAAAGACTGGAAGTGACAGGACGGGATGTATTGTCTCATTCATCCTGTCCCTTCTTGTTCCTTATCATGACAGGACAGGATGGGTAGAGCTTGATTCCTATCAAACCCCAGCTCCTGTGTAGCAGTAGAGTATAAACAGGGATGTTTTATGACTTGTATAATGTCTAAGGTACTTCAAAACAAGGCAAAAATGAAAAACATCAATTAGAACAACATACAGTTAGATACTGCTAAGGGTGAGACACATTATGTTGACATAATTAGCCTCAACATTAAAGATATCTCAACATATTTTAAAAATTCCTACTTTTTCCAACCAAAATATGTGTATAGAAAAATACATTTTTTGATATCAACCATTCATCTGTTGACATTTTTTTCAAACTTAACTTTCTACATACAGTAGACACTCACTTAGCGGGCACCTCAATAATACGGGCAACTTCTAATTACGGGCAAATTTCGCGGTCTGGATCTCTTTGCTATATGTTTATTTGCCCGCAAAACTCAATAATGCGGGCACCTGGCTATTGCGAAATGCGGGCACCAATTTCGGTCCCGATCGGTGTTTACAGTGCAAAATGAACCTAGCTAAAGTGGGCACCTGTCCAAGAGCGATAACACTTTCGATTTTTTATCTGACTGGTTACGTGAAATACCGTCGTAAGTTATGTTAACCAGTCTCAGTATTTTGCAAACCAGTCTGTGTGTTTCACGTGCCCGACATTTTGACACTTTCTTTTGTTTTGTTAGCAGTACACAAAGAACAAACTGACAACAGGTCCAGATGTTAGTTTGTTTCGAAAAAATGGGACGTTAATGAATCCCTTTATCAAAAGCGGTGTGTATGATGTTTGTATCTTTTTGTCCAATAAATTTAGCAAAGGGCGTTTGATAACCCTATGTTTTCAATGCATCGTCATTATCAACATAGAAATCAAAATGATGGTAATTAATACTATAATTAAAGTATTAGGGACATCTGAGCTACATTTAGTCAATATTCCTACTGAGATAATGGGTAAACATGTACATGTATGATATGATTTCTTTTGCAGCTTTTGTGTTGTTGCATGTTATTTTTATTGTATTTATTTTATATTTCTTTTGTTGTATTTAAATAAAGATAAAAAAATGTTAAAATGGCTTATTTAATGAGTTATTTGAATAATCAATTGATTACACAAAACTCACGTAACACACACATAACACACAAGTGTAGGGTTGATGTGTCAAAGGGACATAATCCCTTTTGACTTTGTGAAACCTTGCTATTAAGGCCAAATTTCAAATTAAGGCCACTCGTTCCCGGTCCCATTCGTGGCCTAAATAGTGAGGTTCCACTGTATATCCCATTCGGTTTATCCTCACCAGAAGCCAAGTGTTTATCTAGATACATCTTGACTTGTGTTGATGCGCTCATGGAAGTGCAATATTTCAATAAAGCTGTCGAAAGTTTTCACACTTGGGTTGATTAAGTCCCTAGCCGGCATAATTAGTATCCTTGGTAGTGTAAATAAAGGGCAAATTGAAATGATGGGGATTACCTGTTTATTGTCAGTGTCATAACATGCATGAGATAGAGTAAATTTTTGAAAGATGTACCTGTATAACCCTTTCCCTCATAGAGGAAACCATGAAAAGACCTATGCGAACAGCATAAAACCAGATCAGCCTGCGAGTAACTCGCAGGCTGATCAGGTTTTATGCTGTTCGCTGCTCCTCAGTGGTCTGGAAATGAGGATTTTGTAATTAAATTTGGTAAGGTTTAACTGTGGTTTTCTGCAGATCAGGCTTTATGTGGTACCTATTGAGTGCATCAAAATGAGTCTATATGAGGGAAAGGGTTAACAGGATATTTACATTAACCGACATTCTCAAAATGATCAACATGAACAGACAGCTCTCTTCTACACTTGCACTGGGTAAGCAATTAATCCAGAGAAGGGCCCACACCAGTTTCAGTGTCTAATAAGATATCTGATTTAACCAATGGTGGCTTGGGAATAAAGATAAAGTTTGAGATGAGATTAAGCTACCCGTAACAATACACATACAGAACCTCATTTTTCAATGAACTCACTTTATCTATGGTATGGAATATTTTCACGATAACACTGATCTAAAGTTGTCATTCGGAGGTGTAAGTTGTAAGTATGATTGCTCCTGTTTGATTGTTTCTACATTATCACATGTTGACATATACATCAAGTGTCAATATATCTTAACACCAGAAGATATGATTTTTTTTTTCAATTTAATTATTTTACAACAATAGGACAAAAAGTGACTTGAGCATCATCTTGTTGACACTGTAGGTGGCGTTTGCCAGCCATCGATATGGGAGGAAATCATAGTACCAGGAGAAAACCCACTTCTCCAACCTTTTCACATACAATATCGGACCGACCTGGGATCAAACCTGAGTTGCATAAGTGAAAAGGCGGTGTGTTTAACCACTATGCTTCCCTGACACCTGTCAGCATGAATGATATTGCTGATGTCCACAGAACAGTCTCAACTGTATTATACAGACCCTAATGTTTCTGTCTGAAGAGAGTACATAACACCCCAGCGTTTGGTCTAGAGTTTTTTCTAGTGTTTGGTCTAGGGTCTGAGTTTTCTTTAGTGCCTGGTCTAGATTTTTCTCTAGTGCCTAGTCTAGAGCTCTTTCTAGTGCTTAGTCTAGAGCTTTCTCTAGTGACTGGTCTAGAGCTTTCTTTAGTGCCTGGTCTAGTGTTTTCTCTAGCACCTAGTCCAGAGCTTTCTCTAGAGCCTGGTCTAGAGTTTTCTCTAGTATTTTGTCTAGAGCTTTCTCTAGTGCTTAGTCTAGAGCTTTCCCTAGTGCCTGGTCTCTAGCTTTCTCTAGTGCCTGGTCTAGACTTTTCTCTAGTGCCTTGTATGGGAGTTTTCTCTAGTGCCTAGAGTTTTCTCTAGTGCCTAGTCTAGAGCATTCTCTAGTGCCTAGTCTAGAGCTTTCACTAGTGCCTGATCTAGAACATTCTTTAGTGACTGGTCTAGAGCTTTCCCTAGTGCCTGGTCTAGAACTTTCACTATAGTGCCTTGTCTAGAGTTTCTCTAGTGTTTGGTTTTGGGCTTTTCCTAGTGTTTTGTCCAGAAACATCACTTGTGTTTGCATTAACTTCATCATTAATTCATCAGTGAAAATAAACCTGAGGTCCTCTACATACTTGTTATAATTCAGCATAGATCTAATAGCTTTGGTATACTATTTAGTTTGCTCATTTTTTATAATGGTTTAAATTATTAAGAGGTAAAAAAAGAAAGGTAATTTATCATATAGTTTCTGTTTTTGAGGAAAATAAAAGGTACCTGAGCCATCTGAGTTAGCATGCTAACAGTTTTCATTTGTTATTTTTAAAAAAAAAACACCTGTTTATTACACACAAATTAATCACTGTAATGTCAAACATCAAAATATGTATGTTTGTTGGGTTCAACATCCTGCTGACAGTATCTAAGTCATTTGGAGATTGTGTCTACTTGAGACAGATATAGTGCTGCCACACTGCAGTATCACGCCGTAGACATGTGGCATGATACCACACCCAGTTACATTAACTGGGCTAACCAGTCCTGGAACTACCGTTATATGCTGAGCACTAAGAAAGGTGCTATACCAGTGCCATTTTAAACAACTTTGGTATGTTGTGGCCAGGGATCGAAACACACAACCTCCCGCTCCCATCGTGGATGTATTAACCATTCAACCACTATGGCTGGTACTAAAATATCAATATATAAAAGTGAAAAAAAAAAAAAAAACATTAAGAGGAAATTAAAACAAGATTTGCTTTAAAGCTATCATATTCATTTTATGAGTACTCTTGTTTAAATTTTATCTGAATTAATGCAATAAAAAATTTGATATACAAATATTGCAACATTTCTAAATTCAAAATGATTTTTTTTCTTACAGTATTCTTGCAATTGATATGTATTTACAACCCCTCACAAAAAAAAGTTTGTTTTCAACTGAAATAGTATAGGCATATATCAAATATTTCAAAAGTGTATTCTGCTCCATGACGATTTGTTTTCATGTGACTGTTAACCCTTTACCTCATATGGACTCATTTTGAGCAATGGCAAATTGAGCAGACCCAGATCAGACCACTCATAGATGGAACTATCTCTGTTTGCTCATAAAATATTGTAGCTCAGATTCTACATTGTCTGCAGGCAAAGAAAAATCCAATGTTTCAAATACCATTTGACATTAAGTAATTGATATTAATCATAGTCATACGTTTGTACATGAATATTCATGAGGTTGAAAGGGTTAATGTAGCAACTTTATTAAAATAATCACTTGGTCCCCTGAAAAATATTGCTACTTTGAATAAAATCTACTCTTTTCTTCCTAAAATCTAGCCAAATAAAATAATGCAAATACACCAGTCGCAAGGGGGGTTGAGAATAAAAACAAAATAATGAAGACTCCAATAATATTATAGTAGGCTAAAAGCTGTATAAAAATATACTGGAAACTTTTATTAATAAAGATTTTAAATCAATGTTAATGTACATAACAAGCATTAATGTTTAAGCTGTGATGCTAATATGAAAAATATGTTCCATGAAACAGAATATCTGATATTTTATGAACTTGTTAAGAAAGGCTACCTTAAGTAAGGGAGGTAACTTAATATTTTTTTTAATACTGAACGTCTACCCTAAGTAAGGGAGTAACTAAATCTTTTTCTTCTTTTTTTAAATAATGAATGTCTACTTCAAGTAAGGAGGTAACTTCATTATAATTTCTGTACATATCTAAGTAAAATGAATATATTAAAACTAATCTTGTACCTTTAACTTCTTGTAACAAGCAAACCTCCTAGTAAACTTGTAAGTCATTAAATAAATCAATCCCTATAAAATGGACTCAATTTTGTAGGATTGCACTGAGAGCCCTAATAATAATAATCTATCAAATATGTTTCAAGAAGAAAAATATGATAAAACTAAACTACAGGGTGTTAAACCTAAAAAAATACCGTGGCTATGATATAAAATATATAAACCAATGCTGGTGAAATTGAAACAAAATTTAGTTTCAAAAGCGTCAGAAAGAAAATTATATATATAAATCAAGCAACAAATGATAAAATACACAAACTGGCTGGTATGGGTCAGTGATGGTGGCCACCTTTCCAGTTTTTGCTTTAAAAATTTATGCACCAACTGTGATCACTCTTAATTAAGGGGTCATTTTCCTATTCCCTCAACTTTTAGTTATGTTGGAGTTGTCTTTCTTGTGGGGCAGTATATCAGCTAAACAATTGGAAGAGGCTATCAGCGTAACAAAATGGTGAAAGTAACGGGTTATTGTCGGTAGGAGTGAAATGCCATAACAGATAATGAGGGTAGGTGTGAAATGTAGTATACTCTCCCACAAGAACGACGACTCAAACATTACAAAAAGATGGAATTACAACTCTGGCAACGGTTCACAAAAAGTAACAATAACAAACCCATGGGAGATTTTTTCATGGTCATCAAAGAAAAAGCCAACATGATTGTTCTATGTATGAATGTTCTTGTGATTCCATAATAATTATGCGGGTAAACACTAAGGGCAGTAAAGGGTCAAAGTAACATGTGTGATCGTCAGTACAGATGTTTGTGTTCAAAGTAACACCATATGTTTTTAACATTGATCAAGCCTTACAAAGGATAAAAACCAAGTAGTAATCTATAAAGACATAGTGCCCATTTGGCACAAAATGTTTGTTTGTTTATTGGGTTTAATGCCCCATCAACTGTATTTCAGTCATTTGGAGACACATAGTGTCTACTTGAGACAGATACAGTGCTGCCACACTGTTGTATCACGCCGTAGACATGTGGCATATGATACCACACCCAGTCATATTATCCTGACACTGGGCCAACCAGTCCTAGAACTATCCTTATATGCTGAGCACAAAACAAGGAAGCTATACCAGAACCATATTGGTTTGGTATGTCGCGGCCGGAGATCGAACCCATGACAATCCTGATTCTGGGGCAGATGCCCTAACTACTTGACAACCGGGACCGGTTTGGCACAAATTAAACATGTATGTAAATTCAAGCAGAAATTTTAAAATATGACCTGAAAGCATCTCGGAACTCATGAATGTGGTTCTTTTTCCATTTTTTTCCCCCAGATGCCAATTACCAAGAGGAGTGACACACACACACTCCACCCCTGCCATGTTTTTCAATATTTCAAACCTGGCTACATCCCTAATCTGCAGATATCAATCATGACCAAAAGCCATGAGACAAAGGCAAATATTTCCCTTAAAACCAACCCCCTAAACCTTTTCAATGGAGATCATAGTAACAAATTGTTCTTAACAAACTTAAACCATGAAAAGACACAGAACACCAGCTGTGATAATATAATAATAGTGAAAGCAAGCAAACCCTATGAGTTACAAGTTGTGAAAGTAAATGTATGTTATAGGACCTTTCCAGTTTTAGCAGTTAAAAATTTTACACACCTTTATCTATAGTTAAATGTTCAATGTACTTTTATCAAAAATGTAAACTCATAAACAGCATCACCAGGACTGTCATTTCTTTCTAATAAATGAACTAGAAATGTCACTACAGGTGATTAACACCCCACATTCAACTTTGTCTCCATGTATTATGAATGTTGGACAGGACAAAAATGACAACTGTGATTCCTATATAGCAGCTAACCGCACACTTCTACAGTGATCACATGATATCCCAGTGTAGCTATTGGCTAATGTTTTAAACTTAATTTGAATACAAAGGAAAGGTCCATATAGTGGCAAGAAGCAATGCTTGTCAAGGTGTGCTAAAATCACTTACTGTATTGTCTCCCTCAGCTGCAACCTGTCCATTAAGAGAGATTCATGTTTTGTTGTCAACTATTGTTAACCTTATAAATATCCAATCATAATCATACCTGAAGTTCATATTCAAAATAATGATTACCAAGTTTATAAAGAATCAATGGCTACTGCCTTAATGAATCCTAGATGCCTTGTATATATAAGAATTGCATTAACTATAATAATATTAATACAAGTTAAATATTCCTCTGCCTAGATTTGTACAGTTATAAAGATTCCTCCAACATTATTTTATTTTCCCTTAGAAATTTAACTAACTCCCTATACACACTGCATGTTACACCCAATTAAGGTAATCCATCCATCTATCATTAATGAATCATAATCATGGTCCTTCAAATGCTTACAAAAGACTTCAGTGCAGATGCAATCATCCAATGACTTTGAGTTTATAGTTTCTTATGCTCTAAGTCTACAAAGGCTTACATTTACATGGATGGATTACTTTAACACACAGAGAAAGAAAAGCAAGTTCTCCAAATGAAAAGGTGTTCTCAGCAATCAATGTCATAATGTAAATGAAAAATAAAGTTCTTAAGCCTTCTAAAAAAAAAGAAAAGCTCAACTTTGTGAAGTATTTCAAAGCATAAACAAGAAGTACAATTCAATTTTTCAGGATATCAGCAAAAAATCTAATACATATTCATATCTGCAAAATTCACATTCCAATTCACACAGAAGAACATGGACACAAGCTATCATTTTAAGTAATTCATACACAAACCACAGCACTGATGGAAAAAATGTGACAGACAGACAGATGAATAGACAGACAGACGACAGGAAAGTGATCCCTATGTGTCACCTCTGCTAACAGCAAGTGACACAATAAAATACTTGCTCATAGCAGTATCATGCCATACATGGCATGATAACAGACCCGTCACATTATCCTGAGACTAGGCCAACCAGTCCTGGAACTTCCCTTATGAACTGTAAGTGAAGCAAATAGGGGCTATACCAGTATGGTACAGTACCAGTACAATCTTTACTGACTTTGGTATGTCACAGCCTGGGATTGAACCAGCAACCTCCAAGTTAAAGGGGCAAATGCTCTAACCACTCAGCCACTGGAAATGTAAGCTTCAGGTTTCAACTACATCAAAATAATATAACAAAGAAACACTGCATTTAAAGTGTAAAAAATAATAAATAAATAAAAATTTGGCTGTTTCCATGGCCAAACCAACCATTGGAAATATTTCAAATGATGAAAGACAGTATCCTATAAGACTTTGAACAAAATCATCACCACGTCTACGGCAATTTAAAACAACAAGCTGTTCAGAACTACAGAAGGATACTAAATTGCAGCACACAAAATGTTACAAAGGTAACCATTCTAACTCAATAAAGGAACTTTGACAAGATGTCAAACTGAAGTGCCCAACTCACCAGTCACGAGATCCACAGAACTTTCCACAGAGCTTGGTCTAAAGCTTCCACTTGTGCTTGGTCTAGAGCTTTCACTATTATTTTGTCTAGAGCTTTCCGTAGTGTTTGGTCTAGAGATTTCCCTAAAGTTTTGTCTAGAGCTTTCCCTAGTGACTGATCTAGAGCTTTCTCTAGTGTTTGGTCTAAAGTTTTCTCTATGTCCTGGTTTAGAGTTTTCTCTAATGTTTGGTCTAGAGGTTTCTCTATGTCCTGGTCTAGAGCTTTCTGTAGTGTTTGGTCTAGAGCTTTCTGTAGTGTTTGGTCTAGAGTTTTCTCTTTGTCCTGGACTAGAGCTTTCAGTAGTGCTAGGTCTAGAGGTTTCCCTAGTGTTTGGTTTTGAGTTTTTCCTAGTGATTTGTTCACAAACATCACATGTGTTTGAATTAGACCTAACCCCATTGTTTGGCCTAGAGGTATGCTTAGTGTAGGATCCTGAACACTTTTGTAAGCTCTTGCCAAACTTTTCAGAGCTGGGACAAAACAAAGAACAAAGTTACAGAAGTATAAAAATTAAAATAAATAAAACTAAAAAATATATACAGAAAAAAAAATGAAATATCAAATCAGCCCTTAAAAATCCTGGAAATACTAACAAGAGATAACTAATTAAGGGGTAAACTGACACAAATTACTTTGAAAATGGAGTAAAAAACAGAGCCATCTGAATTAACTTGTGCTAAACTTTTCTGTTGCTGCAAAAGTATTTCAGTCATATATCAACAGTTAATAACAGGTAGATGAGTGCCCTAAGATCATTGAGACCTACAGGTGGTCATTTACATACTGCCGCCAGCTAAAAGACTTCTCCATATGAAATTTTTCAGTGACCCTACCGAGACTGGAACCCACAGCAGTAAAATATATCTAAGAGCTCTTGGTCACAAATGCCCATCTGACTGAAGTACCAAGACACCATAATCATAGATAATGAATTAAAATCAACAATAAAAATGAACTAATTAAACAGAACGAATCATACAATATACATCCAATATTACAGACAAACAAACAAATATTTATTCATACCTAAACCATGACGATATGACTTATCATAAACAATCTTTTTGTGGGCCAAACAACCATGAATTTTTACCCCTGATTGTAATTTGACCACTGTCTGTAATTTCTTTTAAGCTATTAGAAAACAAGAGGGCCATAAAGGAAAGGGCCTTTGGAAAAGGTGAGCTAAAAAAATCTTTCAAAAATACAAGAAGTTCAATGACTTCCCAGAGGTTTTGAATAAGATTAAGTAAAATATAATAAGACAAAATACAACCTGACAACAGTGACATTTTAAGGACGTTGCCTCTTTAAACAAGATGCCAACACTTTTTTCAAAGAAGGGGAGATAAATTTGCTCAAAGTTGTCCCTTATGAAAATGTAGTCCTTGTGATAGTGAAGTTTGATGACAGTAGTATTTATAGATTAGAAGTTATGGCCAAGGAAAAAAGTTTTCAAACAATGATAACACCAGAGTGATGACAATATACAGCCACTTCTTTTTTTTCAAAAACAGCCTAGCTAAAAATGCCCACCAACTGACCATTCCTTTTGTTTGCCTAAAAGCCTGTTTCCATAGCAACCCACCTTTTCTCTTCCTCCTCAAGCAGTAACCTCATTCCTTCTATCTCGGCCTTCAGGGGAATGTGAAGGTCCCTTGCGGTGCTGGCCTCGCGCATCTTGATGAACACAAGCTCCTGCATGTCCCGCAGCTTTCGCTCCATTTCCTGTATCTGGGTCGCTGACCTTGACCTCTCATGCTGGATTAGCTCCTCCACTGTGCTGCGCTGGTGCTCCAGGGTCAAAATCTAGGACAAACAATGACAGCATGTGAACATATCTCCAACACAGGAGGTCTCACACAGATCTCTGCCACAGTGAGATGATAAATATAATTTCTTTTATTTTTATTTTTAATTTTCACCATGTGTTTTGATATTTTTATAACTTTAAAAGAAATATTTTAGCACATGTGATAAATATTATTACTTTGCAGAAATAACAACTGAACAATATAGTGATGCTTGTCACTTGGCAAGAGGTACACACCATGGTCATGTGGTGACCAGTGTGGCAGTGACTGATGTAAAGCCAATCCACAGTGCTGGAGTTTGCATGTGAACATGGATCTTAGGTTGCAAATATCTGGTGTGTAGCCTTAATATTAAAGTACTTGATTTCATATCAGAAGGAATTTAATTCCATATCTAAACAGCTAGACTGATTAATTTGGAAAATTTTAATCTTAATATTTTGTCATATCAACCTAATACAGTTTAAAGTCATTTTATTATAACCAGGAAATTGAACTTAAAAAAAATGAATTAAAATTTAAAAAAGAATTAAAAAAAAAATCATACTCAATGCAAAGTAATACTCAAATACTGTGAGGCAACTTTCATAATTCTTGCTTCTCTAATTAATACTAAAATATTACAATTCTTAGCAAGCTTTGTTAGATACAAGGAAATAATTTTTGTTAACATAATCATTTAATTGAATGTTTTGTAAAACAAGAAATGGTGTAATGCATGTCTCTCGAATTCCAGAATTCAAGAAAGCATTTTTGGAGTAATTCAAGCCAGAACTGTATCAGATTTAGACAGTCAACTTGTTTATAGACAGGTCAAACCTGTTTTTGCCAAGGATAAGATGTTTAATATTCTTTAATGCAGAAAAATTTCTCAGTTCTGGACAGGCCATAAGCAAGCAGAACAAGTGTTCAAGCACCCCAGCCTACCTGACCCTCCAGATTCCTGATCTTGGCATGCAGCTCCCCTATCTGTCCCTGTAGCTGGGATTTCTCTGATGAGAGACGCTCGATGTTGTGGGCATCATTGTCCATCTGGCACTTCAAGGCCGAGATCTAGGGGAGAGAAATGTTGTGATAGGGCACTGGACATTCTCTGTCTATTTTCCTTTTGAAAATTAACATTTTGTTTGAACAATGTTCTTCAATGTTATCCAAATTGCTTATTTAATCTAACAAATTTTTTCTTAACTTTATCTCTGCACTGGATAAATCTGCTACATGAAGCTGATTAGGTTTAAATATTTATATTTCAATGAAAAGACTTCTCTTATATATACTGTATATTTCACAAACATGTAATTTTTTTTAAGTCAAATACTAGCCAGGCCAAGTGACCAATGTTTGCCATCCTGCATCATTAACATGTATACATGACAACTGTTTGTTAAATTAATACCAAGATAAACTAGAACTGTCGCCTAAGGGCTTACTAATACCCCCCCGCAAGTGTTTTTGTCAAACATGGCTTTGGAGCATGAAATCAGAATTCTTGTATGCAACACTCCATCTTAATATACAGAGGACATATGTGCCAACTACCTAGAAATCTAGTTATCCTATGTTTTACATACATATGGGTATATGTATGTCTATGGATAAATATCATTAAGATTCACTGAAATCTATCAATGGAAGAAAATTGTAAAACAAATACCATCAAAGGGACATATCTTGGGAAAATAGGGGAGGTAACTCAATGCAAATATAGATAACGCGCTTATACAATGTCTAAGGATCACTGCCAGCAAGTTTCATCAAAATCCTTCCAGTAGTTTAGAAGGAGTAGTCCGCAGAAGTTTGTAATGCAAAAATCATCAAAGGGGCATAACTTGGTAAATAGGGGAGGTAACTCAATGCTATATAGATGTCTAAGACATTGCCAAATCAAAATCCTCCAGTAGTTTAGAAGGAGTAGTCCGCAGAAGTTTGTAATGCAAAAATCATCAAAGGGGCATAACTTGGTAAATAGGGGAGGTAACTCAATGCTATATAGATAACGCGCTGCTACAATGTCTAAGGATCATTGACAGCAAGTATCATTAAAATCCTTCCAGTAGTTTAGGCGGAGTAGTCCGCAGAAGTTTGTAATGCAAAAATCATCAAAGGGGCATAACTTGGTGAATAGGGGAGGTAACCAAATGATATATAGATAACGCGCTTATACAATGTCTAAGGATCATTGCCAGCAAGTTTCATCAAAATCCTTCCAGTAGTTTAGAAGGAGTAGTCCGCAGAAGTTTGTAATGCAAAAATCATCAAAGGGGCATAACTTGGTAAATAGGGGAGGTAACTCAATGCTATATAGATAACGCGCTGCTACAATGTCTAAGGATCATTGACAGCAAGTATCATTAAAATCCTTCCAGTAGTTTAGGCGGAGTAGTCCGCAGAAGTTTGTAATGCAAAAATCATCAAAGGGGCATAACTTGGTAAATAGGGGAGGTAACTCAATGCTATATAGATAACGCGCTAATACAATGTCTAAGGATCATTGCCAGCAAGTTTCATCAAAATCCTTCCAGAAGTTTAGGAGGAGTAGTCCGCAGAATTTTGTGTCTACAGACGGACGGACAGACGGACGGACGGACGGACGGACAACCTGATTCCAGTATACCCCCCCCTAACTTCGTTGCGGGGGGGTATAATAACAAAAGTAGCTACATTACATACATACACATGTACTCATATTACTTCAATAAAAGAAGTAACTACATTTCATAGATATAAATCTACTCACATTCCTGACACAGAAGAAGTCGTATCAACATTTTATCCATGTACTCACATTTCTGCTGTAAGTCTCCTCCGACTCCACCTGGTACTGTTTAAGCTGCATCTCGGCCTGGTCCCGGACATGTTTCAGTACCTCCGGCACGGCAATGTCGTTCTGCGTGGCGTCACGCAGCCGAGACTCCAGGCTCAGTATGGTAGCCTGGCTCTGTTCTAGCCGTTCCCGTAGCTCCATCACCTGCTGGCTGTGCACCTGCTCGTTGAACTCCAGCTTCTTGGTGAGGGTGTGGCACTTGTCCTCAGCCTCGGCCCTCAGTAGGGCCTCCTGTTCCTGTCTGGAGGGGCAGACAATACATACTTTATGTTACCTGGTATGGATGTATCACTAACATTAACCTTAAGTTACTTGGTATTGATATCTCTTGTTTACAAACAGAGGCAAAATATGAAATATGTTAACTGTTTATTTGAAATATGGTGAATTTGGCCATGAAAAATGCAATACCTTGAAATAATAGTATGTATCATGAAACTAAGACAGTAATTATACGTTACTTAGGTTACTATTACACATTTATTCTTAATGTTAAGTTGTGGCGCATTTGTGATGACATGGATAAGGTTACATAATCTCTCATTTCAACATCAATATCATATATATATATACATATACAATATGATATTTTTCAAATTTGTACAAATCTTCTGAGTTGCAAATAAAATAACTAGAACTATTACTGAAGGTGATGGATACCTCTGCCATGGGATTTTTTTTATAGAACAAAAGCTGTAAAAGATTTGAAAAGTCCAATCAGGGACCATTACTATTCTTTAGAAGATGCACTTCCAAACAAACAAACAAACAAACAGACTGACTCCTGTATCCCTCTCTCCTTTGTTTGTGGTGGTATAATAAAACTTCTATCATGTACTATGCAGGTAGTCACAAACCTCAAACTTTTCCAAGATATTAAATTTAAAAAAATACTGCTTTTGTTATGTCTGCATAATTTAATACTCAGGCGTTTTTAATTCTACTGACTTTCTTATCCCTCCAACCAACCTGTGTTTGTGGTCTTCATTTTCCCTTATGATTTTGTCCATCTCCCTCTGTAGCCCCTGGAAGTCCAAATGTCCCTCCCCCGCCTGACACATCTTCATCAGCTCCGTCTCCATGGTGACTGCCTTCTGCTGGGCCTTGTTAAGGTCATCCATCAAGCGACGATTTTTGTCAGTCTCTACTGCCATCCTGGAGAAAGGCAAAGAATGGTTTACATAAGATGACAGGCTCTAAACATAAACAAAATAAGTTGGGCTAAAACCTACATATTTGAAAGACACATTTCAAAGTTTACTCAAATTTTCTAAGAAGTATTTACGTTGATCTTGCCAAGAATTTTACCAAGTGTTTTTTGTTTTTTTTTAGACTATCAATATACCTGGTACTATATTTGTTATTTTGCTTAGCCTGATTTATCCAATCAATTATATTCACAGCTGATTGTACGTAGGATTAGTAATGATAAAGTTGATAATTTAAAGTCTAAGTAAAGAAAGATCAAAACAAACCAACACTATCACTGATGGTGATTTATGCCCCCCTATCACACCTTCATGAAATGTGAGCTAAGGATGGGACATGATGTCACAAGAAAGGACATGTGATTCCTTTATAGCTCTGACTTCCTTGAGCATGAGTATAAATATTCTCACTCGCCTAAATATAAACACCATACTCAAAAAGTTTGAAAAATAAACCATCACTATTCTTTCAATCTTATCATATACTTAACATGACTAAGCTGATATTTATCACAATACTCAACTTGACGTTTTTATATATTAAACATCGCAAACCAAGGAGAAAAACATTTAAGATGTATTTATTATATCATTGACATTTACCTCATGAATATTCATAAAAAATTGATGAATATAATTTACAGGACTATGAATTATATATGAAACAATGGAATTTCTTCACCATGCAAACTGTGTAGGATCCAAGCTACAATATTGCAAAAGCAAACAGAGGAGACCCTTTCAGGAGCGGTCTGATCTGGGTCTGCCGTGTTTGCCAAGACATCAAAATGAGTATATGTGTGGTAATGGTTTTATGGTAGAATCAACTGACTGAACATTGTTTTACCTGCTCTCAAAGTCGATGGCCGCCTGTCTGTTCTTCTCACACTGCAGCTGGTAGTTGTGCTTCTCACGGCTCAAGGCATTCAGTTCTTGTCTGGAAACAAGACAAGGATGTCTCATTAACATTGGATACAAAAAAATGATATTTGAAGACTTTGTTGAGTACCAGGACCTGGGTCCTCATTTGTCAATCGTCCGAGTATATTTTAGACTTAGACTCAGGGTTCTTAATTAAAACCAATCAATATCTTTTTTTATAATAAATGAATTTACAAAACCCAAATAATATACTGTGATTATTTCCTTTATATATATATAGAAATGTCATACAGTATGGCCATAAGACGTGGTATATGATATCATTTTAAGCTATCACAAGCAATATTTTTTGTCTCAATTCAGAGCAGAAAACTTCATAAAGTATTGTACTTGGGGATATAGCGAATGCAAAGTGAAAAATTGAGTTCTACACATAGACACCAATTATTTTTTTGTCTGATGAACAGTAAATCCTAACGTTTTGGAAAACTTCCGAATTTGTGAAATATTGTTTATCTCCACAAAATTGTTATTTGGAACAAATGTGTCACCTGCTGAAGTGTGATGGAAATATTTTGAAAGAGAGAGTGTGACAAACAGACAAGTGATAGAGAAGTGATCCCTATGTGTCGCTTCTGCTTACAGCGGATGATACATAAAGTGCATCACCAATAATGTTTTCATGACTGGTACAGTGATTGTGGTCTGTATAGTTGAAATAATAAAAGTAAGAAAGCTCCTACCTGAGAGCATCTAGTTCCCGCTCGTACAGTGTCTTGAGGTTGGCCACCTCCTCTTCCAGTATACGAGTCTGTTTGATGAAGGAGCCAGCATCTAGTCGGCTGTTTTGCTCATTGAGCATCCGCACCTTCTGTATGTAGTTGCTGAATCTAGAACACAAAAAAAATAGTGTCCCTGTACTTATTCTACAAAGTTTATTATTAAGCATATTATCTTGGTCTAAAAATTGTACTGTTTGATTCTGCAAATTAATTTTATGCTGCTGATTAAAAACAGCTGTATTAGATTCTGGTCTATTGGCACAATAGGTTGACTTGAGTAAATCAAGATTTTAGGATTTTTATTAATTAACTGAAATTTAAATAATACATGAAATAGTGGATTTTTCTTAGGCATGCACACTGTGTAGAACCTAAGCTAAAATTATGTATTTGCAAAGAGAGGAGACCCTGATCAGACAGCTGTAAAAAGATGTCAAAATGAATCTATATGAGGTAATGGGTGTATACGATTTCTATTTAGTCGTCGAGAGACTTTCTGATACAGGGGCATAATAATCAATTTAAAGTTAAATTGTAGATTTAAAAGATTCTGAAAAGGTTCCAAGCATATGTTGCTCATTCTGCACTCTTTGGAAATGACTAACAAGGCACTTAGATCTTTCTTGAATTACTTTTAAGTCTTTTACAGATAAACTCTGATAGAGATTCACAAACTCTTACCTACACACAAAAAATGCTTTATAGATAGATACAGACTATTACAGAATAGTAAAACATACAAAACAGTGTTTCAATATGACCGTTACTTGTTGTTTAACCTTCAACAGTAGTTACAGTGACCTTGTTTAGTCACAGAACACAACCAAAGACCTAAAAGCCAAAAGATGTGCTACTTGGTAAGATATCATAACATTTCAGCGCAAAGGTGAAAGTTAAAAACCCTAAACATACTTGGTTTACTCAATACTGACATTCCTTATTAAAAAAAATTGGTTAATTAAAAATATAGTGGTTACCATAATATTCTACCAAGAAAATGCATTCACATCTCACATATTTAAAGATTACAGTAAAATCTCAAAAATAAGACCACCCTTGGGACCACTGTCAACTGGTCTTAATAATGAGGTGGTCTGATTGTCAAATTTCAATTAACAGGAAATATGGATAAAGGACGTGAAAATAGTGATCTTAATAGTGAGAAGGTCTTTATACTAAGGTGCTCTTTATATGAGGTTTTACTGTATCTAACTTATCAAATAAATGAATAGCTGACTTTAAATGCTGTTTAAAAGATAAAAATTTTCAAAAAAAAAATATCAAGATAGACTCTAACAGACTTACTTTTTTAAAAAATTAAAAATGATATCACTTTAAGCGGTTGTGACCAGAGTATACGAGATTTCCTTCATAGGCTTAATTCAGTAGCGCATCTCTTGGTTTAAGGTCTTAACTACAAATGATGACCTCTCACCTTTCATTTAAAACTTGGAGTTCCTCCTTCTCCTGCAGCCGCGCTGAAGACAGCGGTGATGAGTATATCTCTGTGTTGTACTGACTCATGGTTGTGCTGGGTTTGCTGATCGGCTTATTCTGAGCGTAGCGGCCACTACCGGGCCTATCTGACCAACCAACAGAGTGGGCAGAGTGGTTGGCGATGGTTGACTTTGCAGTATCCACTGAGGAACACACTGTCTTGTCGCTCTTGGCTGAGTAAGGTTGATTGTGGATTCTTATAGTTTCCTGACGACTCCCATAACCGGAGTCTACACGCGTAGAGGCAGAGTAAGTATCGTTCAGTTTTGGCACACCAGTTGCAGACACTGGACAAATTGTCACATTGGCAGTTTTAGATCCGCTGGCACTATTTGGGCTTTGAACAGATTTCACAAAGAACACAGTTTTCTCGTATGCGTGTTTAGGTGAGTTACCCTGCTGGTTTTTATTGATATAACTATGGGAGGTGACAAACTGTTTCCTTGACGAGTCTTTGAGGTCTAATGGGGTGTTTGGGGTGGTAGGGGTGACAGGAAAGTCTGTTTGTTGAGCGTTATCCTTGGTTTCTATATCAACACCTTCTTGTAGTTGTATGTGTTGTTTGTTGTCAACCTCTTCTGTGATACCTGCAAGTAAATCAGATATTTAACCCTTTACCTCATGAATAGTCATGTTCAAATTTATAACTTGATGAATATTAATGGGCTGAACTTAAAATGGTATATGAAAACATGAGTTCCTTTTTTTTTCTTTTTTTTTTGAGGGGGGGAGGGGACATATGGCCTGTGTAGAAATTGAGTTACAGTACTGTATGAGCAAACAGAGGAGACCCTGAACAGACCTTAAAGGAGATCTGGGTATGTTCTGTTTGCCAATGCATCAAAATAAGTCTATATAAGATAAAGGGATATCTTACGAAACTGTGAAATGGGACACTTATCTTTGTCGATTTGTGCAGGGTTTTATCCATGAATATAAATCTCCACAAAACTTTTCTTTATATAGACTCACATTTTCAAGACATGGATTCACAAATAAAGATATCCAAGATTATATGGAAGACTGGTTTTTACCAAGTATGTTATCCACTCTAAGTAAAGACTGAACTTACTTACAAAATGTCTTTAAGTACATAATCAACAAAATTGAATGCCAATGAAAATTTTTGATTTTACAGAAGATGAGAGTTTGATTACCTAATTATACACGAACCTACAGATACAGATGGAACTGAATGCTGACGTTTTAAGAATGATGGAAGAATCACAAGTGTCTGGAAGTTACCTTGGAGGTCAAGATATTGATAGTCTTCTCTATTGGAGTCTTGTGAGGTGTTCTCCCAGCTGCCCTCTATAATAACCGGGATATCTTCACTGTAACCAAGGCGACTGGGACTGCGGAGAGCCTGGTCATCTACACCCTCGGTGAACCTGTAACAGAAGCAGACGCAATATGAGCCTTAACTTACATATCATCGTCAGGAAGTCTACAGCCCTCTTTTTGACATGCATTCTTCATAATGCAGTGATTTAAAGATTTGAGACAAAAGGCTTCGTGTTTTCAAAAATACCTAAGTATGATTTCAGGCCCAAATATGATTAAAAACTGAAAAGAAGATACAGCAAAATCAGAATATCAAACATAAAATATGTATAAGATAAATGTATCTCATATATAATGTATGATTTGGTATTTTTTATTCTTTAAGATTTGATTATAAAAGAAAAATTAAGCATTATCATCTCGTTTTGAAATGGAATTTTCATGGGCCACCAGCTCATTTTCCATAGAAATTAATAAACCCAGCAAGCATTTTATGATAACTTAACCCTTTCCCTCATATAGACTCATTTTGACGCACTCAATAGGTACCACATAAATCCTGATCTGCAGAAAACCACAGTTAAACCTTACCAAATTTAATTATAAAGTCCTCATTTCCAGACCACTGAGGAGCAGCGAACAGCATAAAACCTGATCAGCCTGCGAGTTACTCGCAGGCTGATCTGGTTTTATGTTGTTCGCATAGGTCTTTTCATGGTTTCCTCTATGAGGGAAAGGGTTAATTGGTCCATGGGCCTGTTTCCAATCCTGAATTATCATATAATATCTAAAAAGTAAGTTAATTAAAGTAACATCAAACACAGACACATTACATCTGTACAAAGTAAAGTAATTCATGTCTTTTCTTTGTATATTTTTCATTTGACAGTATCAATAATTTTCGTAATTCAAAATTTTATTATCATTATTTTTATCTATTCATTTAAATGATCTCAATTAATGCTAAACCAGTGTAATCACTACTTTATTTATTATTAGTTACCAGAGTTTTGCACCAAGCCTTTCATATTTTTTTTTTTAATAAAATCTGAGTGACAACTTATTCAGTCTGTTGACCATTACTGTGACCATAGCAACTATTGAACTCTCATCTGTCAGTATATCAAACCCTCAAACAACAGTAACAGTTGACCAGTCCAGTACTTACTCTAACTCTAAAGTGGTCATTCTCTAGCCAATAAATCCTTACTCCGTCCATCCTCACTCATACCAACATACAGTTCAATATACACACACGGCACACATAAAGTAAAACAATGGTGTCTCCCCTATAAGGACTGTATATAGCCATAGAGAGCTTCACTGATAAGCACGCTGTCCCCCCCTGTTTGATTAGGAGAGTCAAGTGGATGATAACCCATTGGCAGAAGAATCTCGCCCTACCCTGATGGCTTTGAATTATGCAGCACTCAAACCAGGAGCCCCAGGGTTATAAAGTAGTCGAGGCTTCCACTCTTAGATGTTTTATACAAGGAGAAAGTCAAAACTGAAAATAATTGCTACAGTAAATCTACATCTTGCCCACACTACACAGAGGTAGATATACCAACATGTTTGAACCCATTTCTTGTAACCAAATACATGCATCAGGATATGTTTGTATCACTATTGATTTGTTTGTAAATATGCAATCTAGTTCAATATTTTTTTATTAAAATCATTTAGAAATCAAATTTGCATACCGTCACTAAGGGGTGTACCACTTAGGTTAATTTGGTGATTGGAGTTCCTCCCAAAGGAACTTGTGCGGCAATTAAAGCCCTCTTAAGATATATTTCTGAAATTTGAATGTCACTTCAAACTTTTCTTTTTGGTAGTTTATATATTATTTCCTGATGATGCCGGTGTATGTGTGTTTGCCTTAATTAGGATACCTGTCTGCTGACACCTGATTAATGCAAAAGTGTATTGACCATATCACAGTAAAATGTCAATAAAAGTCACATAAAAACAATTTAAGGGCAGAAGAGAAGAGACTTAACACAAAGGCAGTAGATCCTAGAAATGGAGAGCCCAAAAAAAATGAAAACATGCTCTTGAGAATGCAGAGATAGTCAAGCAAAAGCATGGACTGTTTGAACCCAGTGAAAAATACACGCAAAATAACTACAAATCTTATAACTTATGTTGGGTCAGAAAGTTGACTGGGATGATATGTACATCTGTTAAACAGTAAACAACCTGTCTTAATTATATAAAGCTTTCAACAAGTTCAGATCACGCAGAACAAAAGAGAGAAAAAACAAGAGGGCCAAGATGGCCCTAGATTGCTCACCTGAGAAAAGTATCATTCATTGCCTGTACAAAACAGATTGCTTAAGAATAAAGATGATGAGGTGAAACAATGTTCAGGAATTTTCTGACCCCATCCACAAAAGATATCATCATGACAAACATTCTGACCAAGTTTGAGGAAGATTGGATCAAAATTGTGGCCTCTAGTGTGTAAACAAGATTTTTCTAAGATTTGACCTACTGACCTACTTTTTGATCCAACCTGACCCATTTTCTAAAGGGTTCAAGATATTATCAAGACAAACATTCTGACCAAGTTTGAGGAAGATTGGATCAAAATTGTGGCCTCTAGTGTGTAAACATCAAAATTGTTGATGGACGACAGACGACGGACAATCAAGTGTCCCAAAAGCTCACCCTGAGCTATGCTCAGGTGAGCTAAAAACATGCTTGGTTTTGATTTTCGGTACAAACACCATCTTCTGGCAATTCACTGGTATCGCACGACTCTGCTCCCCCCCCCTTACACTTCTTTTTCATTGTCCCTCATAATCAACATAACCAAACAAGCCTATTTTCCCCTGTTCAAACTTCTATTTTCACAACCAAGTCCAGTACACTCATAAATAAATAAATCAAATACACTGTGATACACTGATTCCTGTCACACATATCAAACTGTTATTGCACCTCTTAATATTTGAATTTAATGTTATTTTCTATAAAATGTCATTCCCTCTCTCAGTAGTTCATGGATTAGATCTTCAGCAGTCTTCCTGCTACATAAATTTAGAATTAAGTCTTCAACAAATCTGTCTATTATTAGTTTTCAGACACTTCAATAATATTTCTTTTATTATCTTATTCAAAGAAATCCATCCAACCATAAAACCATTCCAACAAAACTCCCCTAATATTTATATCTTCACAAAGAAACAAACCCACATCAAGATCACTTTCCACATGACGAAAAAAAAATTCCAACTTTTATCTGATATGACATGAGACAGTCAATGTCATACAAAGGCGATGACGACAGCGACACAATGCTACACTCTTCCGATGCACTAGTTACATCATCAGCATCCTGCTACAGCTTCGACCCTGTCCTTAGCAACAGTAACCAACTCCCACAAAACCCCTGCCAGAATTCATTGTATATGTAACTAATAAAATGATCTTGCATCCCCAGTCATGATCATTTTACAGCTGATAAATTTTACTGAGATACTGAATTGTCCTAATCAATATTGGTATACACGATCTCAATGTTAACACTGCGTCTGCGCAAAATCCCTTTTAAGCATGTAAATAAATGAGATCTAACACCATTACATGCAATTCAAATCTTAAAGTTGCTTACAAACAAAAAATCAATCCAGATATATCAGTACAAAAAATTAAGTACTTCCAGTTAAAGTCTGTTAAGGGATGCATAAAATGAGATGCAATCCATTCGAATGTTGGATTATCACATGCAATCTTTGTGTACTTAGAGTCCAGTGATTATAAGTTTGTTTATCAATCTGTCTTCATATCAATTCTGTCCGTCCGTGATATTATAACATTTATCAAAAAAAAAAAAAATCATCCTTTTTTTAACTTGTCACTTAAATTCTGTATCATTATTTATGCCATTCATAAAACCCTGTACACTTAAAGCAACGTGTGATATTTAAACAAGAAACTGAGTCTAGTTTTCTACTTTATAATACAATAACTGAGCATTTAAAACCAAACAATGGGAACAAGTCCATTCCTTAGGTTTTGTAACAGTATAATAAGCTATCCAAATGTGGTATCGCACGTCTCATTTGTAACTATACCCTGTGTACATAACTGTCGGCACCTAAAGTCTCTTTAGATATAGCCTTCTCTATTTGCAATACATAACAAACTAGTACTGTTACCATATACATATGTATACTTCATCTAAATGTAGCTAACTCTATTGTAATTTATGCTAAATGGTAGTGCATTCTCGAAATAGTCCTTCTCAAATGCTTAAAGACCATCAGAAGTATGTGGTGTATGTCGAAATCAAAGCATTGGACAAGTTTTAATGAGCAGTTAACATAAATAATTCAAATATTTGTTAAATAAAACAAAAAATGGGACAAAAATTTTTTAAAAAAATAAAATTTATAAAATGCACATGTATTATAAGTTTACATCCCTTTCATGCTTTGCTATTCCTAATACCAGTATTGGATATTGCTATGCTGTTCATAAAATAATTAAAGAGCACCCTTTGCAGTAAAATAGAAGACATAATAATAAAAGCAGGACAAAACTGGCTCTTGCTTGTTAAATTGACATTTTGACGACCAATCAAATGAATGAAATTCCTCTTTAAATTGTCTGAATAAATCTGAATAAATAAAACAGACAAAGGTTTCTTGAGTAGTCATCCTGCCAATTTCAGGTCAATGTGAGTTTCAAATTAAATACTGGATGTATTTTACATTATCAGGAAAGAATGGAACCCCCTCTAATGCCTGCCATCACAATGCCACAAAATGTCAAATATAGATAAAACCTGGTTTAGTGTATTTATATTATGTTACAAAGGCCATATAGTCTTATTCTTCCTCATTTGGAATAGTCTACCCTTTACCTCATGAATATTCATGAACAAATTTATGACTTGATGAATATTAATTAACTGAACATTAAATGGTATATGAAATCTTTTTTTTTTCTTTGCCACATAGACTTTGTAGAAATTGAGCTAAAACATTGTAGGAGCAAACAGAAAAGACCCTGATCAGACAGCTCCTACGTCCTCTGTTTGCCAATGCGTCAAAATTAGTCTATATGAAGTGAAATGTTAATACTGTTATTGTTTGACAATTTATAAACAATAATACCTGTGAACAATGGTTGCTAATTTAGGAAACTAAAAACTGGCCTTAAACTGAGTGGCTGCTATACAGAGGTTAAACTAAAATACCTGGGAATTCAGTCATTTAGGCCATTATTCAGAGGTGACTGCTAATACAGATATATATTGGTAACAAATTAGTATCATGAAATTTTGGATCAAAATATAGTTTAAAAATAAATATAATTATCAATATAGCAATATCAATCATATCCACTGCGTCCATATGTTATCATTTTTTAAGGAGTGACTCATAAAAATAAATTATTTGCAAGTCTGGTTATAGCTTTATGAAATGTCATTTTCTATAATAAAAAAAAATTTATTGAAAAAACTTAAAATTCATAAAATGGTATGATTTCATATTGTCACTGAAAGTGTGTTAAAATTATGATAAATACAAAGCCCTCAAAGCCCTTTATACCCGTAATTCTACACTTCAACGACAAATTTCACCATTATACATGTTTAGTCATAATCTTCAGTTTTCCATTATTTATACAGCTTCAACATTTTGCATCAGAACTCAAATTCTTAATAACAAAATACAAAATTTCAACAAACAACCATTACATCACAAAACACCAGTTTTCAAATTTTATGCTATATAGAAAATAAAATCACACAACTAAAAACAGACAGATTTGTTTTTAATGTTGTTGTTTTTCTTATCCCTTCCACATTTACGCATACATACACAGAGCACTACAAAACAACAACTGTTCCCATCACTGTCCTATTTGTCACCAACATATCCTCTGCTATTTTATCACGCACTTCAAACTCCATTACTCATCCTGCACGGTTAACAATACTCAGGTGCCAGTTTTCCCTGTCTGTGTTCGGAAACAAACTAAACATTAACGGACAGTTTTGCCAAGAGTTCAAACAGGCCATGAACAGGAATAAACACTAGAGACGATTTTCACTACAGGCCGGTGTTTCGATCAATATCTTACCAAATGGTTAATCTTAAATTAAGAGAGAAAATCCCTTTTCAATATGAGAACCAATCAGATTGCATGGTCAGATAGGGCTGTGGATATGTCCTCGGTGAATGTTCTTTCATTGTTTTGATCCTGAGTGGGCTGGTATTGTAAGTGGAAGACATAATCTGTTAATATACTCAAAGTCATTATGCAATACGGAAAAAAGCCAATTAAGGCTTATTCAATATTTTCTTTGTTCATGATTAGTTTTAAAACTTACTTCTCTGTACGTCTATTGGGAAACACATTCTTACAACTTAAACTAATCCCTCTTGACTTTTCCTGGGTTGGACCAGTACTTTGTGTCTGGGAAGTTTATTAAAGTTGTAAGAAAAAGTTTAGTTTGAAAAGAAATCTACTGGGTAAGTAGAGTAGGCAATGCATATAACACATCTAAGAAGACACAGATTAAAACAATGTGTGACTCTACCCAGATAAAACATCTCCGATTGAGATATTTTTTCAACTCTAAATTTTGAAGATCTAGATTTCCACTATATACTGACTCTAGAACAGAAATGTTGTATACATAATATCAAAAGTTTGTTCATGAGGCAATTGGTCTTAGATTTCTTTAAACTTTAAAATTATGAGTATATGACAGCATAAACCTGTATTTAACAAGTTGTCTGTTTATTTGAGTTTAACATCCCACCAAAAGTATTTCAGTAATTTGGGGTCAGTATTGACATGAGACAGACCTAGTGCTGCCTCACTGCAATATCATGCCACAGATTTGGCATGATACCACCTCAAGCCGGCCAACAAGACCTGGAATTACCCTTATATGCTGAACACCTGGATACAAGTGTCATATCAAATGTCTTTAATGGTATGTAGCATTTTACCCACAACTTCTTAAAGGCATAGGACTAATTAGTGGTGGACTGATTAATCAAAAAGTCAACGAATCAGTGACGGGCTACTGGTTGACGTGACGATGACGACGAAAATAATTCGTTGACGAAATATTGACGAAAAAAAAAAAAAAAAAAAAAAAAAGAGGGGGTGTCCTTGATATTTCAGCGCGCATCTGATTGGGTAATTAAATAAATTTAATAAGGATACTTTTAATCTTTATGGTACAGAGTGCTTTCCGCTGTGGGTTCGAATCCCGGAGGGGACTTTGGATTTTTCATGTGAGGAAGCCTTCCAGCTGGCTTGCGGTAGGTCGGTGGTTCTACCCGGGTACCTCTGTGTACTCGGGGTCTTCCACCACCTCTAATCAGTTGGACGTCGTTATATGATTGAAATACTATCGCAGCGACGGTAAACCCCAAAACAACAACTACAACAACAGAGTACTTTGTTTTCATGTTGTACAATAAAAACATAAAAAATGCAGGTTTTAATCGGCATTTGCTCCAAAATGGTTTATTGTGTATTTAATCATAATTAATCAATTAATCAGTGACTTTTGCCTCTGATTAATCGACGAATATTTTTTCGACTGATTCCAATTACTAGGACTAATGGTCTAACCAATCAGTCACCTGACAAATGTTCAATATCACAAGTGCTCACGACCATCAAGGTCTCTGTATCATTTAAGTGCTTGCACTATTTGTGGATAGGAATGGGAGCAAAAACCAACAAGCACCTGAATAATGGCGAAGTCCTATTAATGAATGAACCTCTGGTGAATAAAACAGCATTCAAAACACTGTCTCCGACTTCATATAAAAAGAACTAAGACTGATTAAAGATACAGAGATATTGCCCCAAACACAGAACTTGTTTTTATGGCCTGAGAAGAAATCCAATTAAAGCACAGGTACCTGTTGCTGTTTATTAACCCAAGACTGTTGAGGATATAAACTACCTGTTGTCACGCTGACAATGACAGGTGATTTTCCAGCATGAAGAAAACCAATCAAATCTATTGACATTGGTCGTAAAACAGAAGGATTGGAAATGTCATCCAGCACATGTTCAGGTTTTCGATAACCTTGAAGAATCTATATAAATGATACATGTAATCTGTCCTGGCAGCACACTTATTTTGTTTCTCATTTTAGCTTAAACTGCAAAAATTAATGAACAAGATGTGTTTGTGAAAAACAATGCCCCCCCTCCTCCTCCCTGTCTGAGTGTACTGCCTCTGGGCTCCATCCAAGGGGGTCAGATGCAGTATGGTCAAGCCTTTCTCCTTTATAGAAAAAGAGGTATGCTTAGGACAAAGATTCATTATAAAATAAAACAAAGGGAGATCATTCAAGAATGGGACAAGACAGAGTTATGGTTCTTGGTCACTACACCTAACCTAGTCACAATCTATGTATATTTAAAGTTCCAAGTCAATACCTTGTATAGTTTTCAAGTTTTGGCCAATGTTAAAGTTGTCTACAGACAGACAAAAGGACAGATGGAAAGGACAAAAACAGTATGCCCCAATCTATCGATTAATGGGCATAAAAGCCAATCATACATATAATACATATCAGTTCCTTCATTTGATTTACTTTTTCTTTCACTTCTTTCTTTTTTTTTGACAACAATTACAAAAAGAAAATGTCTAGCAGTACTTATTTATTATAATGAACAAAAAGGTTATTTATTCAGTTTGTTAAATGGTTTGTTTCATTAACCATTCCTCTAAATTTTCAAACTTAACTAAATGTAGGAAACCATTCACAATACTTAATTCAAACACAAATTTAAACATTTTTCTTTCAAGTAGCAAAAACCTGACCCTTTACATGACAAATTACTATTGCTTAATTATGGGAGAGTTTATGAATTCCGGGCTAACCATGAAACCATTCTAAGTGCATATAGAAATAGAAGGAGATGGAAAAATTTTGAGGTCAGCCCTCAAAATAAATTAAAAAAAAAAATATGATTGAAATCAGTCCAGTACAAGTCCATTTATTGTGTGGCATGTCACACTGTAAAACATTCATCAGTTATAATCTGCAATACAAAACAACCACAACTTGTCACTCCTATTCATTTATCAGAATTTATATACTTAAAAGAAAGCTTATTAATTTTGAAAACCACAGTGTTTGCTTCAGAGATTAGGATCTCTCTTTGGCCATGAAACACCTTTTTTTTCTTGAAAATGTCAATTTCTGATAATTAAATGAACATTCTAAATGACTTGCAATATTTCACAGACACAATACAGTCTGAAAGGCAAAGAATATCCACTGTTTCATACACAATTTTAAGTTCAGTAAATTAATATTTATCAAGTAATAAATATTATCTTGACGGAGACTAATGGTGGTCAAAACTAGTTGGTAAATAAAATCTGTCTACTTAAAAGCGATGTTTGGTTGTGTGTTCCACATACCCTTTCTATCTATAAGTAATAAATTTGTACATGAATATTCATGATGTAAATCAATAAATTAACATGCAAAATGACAAAGGTAGAATTTTATTTGGTGCATTACATGATTCATTAACCCTTAAATTTTCTAATTGGACTTGTCCTTTCTTCATTTTGGACTATACCATTAGTTGTTTATGGAGGGAGGGAGGTGCTTGCTGAAAAATCAGTGCAGACCATGATCAGACAGCAAGCTGATCTTGGTTTACACTGGTCACAAAGGCTGTCACAAGATCCCACAGCATCATAATGGTTAAACTGAAACATTTTTACGCCTGCACAACACAAGGAAAAATCTCACGCTCTCCCATCCCTCCTTGATGACTAAGGAGTACTCATACGACCAAGGACCTAGTCACAAGTAAGATATAGTCTCCACCATACACACTGGAAGAATGGAACTCATGACAAAGGTATCAGACAAATATGGAATTGATGGGTTGACATATGTGATTGGTAGCAATCCAAATACCTGTATATCGCAGGTAACATTCTCAGGTAGTCCATCAAACCTGGAGATTTTCATACAGGTGTTAAGGCATGACTGGCAGAATTTGGGTTAACTATATTGGGGTAGGACATTGCAAACCAAACAGATTTATCAGTTGTTTTCTTTCACAAACAAACTTTCACTATATCTGATAGCTGAGCAGTAAGTCATGCTTAGCAACATAACAAATAATTACAAAGTACAACTTTGTTTTAATATTTCTTGGTACATGGTATACACATATTTGTTTGTTTATTGGGTTTTACGTCCCAGAGTCGATAGTATTTCAGTCATTAAGAGACTATAATTATCTACTTGAGACAGATATAGTTCTGCCACACTGCAGTTTCACGCCGTAGACATGTGGCATGATACCACACCCAGTCACATTATCCTAACACTGGGCCCTAGCTACCCAGTATATATGCTGAGAGCCAAGCAGGGAGCTACCAGTACCATTTTTAATGACTTTGATATGCTGCAGTAGGGATCAAACCCATGACCTCCTGCTCCAGATGCAGACACCATAACCACTAGACCACTCACTCATACATATTTATAAAAATTAAATATATTTTAAAACTGTCAATATCTTTTATCAAATAACAGTCATTCAGTTGTCTACTTTATACCCTGTTATAATTTCCACCAACTTTATCTCAGCATTAAGTAAATACATCCTTAATTACTTAGAAATACTTATCACATGATCTTAGTTTTTCTAATGAGAAATCTAATAATAGTCTCATTTCTTGACTTAATTTATTAGGCAGTGATATAACAATTTATGTCACCTTTACTTGAATATTTCATAAAACATGAATAGTGGAATGTGATGCTATACAACCCTAAACATCATATAAACTCATTTTGACACAATGGCAAACAAAGTAAACCCAGATCAGACAGCTTTTTCCCAGAGCTGTCTGATCAGGGTCTCTTCTGTTTGCTCATATAATACTGCAGCTCAAATTCTATGCAGTCTTTGCACTGCAAAGAAAAAAGTATTTGTTTCATACAACCTGGTTTTAAATTTGTACATGAATATTCATGAAGTAAAGGTTTAATTTAAGTAATACTTAGCACTTGGTATTGTCAATGAAATTCTTGCCTGGACTAAACCAGACTTCAATGAGAGAGCATCCACACATGCTTCTTTACACGAGAAAACAAATTTAAACACAGGACCCAATCATCGATAACCTGTGCCTACATCCCTTCAGTTATTTCAGCTGGTATATATCTATCTACTGTTCAAAATGGCTGTACCTCCCTTAAACATTTACAATCTCATTAACTATATCATGTATCCTGAAAACTCCTTAACAATTGCTCTACCTGTGAAATTCAATACTTTAAAGGTCAATATTATACTTTTCATTAACTCTTTCCCTCATAGAGGACACCATGAAAAGACCTATGCGAACAGCATAAAACCAGATCAGCCTGCGAGTAACTCGCAGGCTGATCAGGTTTTATGCTGTTCGCTGCTCCTCAGTGGTCTGGAAATGAGTATTGTGTAATTAAATTTGGTAAGGTTTAACTGTGGTTTTCTGCAGATCAGGCTTTATGTGATACCTATTGAGGGCGTCAAAATGAGTCTATATGAGGGAAAGGGTTAATCCAACTGATCAGCATATAAGATACCTTGATAAATGCACCAAAGGGAAACAACCCTCACCAAAACCACTCACACTAGTATAAGCTTAGAGGAGTTAGCAGGCATTACAATGAAAAGGAATTCTGTGGACAGTTTTAGATCAATAGAACTTTACTTGATTAACCCTTTCCCTCATATAGACTCATTTTAACCCTTTCCCTCATATAGACTCATTTTAACCCTTTTCCTCATATAGACTCATTTTGATGCCCTCAATAGGTATCACATAAAGCCTGATCTGCAGGAAACCACAGTTAAACCTTACCAAATTTAATTACAAAATTCTCATTTCCAGGCCACTGAGGAGCAGAAAACAGCATAAAACCTGTTCAGCTTGCGAGTCACTCGCAGGCTGATCTGATTTTTATGCTGTTTGCATAGGTCTTTTCATGGTGTCCCCTATGAGGGAAAGGGTTAAGGCCAAGCTTGTATAGAATTATAAACATCAAAACTGTCTGTCCTCATAAATATACCTACTCAGTAACTCTAAACCAGCATATAAATTAGACCTATGTTTTATTGTGTAAATTCCTGCAATTGGAAGTATCTAGGAATAGTAAATGGCATTTGACACCTTCAAGACCTATTCAAAACTGTTGTAACATATAATCATGGTACTTTTGGTTGTTTTCGTTCAACTTTAGCCTAAAGTGTGTAAATTGCATGCCATGTTTGGAATATATTGTTTGAATGTTCTCAAAAAGTAAAATGAGAGACAATGCATACATCTCTGGAAAGATTAAGAACTGTTGTAGTCAGTAGGCTAGGTCTAAAATTTAGGAACATGATTATATTGTTGAAATATGAGAAAAACTTAACCAATTTGTGCAAGGTTACTGTTTTTATCATGTGTGCATTCACATTTGCCTTTTCAAAAAAAGACGTTGCAAAATTGCTTACTCACATTGAATTAATACCTAATTAAAGTAACCATTACAAACAGAAACATGGAATCGCTTGAAAAAAACTTTTTTCCAAAAACACCAGCATCAAAATCAATTGGACAAAGTGCCATTACAAAACAAAGTGCTGCTGCCAGTTACAGGACATCACTTTGTTTTTCTACAGGACTCTAATCGAAACTTGTACTTGTTACCAACATTCGTGGGATGTTGGTATGCGAAAATTTACAGTAAATTGGTTGACCGACATTATAGATGCATGGCTATAATCTGC
This sequence comes from Solen grandis, assembly GCA_021229015.1. Lineage (NCBI taxonomy): Eukaryota > Metazoa > Mollusca > Bivalvia > Adapedonta > Solenidae > Solen > Solen grandis. Next base: position 9,373,372 of record CM037778.1, read on the forward strand.
AGTGAGTGAAAGTAAAGCCTGAAAATGACATTGTATCATATATTTTCCCCATCTACACCTTGAAGCAGTGATGGGTTTATTTAAATGTATAAAATATCTTTCATTTACAATTTTTGCACAGTTTGTTCTGAAGTATCTCATATTTTACATACAGAGTGTAAAATAAATCTTAAAACTTGAGTGTGATAAGCCCAGTCCAAGAATTTTATGAACGGCCCTGGCAGATGCCCAGTACTACTGCTTTTATCTGATAGGACTTACTCCTATTAAAGGATAATTGAGTGACTCTGAAAACTAGTAGATATATAACTCAGTGTCTTGTAGATGATTTACATGGGTTTTCATCTCATTTCAGATTGAATTGTTCTATTGACATGGTAACATACAAATTACTCATTATGATTACAGATTCTAAGTAAAGAAAGCAAAGGGCAAAACCCAGCTGACTGAATGAAGCTTATCTGTTCCTCTTGGAGTATTTGTGATTTTGGTTACAAGTGAGTATCCAAGGCATATGTGAATTAAGTCATTACATAATGACAAAAACTTAAAAAATTTCTTTCAATCTGTCTCTATCCAATTTGAAAAAAAATAGCGACAGCATAATTAGACATGGAAAAATGATGATTATAAATAATATTAGTTATGAGCTTACAGAATAGGTTAGCAACTTTTTTTTTTTTCCAAAGGTATGTACTCTCAAAATATATCATGTTGAAATGGGATTCTAATAGTCCATGTGTTCATTGGTAGTGAATATGATTTGAATCCAGAGGTTGTGAGCTTGAACCCTGTAGGCAGCAAGACCCCTATCACGGCCTTCCCAAACACAAAGTACTGGTCCAACACCAGAACCATCAAGAAGGATTAGTTCAAGTGGTTTTCAAAATCAGTGTAAAAAGAAATTGTTGACAAATCTCTATGGACATTGAAAGGTCATGGTCAATAGATTTAGACTCTACAACTTCCTGATCAGGCCCCGTGTTCTTGAAAATACTTAAGTACTATCTCATGCTCAAATTTAAGTATCATACTCAAATCCCTATTGAAAGTAATGGGCATAGTTTGAGTATGTAAATAATACTTATGTATCATTTTTATTTCAAAAAACACGGGGCCTGGTCTAATACTGTCAATGTTCTATGAAATCTCCATATTCTGAAAAGAAAAATAACCACAAATCTTATCATTGATTACCTGGTATGATTATCCATTGTGAATCTCTCATATATTATATCCAACCCATGTGAAATAAGCTGTAAAGTCCATTAGAATACACATTAATTAATATTTATTATAAAATAAATAAAAACACTGAAAAATGTCAAAATCTGAGAAAAAAAATTAACTGGAGTCAACTACCAGGGAGTGCTCCCCACTACATTTGACACATGTTTGCAGCTCAGGTAGTTACCATTGTTTAACAGTAAACAATGAGTCGGACCATTCTGCCATGAGTTTTGTGATGAGAGAGATAGACAATGGAGCTGTGAATAAATAATTCAGGCCCTTTACAGCTTACTGCTTTATCTTAAGAAGGACTGGGTTTAACAGCCATGGTAGAATTCAATACACATCACTCAGCTGTTATTGACTAATTTGCATAATTAATTGAAGACAATATACACAAGTCTATTGTAGATACACAAAAACTGTACATGTTTGTTTGTTTGAATGCGATTTAACATTACTTTGACAGTCTTTCAGTTACATTGTGACGTCAAGCTCTTTAAAAGTTGAAGACATTGTATAACTGGTGTACATTATTTCAGGCTCAAAAGGTATTCAAGTTGACCCACTGACCTACCATAGACTTGCTTAAAAAATCCAAAGTACCTAGACTGAGATTCCAACCCATGGCAGTCAAAGGGCTAGGGGCTGAAAACAAAGCCTGTGTCACATGTCTGAACTACCTCTTTTCAAAGGAGAGTGCCTGACCTTTGTTCACAGCTTTGAAAATAGGAGTAATCTAGAGATAATATTTATATAATATTTAACAAAAGTAAATATGTCATTATTGTTAACCATTGCCATGAAACTTAAAATTTTCCCCATACAACATCATTCAGGTAACTACAAAAAAGAGTAAAATGTAAATCATATGTATACATAGATATTTTACCTGCCCATGTAATTTGAACTAAAGGTTGACAAAATAATTTTCATTTTTTTTTTTAAATTTTTGCTCTTTTTTAAATTGATAGGACAGTGGTGAAAAAAAAAACATTCAAAATTACAATAATGGGTAGATAATATAAAATCTCATTCTGTGATTTCTTCTCCTATTTTACTTTACCTACCAATAACAAACTGGCAAACATGCAGCTCTGTGACATATGGTAGAGCCCACTACCTTCAGTGCATCAGTACTTTGATTAAATCTCTTCTGACTTAATATTTGGACAATGTTACACCTATTATTAAAGGTGCCATAGTTCTATAGCTGCATATACATGTGTATATTGACTGCAAATTCTGAAGAATGTGGGTTCAAACTATATCAGTGCTCAAACTAATCATTTTGCTCTAAAAAATAAATTGTAAGAAATTATTACTTGTTAT
>CM037778.1:9376033-9392359 GCA_021229015.1 Solen grandis
CTGATTTTACAAAGGCATATAAAAATATTGAAAAAATCTTCTTCTCAGAAACCCAAGGCGGGAGTTTAGATATTTGGTTTTTGCATGATCTTATGACTCTCTACCAAGATTTTTTCAAATTTGACCCTGGGGTCAAAACGGGCCCAAACCCCGGGGGTCACTTATTTAAATGGGCTAATATGGGAAAAACTTGAAAAATCTTTTTTAGAAACCACAAGGCTGGGTTAAAAATATTTGGTTGCAGCATTGTTATTAGATCACCCCATTTGTTCAAATCAGGCCCCTGGGGTCAAATTTGGCCCCCCCCCAGGGGTCCCCTGTTTTTACTAGGCAAATTGGGAAAAAACTTGAAAAATTTCTTTCAAAAACCCAAGTCTGTTTTTTGATTTTTGTTATGTAGCATGTTTATGTCTCTCCCAAGATTGTAAAAATTAGCCTGGGGTAAAAAATTGGGCCCCGCCCCGGTGTATTTGATTTAATTTTAGGCTTCTTAAAAAAAAACCTTTGAAAAATTTTTTTCTCAAAAACCCCACAAGGCTAGAGTTAAGTATTTGGTTTGGTGGGCATTGTCTGGTGGATCTTCCAAGTTTGTTCAAACATGCCCTGGGGTCAAAATTTGGGCCCTCCCCCCGGGGGTCACTTGATTTAAATATGCTAAATGGGAAAAAAACTTAAAAAATTTTTCTCAGAAACACAAGGCCGGGGTTTAATATTTGGTGTGAGCATGTTAGTGATCCAACCAAATTTGTAAAATCTGGCCCTGGGGTCAAAATTTGGCCCTGCCCCAGGGGTCATTTGATTTAAATAAGCTAATATGGAAAAATACTTGAAAAAATCTTTTTCAGAAACAACGGGGGCCGGGAGTTTAGTATTTGGTAGTAGCATGATCTTATGACTCTCTACCAAGATTGTTAAATTTTATGACCCTGGGGTCAAATTTGGCCTCCCCCAGGGGCACTTGTTTTAAACCATAAGTAATTAGGAAATTTTGAAAAAATTTTTTCGAAAAAAAAGGCTGGAGTTAAAAATTTTGGTATGTGCATGATTTATGACTCTCTACAAGTTGTTAAAATTATGCCTGGGGTAAAAATTTGGCCCCACCCAGGGGTCACTTGATTTAACATGGCTCTATAGGAAAAACTTGAAAAATCTTTTCTCAAAAAACCAAAAGGCCCTGGGGTTTTTAGATATTTGGTGTGCAGCATTGCTGTAGATATCCCAAAGTTTGTTCAATCATGCCCCGGGGCAAATTTGGCCCCCCCCCGGGGGGTCACATGATTTTACATAGGCTAAATAGAAAAAAAATTGAAAAATTTTCTTTTTGGAAATAGAAAACCAGGGCTGGCATTTAGATTTTGGGTTTAAAAATTTTGGGCCCCCCCAGGGTCACTTGATTTTACATAGACTTATTTGGGAAAAAAATCTAGAAAAATTTCTTCAAAAACCACAAGGTCTGGAGTTTTAGTATTTGGTATGAAAGGGTAATGCCCTCTACCCGTTTGTTCAAATCATGCCCCTGGGGTCAAATTGGCTCTGCCCCGGGGTCACTTGATTTTACATGCCTAATGATAAGGTGAGCGATCCGGGCCTATGGCCCTCTTGTTTCAGATGGGGTTTTTGATTTGGTTGTTTGGTGGCAGTTTGAATTTTGGGTCATATTTGAATTGATTTTAAACCCTTTAAAATTTTAAATGTGTATTATTTTTATCTTTGGAAAAAAAGAATGTCTTACCTCGTCAAAAAAAAAGAATTTAAAAATCTGTCAAGATTGATGAATTTATAGAAAATTTAAAACTGACCCAGAAAAAAACAGAAAAAATTTTGCAAAAGAGCACACTGGTTACCTTGTTCTTAAATAGATGCAGGCTCTGTAGCTGTAACAGGTCATGAATTATGTGAAAAACTCCCTACTATCTCATTTCCCATAGTAGCGGGGTTACAGTGGTGAAAGTATCAGTTTAAAAATGGTATTGTTCGTATGCATCGTATCGTAACGTATATTTTACTCAATCGCATCGAAACGTATGGAATCGTTTCTATCGATTCAATCGTTTAGGCAAAATAAATGGGATTGTACGCATGATCGTAAGGCACCGTAATCGGTAATCGTATATCGTAAATCACAAAACGTATTTCGTTTTGAAACCAGTGGTTTGGGGCCCCTTTTAAATTTACGGGACACCTCGATATTTCAAAAAAATTATGTTCGTGTTTTAATTAATATTTGTTTAAAGTTTTTTAAAGGGGTCATTAAACCCAATTATGCAGTACTTTTTTTTTTTTTTACCTTGCAATAGTTATTTTTCTTTTTACTTTATTTTTTTATAATGGTTATGGCTAGTGACTTTCAGGGCAGACGCCATGCGATGTTTTTTAAATTTGTGCACGTGTGAAAGTACTATATCGGGGAAAAAATCCCTTTAAATAAGCTTGTGACTATACAGTTTTAAAGGGAAAAAATTTTAAAATATGTGAAACCCCGATATGTTTGATCAATTTTTGCTTTTTTAACCTGTCAAAAAAACTAACAAATTAAAATTCCCTACTTATGCAAGATGTCCAAAAATGTTGCTTTCGTTTAATTATTTTTTCCGGGGACATTTTTTATGCTGTATTTCAGAATGCCATTTTTCTTTATTATTTATTGAATTCGTGAAAAAAAGATAATTGTAATTACGAATATAGTTTTTTATTTAATTTTTTCTATTTTTTTTAGGTTTCTCTATCTCTTTTCATTAGCACACGCGCGGCGCCACACCTTCCAAAAAAAAATTGGATGAATGAGTGAAAATTATGTTTTTTTTTTCCCCTTTTTACGTAGGAGATAATCAAAATTCGGTAGGTGGAGACTAAAAAACCCAAAAACCGGGCATTTTTTCCGAGATCGCGTAAATCCTAATAGTATATGGGGTCAAGATGCATCGGTATTGCTTTGAAAGGGTGCTCTAAGTATAGTTCCACGGAAAATGTTAACAGTATATGATGCTATACCTCGGACAGTATTTTCGAAGGCTTTTTTTTTTTTTCGAAATTAGCGGGGTATCACACCCGAACAAATTTGTACCAACAACTGTCTTTTATAAAAAAAAAAAAAACAATGAAAAAAACGGGCCCACTTTTTCGTGTTTGTTCATACTATTCAAATATTTGATATGATAACAGGAATTTTGCAAGCCTAAAAATTTAAAAAAAATAAATAAAACTACAGGGGAAAGGAAGATTTGTTATAAAATAATGATGTATTTTTTCCGTGTAAACAGAGTTCATGACATGAAATATTAAAAAAAAAATGATCTTGTTTCCATATTATACAGTTCGCTAAGATCTCATTTCCTTTTATTACGTTTGCTAGAGTTTAGGTTGAACATTTTCTTGCATACCCCTAATCTTTTATGTATAATTAAGTGAAAAAAAGTGGTTTCGCATACCGGGGGTGCCATAAGTTTATCGCGGACAGCAGGGGGTTTATTTGACGGATATGTACCTTTTTTGTTCGGCTCCCGGGTTAACCACCCAGGGAGAAGACTTTTGAAGTACCGAGGAAATGTTATTTCCGTTACTAAAAGATTACCAATTTTTAGCAATAATTTGAAATTATTTTAAAAACACAAAAATTTTCATAGAATAAAAATAATAATAAAACTGTTTCCAATTAGGAAAGGGGACAGAATTATTCGAAGAGAGAAAAAAAAATTTAAATGTACCGTGATGTGATGAAAATGAGATACAGTTCAAAAATACTTTTGTAAGGGAGTATGGGGCAAATGTGTGTGTTTAGGATTTTTTTATATCACAATGAGCGAATCTGGGTATTTTTTAAAAATATTTTGATTTTTTAAAAACGGCGAGTAAATAAAGATTTTAAATGATTTTTAGCCCTGAGCCAGAGGTCAAGGTGGTATTGTGACCGGTCTTCGTCCCTCGTCCCTCCGTCGCGTCCTCAACATTTTGCTTTTAAACGACATTTTCCCCCTTAACCCCTTTGGGAATTTTGATAAACTTTTTGGTGTTCCTTGGGTGGCCCTTTTAAAAATTGTTCAAAGAATTGAATTCCTTTGGAAAATTTTGGTTGCCATGGAACGGAAAGAAAAAATTAAAATGTCTTTTCTCCCAAAAAAACCCAAATGAATTTCAAAAAGTTTTGGCACAGATGTTCCCTTTTTTAAGTGTTCCCAAAAATTGTTAAAAATTTTTTGGATCCTTAAAAAAAAATGGCCGCAGGGGGGGGGCTAGTTTTCCCCTTGATCCTATATCAAATCTTAAAAAATCTTCTCCCCCCAAAATGTGGCTGAAAATTTTAAAAAAAAATTTTTTGGGACGTACTCCTTGAGTGTGTCACCAAGATTGTTCAAAATTTTTTGGTCCCTAAAAAACGTGGCCGCCGGGGCGGGGCAGTTTTCCTTATATGTCTTAGTGAAAAAATAAAAAATCTTCTATCCAAAAAATATGGCTTGATTTTTAAAATTTTTTTGGCACAGTGTTCCTTTTTAAAGTCTATCAAGATTTTTCAAATTTTTCCGATCCGTAAAAAAACAGGCCCAGGGGGGGGTTATTTGCCTTTATGTATTAGAGAAACCTTTAAACAACTTCTCGAAACCCCCTGGGGCAGAAATTTGATTAACTTGGCGGGATGATCCTGGGTAACCTTCCAAAAATTGCTAAAATAAACTGATCCCTGTGAACTTGGTTGCCCTGGGAACAAAAAAAAAAAAAAAATGAAAACTTTAAAAAATCTTCTTCAAAAGTATGCCAGATTTTAAAATAAATTGGTAAAATGTTCCCGGGTCAAACCCTTTCCAAAATTGTAAAATTATTCCGATCCCTAAAAAAACATGGCCCCCAGGGGGGGGGTTATTTGCTTTATTTTTTTATAGGGAAAAAAATTTAAACAAAAATCTCCTCTGAAACCCTTGAAAAATTTGATTAAAATTGGAGGGAGATCCTTGGGTCAAAATCCACAAAGTTGTTAAAAAAAACTTGATCTGAAAAACTCTGGTTGCCATGGGAATAAAAGAAGAAAAAAAAAATGAAAACTTTAAAAATCATCTTTTCAAAACTTTCTGGCCCGATTTTAAATAAATTGGTACAGGGTTCCCCTTTGGGGCAACCCCTACCCAAAATTTTAAAAAAAATTTTTGATCCGTAAAAAAAAAATGGCCCCCAGGGGCGGGGCTTATTTGCCTTGTATGTAATGGAAAACTTTAATCAAAATTTTCCCCTTTAAACCTGGAAAAAATTTGATTTAAAATTTGGCAGGGGTGCCCTTGGGGCCCTTCACAAAAAGTTCCTAAAATAAAAATTTTCCTATGAAATGTTGTTTCCATGGCAACAAAAGAAAAAAAATGAAAACTTTAAAAATATTTTTTTCAAAACTACTGGCCCGATTTTAAAATAAATTGGTACAGAGTCCTTGGGTAACCTATTTATTAGGTGAGCGATTTGGGCCTCATGGGCCTCTTGTTTTTTTTAATTTTTTCTTCCCATTGTTCCCATTGTGTCTACAAATCAAAATCCGCAAATTAAAATGTGTCCGAAACCACATACTGAAAAAATTAATGCCATTAGCTCAAAATTGGATGAGAGAGAGGAGAAAAAAGGGAGTGAATGTATTTATGCGGAAGACAAGTGAATTATCGGGGATGATACATATGCACACAATATAAAGTGATTCTAAATATTTAATAAAAAAATTAAAAACTTTACATTTAAATAATTTTACAATATTTTGGTCCAAAAACATGGATACCATTCAAGATTTAAAACCCCAAAAATGATGATATTTCCCTATTAAAAAGAGACAAATTTGTTTTAATTCCTTTACATGTAGCAATGCATGTGTTAGACAATCTGGAAAATGTTGGGAAAGGGGTGAAAAAATTTATAAGTAGATGACGGGTGTAGTCAAATGGATATACCGATTTGGCAACTATTTTATTCTTGTACTCGATTAACGAAAAAAAAAAATAAAAAACTGTTACGCATGGCGGGTATACATTTCTCCGAATACCGGTTTTAAAAAGGGGGCCCCCTTTTACTATGCCATTTTTCGACAAAAAATAGCTTTTCGACCCCGTTAATGTACATGTATTTAAATTGTTTAATTACAAAGGCAATTTCCCAAAACAAATTTTCGGGCTTAGGCTTTTTAAAACAATAGCGGATTTTCCGAGCTTTGGTTAAAGTAATGAAAAAACATTTTTTATTAAAACTTTTCCTTGGGCGTTTCCCACTTTTAATATATAGAAAATTTAATAAGAAAATAGTACGGTTTTATTTTCCCCCCACTCACTGCGTTCTTTTGATATTTGAACCCAAAAATTATATAAACTTTTTGTTTTATGGGTTAAATGCAAGTTTTAAAAAGCCCGAAGATTTTTGTTTTAATTAGCCAAAAAGACAGCGTACTAGAAAATTTGATGATTACTGGTATCTTTTTTTTTTTTTTTTTTTTTTTTAATGTGATTAATATCAAAACACTAATAACAAAGCATAATTTAAAACTTTTTATGAGTCCTCATTAGGAAAAAAAAACGTTTTTCATTCACGGTTAGGTTTTTTTTGACGGAGACAAAAGAGTCCCCAAATTTTAGAGGAACCCCAATTTTTGTTTGTCCCCCTTTCCTGTTTTCCCTTTTTTTTATTTCCCCGGGTTTTTTTCAGATGAAAAACGGTTGTGATAAAAATTGTTAAAGTTTGTTGATATTTATTTTTTGAAAATTATTGTAAAAACTGTTGTATTCAGTTTAAAAAATGCCCTTTTTTCCCGGGTTACCCGTATCGTATATCGCACAACGTATATCGCAGATCGTAAATGAATGTATGGTTCAGACAAAGAAGCATCGATCGCATCGTAAATCGTTTAAAAGGGAAATCAGACTGCTATCGCACATGCATATGTATATCGATATCGTATATCGTCCGTTTTTTCTTTGTATTCCAATCGTATTTTTTGACAACTGATCGTTAGCACCATGTAATTTAGTTATGCATCAAACCCCTCAAAGGGTTTTCCTATAACTACATTTGGGTAAAGACTCCTGCAGTGTGCCGCAATTTTAAAAGGGCTGATAGGGATGGGGGTGGCCGGGAAGATACATTCCATTCGAGATGTGGTACAGTGAATTACCAATGAAACGAAAAAAAGTATATAAACGTTTTTTCATTTTGTTGTTTTTTGGGATTTTAACTTGGTGTTTAGGTTTTAAACGTTTTATCACGAAAACGGGCTTTTTCAGTATGAAATCTAGTTTTAATTTTTGTCCCGGGGCCCTTTAAATTAAAAAATATTAAAAGGGATCAAGATGAAACTTCAATGTGGTAGATTCATTGAGGGAGAGTGCATTTACCAGGGGTCTAAATTTTTGTCATGGATTATGAAGTTATTGCCCTTCGTAAATTTGATACTTAAATTTTGCCGGGCCATAACTCAAAAAATAAAAAAAGTTCAGATGAAAATTCATATAGGATGATCCTTTGAGGGGGGGTTGCGTGTTAAAAACCAAATCTTGTATGTAATTTAGGGTTTTTCCTTTTGTAAATTTTATACTTTAAATTTTAAATAAAAAAAAATAAAAGGTTTCAAGATGGGAAGATCTATTGAAGGGAAAGGGATTGCCCCAAAAACTATAAATAAAAGCGAGTTTGCCTTTGGGGTGAATTCCGCCTTAATATTGTTTTGTATGGTGTCCAAAAAGTCCAGAAAGGGTTTATAATTTCATTCATTCCCTAAAATTCATAAAAAACAGATTTGAAAATTAGACCCTTCGTCATAAAACAATTAAAAGAACTACAAAAAAAAGAAAAGTTAAAGGTAACAGGGATACTGTGTGTAAAAAGAATGGGATAAAACAATATTTTTGACATCGGCGATAAGTTTTTGACGTTTGTCAGGTAAGTCCATTATGTGTCCTTATTTCCTTTTTTTCAAAAAGGATCCATTGAACTCTATTGACCTTTTATGCGTTAATCAAAACTTTAAACCCTTTTGAAATTCAGAGGTATTGGTGCGTTATTGGTTTAACTTTCAATCTAAGGAACTTGGTGATGAGGGGCCCTCTTGCATGAAATGCAGATTACTATTGCTTAAAACACCCGTTTTAGTGTGAAAAATTTATATAAATATATGTTATTCAGTTTTTGCAAAACCCGCGGAAAAAAATAGGGTTTGTTATGTTTATTTTTATTAATTATTATTATTATTCCTTTTTTTCCAACCAAATCTGAGAGTTAATTTCAATATGTTGCGAGTATCTGAGCAACAAGAAATTAAATTCCTTAACAAAAAAGTTCAAATTTTGAAATTCTAAAATTTTTAATTTTCAATGACGTCAGATTTGACGTCAGCTTCAAAGAGATTGTTCGCGCTCCAGTGCTTTATTTTTTAGTCATTTTATCTTGATATTTTCACAGAAGATGTATGTTATGATGTAGATGTGCACCTTATCTTTCAATTTTTCAAATTCGAAAAATTTAAGATTTTATGGCAAAGCCAAGTTTCGAACTTTGGTCCTAATATCTATTATTCAATGTTACAAAGGCTACTGATTAGTTAGGAGCATGAAAATTTGACAGCTTATGGCCAGAGGTCTACTTTCTTTTCTCTGAAAGATTTCCTCTTAAGTCACGTGGTTATGCATCATTCAAAGGACAAAATCCTATTTTTTTCAAAGATTTCTCTCACTCATGGCATCATACATTTTGAGTTAATTTTTAATGAAATTGAAATAGCAGAGATAAAAAAGTATCTTTTATACATTTAATCATATTCAATTTTCATTGATGTCAGATTTGACGTCAGCTTCAAAAGTTTGTTTGCGCTCTAGAGCTATCAATTTTGGTCCGATTATCTTGATATTTTGACAAAAGATGTAATTTAGGATGTAGATCTGACTTTGAATTCAAATTTCCAAATTTCAAAAGATTAAGATTTCAAGGCAATATCGAATTTTTAACTTTGGTCCTAAATTTAAATTTAATGTTACAAAGCCCCTGATGTGTTGGAAGCATGAAATTGGACAGCATATCGGAATAGAGGTTTACATTATATTTTCTGAATGATTTTCTTTACATCATGTGGTTATGACGTCATCAAAAAGACAAAACATATTGCTTTTTAAAGATTTCTCTTGCTCTGGTATCATGAATTTTGAGTCAATCTAAATTAAATAACAGAATTGATAGAGTTAGAATTGAAGTGATTCATACTGCAAGAAATGTTTGTTTTGTCAAGTAGTTATGACTTGGTTATGAAAATGCGAAAACAAACCTGTTTGCATTCTCGAAGATATTTTTTTCTGAATTAATAGAACCTTAGCTAAACATGTCCTTGCAAAAAAGATATTTTTCTTTTGTCACTTGATTTTGATGTGGTTGAAATATAAAAATCATACATTTCAATTTGTTTTTGCGCTCCAGCGTCATGAGTATTGATGTCAATCTTGTAGCATACCTAAAGGAATTTATGTTGTGTCACCTTTATGCCAACATTTGTAATATATTAAAAAGATCGTAAGATTGGATATATTAACTTTAAATAAGTAATATTGCCGTACCTTAACATGCGCAAAAAGTCCAGAAAATTACAAGTGATTACGTTATCAAAACTTATTCATGTTTTTCGTAAAAGGGCTAATTCATTAAAAATCTAAAATTGAAGAAAGAAATGAAAGCGGTCATTGGGTTAGTTGAGAAAGATCCTATTGTTCTTTTGCAGGAAAGGGCGCCTGCGTTGAATAGTGAATTGTGATACATTTTCTGAGTAAATGAGTCACATTTACGATGAATTAGTATAATTACTAGAGCCAGAAAACATATACGGATAAACTATTGCATTTGCTATCACGGCTTCCGCCAAACCTGAAGAAAATGTCAAGTACATGTTATATCTATGTATCGATATTTTGTTTTAAAGGTTTTAACGGTTTCTTTTCTAAATCTGTATATATAAACAAATATATAAGCAAATGAATTGTTGAAAGTTTCTAGACGTTTATAACGTTAATTACATAGAAATATAGAATTATTTTCATGATTTTGCTTACACCTATTGCTTTTGTTTCCATCTATTTTTGCAAATGTAAAACTCAATCAATTTAAAGTTTGAAAGTCATAGATTTCAAAATGATACTTGTTTTTAGCTCACCTGAGCACAACGTGCTCAAGGTGAGCTTTTGTGATGTCCGTCGTGTGTCATCAACAATTTGGCTTGTAAAAACTCTAGAGGCCATATTTTTGGGCCCCTTTTTCATGAAACTTGGTCAGAATGTTTGTTTCCATAACATCTTGGACAAGTTTGAATTTGGGTCATGTGGGGTCAAAAAGTAGGTCAAGAGGTCAAATCTTAGTAAAACCTTGTTTATACTCTAGAGGCCACATTTTTTGCCCAATCTTTATGAATTTTGGTCAGAATGTTTGTTTCCATAAAGTCTTGGACAAGTTCAAATTTGGGTCATGTGGGGTCAAAAGTAGGTTTATGAGGTCAAATCTTAGAAAACCTTGTTAACACTCTAGAGGCCACATTTTTTGCCCAAACTTAATGAAATTTGTTAGAATGGTTTGTTTCCATAAAAACCTGGACAGGTTCGAATATGGGTCAAGTGGGGTCAAAAGTAGGTCAAGAGGTTTAAATCTTAGTAAAACCTTGTTTATACTCTAGAGGCCACATTTTTGCCCAATCTTTATGAATTTTGGTCAGAATGTTTTTTCCATAAAGTCTTGGACAAGTTCAAATTTGGGTCATGTGGGGTCAAAAAGTAGGTCATGAGGTCAAATCTTAGAAAAACCTTGTTAACACTCTAGAGGCCACATTTTTGGCCCAATCTTTATGAAATTTGTTAGAATGTTTGTTTCCATAAAATCCTGAACAGGTTCGAATTTGGGTCATGTGGGGTCAAAAGTAGGTCATGAGGTCAAATCTTAGAAAAAACCTTGTTAACACTCTAGAGGCCACATTTTTGGCCATATCTTGATGAAACTTGCTTGGAATGTCTGTTTCCATAATATCTTGGCCAAGTTCGAAAATGGGTCATGTGCGGTCAAAAAGTAGGTCAATATGAAAAATCCAACATATGTTGCCCATTTATAATCAGGTGAGCAATTCAGGGCCATCATGGCCCTCTTGTTTACAATTTCAATTGTGTGGATCAAATTGCAATGAATTTTTGTGAAGTCATATGTTTACGAAGAAATAGATATTAAATAAAGAATAAAAAAAAATTGAAATTGATTGAATAACGTAAGAAAAAAATCTTGAGGAAAGTATTTCATCTTAAAATTTCTGTTTTTTTTTCTGAAAGATAGTTAAAGGTTTGGTCGGATTATCTTGATATTTTCACGGAAGATATTCGATGGATGTAGATGTGCACCATTGCATTCAAATTTCCAAATTTTGAATGATTAAAGATTTTCATGGGAATACTGAGTTTCAAACTTCGGTCCTAAAAATATATTCAAATTTTACAAAGTCCCTTGATGCGTTAGAAGCATGAAAATTGGACAGCATTCGGACAAGAGTTCACTTCTATTTTCTGCAATTTATTCTGAAGTCACGTAGTTATGATGTCAATAAAAAGACAAAGCATTTTTATAAAAATTTCTCTCGCCCTGGCATCATGAATTTGAGTCAATCTTAATTAAATCATCAGAATTGAATTGAAGTGATGCATACTTCAAGAAATACTTGTTTTGTCACGTGGTTATGAGTCATGCATACATCAAGAATCATTGAATAAAAATATAAATTCGCCAATTAGACCCAAAGAACTTAAAACTTTCAAAAAACCTTATTTCGTTCATAAGGTCTTGAAAATTTCAAGTGATTACGTCATCAAACATGGCAGATATTCATGTTTGATGGAATGCCTACTTGAAATGTGAAAACAAACCCGAAGATATTTTTTTCTGGATTAATAGAACGTTAGTGAACATGTCCTTGCAAAAAAAAAAATGTTTTTTCTTTAGTCACTTGATTTTGACGTCGTTGAATATAAAAATCATTCATTTCAATTTGTATTCGCGCTCCAGCGTCATGAGTATTGATGCCAATCTTTAACATACCTTTGCATACTTTGTAAGCAAAATATATTAAAAGATCATAAGATTGGATATATTAATTTAAATAAGTAATATTGCCGTCCTTAACTGCACAAAAAGTCCAGAAAATTTCAAGTGATTGCGTCATCAAACATGACATTACGGTATTCATGTTTTTCGTATAAGGGTAATTCATGAAAGCGGTCATTGGGTTGGTTGAGCAGGATCAGATTGTTCTTTTGTAGGAGAGAGTGCCCGTGATGAATAGTGAATTGTGATACAATTTTGAGTAATGAGTAGCATTTAAGATGAATTAAAATAATACTATGTTTTCTAAAGGTTTAATGGTTCTTTTCTAAATCTGGTAAAAAAAAAAAGAAAAGCAAATGTATTGTGAAAGTTTCAAGACATTTATAACATTAATTACATAGAAATAAGAAATTATTTTCATGATTTTGCTTACACCTCTGCTTTTGTTTCCATTATTTTTTGAAAATTTGTAAAACTCAATCAATTTAAAGGTTGAAAGTCATGAATTTCAAAGTATTTTTTTTTTTTTTTACATTTTCAATTATGTGGATAAAATTTGCGATGATTATTTGTTAAGTCATATGTTAAGAAAAAAACATATTAAATTAGAAAAAAAAAAACAAAATAAAAATCGATTGAATAACACCAAAAAAAAAGTTGTTGTATTGGAGTTTACCGTCGCTGCGATAGTATTTCAATCATACAGCGACGTCCGCTAATTACAGGTGAAGGAAGACCAGAGTTCACAGAGGTACCCGGGTAGAACCACTGACTTACCGCAAGCCGCTGGAAGGCTTCCTCACTGAAAAATCCGAAGTCCCTACCGGATTCGAACCCACAGCAGTGGGGGCTGAGAGATTGCAAAAAAAAATCTTGAGGATAGTATTATCTTCAAATTTTCCTGTTGTTTTACTGCATGGTTAAACAGTTGCGTAATCAAATAAGATCCAATTAATGCTTTCTTAATATCTTCTTAAGAAGATAAAAATGAAAAAAAAAAAAAAAAAAAATTTAAAGCTTATTAGCTCACATGAGCACAACGTGCTCAAGGTGAGCTTTTCTGATCGCCTTTTGTCCGGCGTCCGTCGTCCGTGCGTTAGTGCGTCCGTGCGTGCGTGCGTGCGCCGGCGTCAACAATTGCTTCAAACAACATCTCCTCTAAACGGCTTGGCCAATTTGAAAAATATTTGCAGGAATGTTCTTGGATGAAGCTCTATAAAGTTGAAATAAATGGTTCTGGTCCATTGCATAATTAGGTCACAGGAGTAAAATAGATTTTAAAAATGCAAACTTTGAAAATCTTCTTCTGCAAAACTGCAAGGCCTAGAGCTTAGATATTTGGTATGTAGCATCATCTTAGGGGCCACTCCAAGATTGTCAAATCATAGCCCTATGGTGATAAATGACCCGCACCAGGGGCCCACTTGTTTTACATAGAGTTATATAGAAAATCTTAAAAAATTTCTTCTATGAATCCATAAGGCCTAGGCTTGATATTTGGTATGTAGCATCATCTTATGGGCCACTACCAAGTTTGTACAAATCATACCCCTATGGTGATAAATGACCCCGCACCAGGGGTCACTTGTTAGCTCACCTGAGCACAACGTGCTCATGGTGAGCTTTTGTGATCGCCTTTTGTCGTGTCCGCGTCCGTGCGTGCGTGCGTGCGTGCGTCCGTCGTCAACAATTCTTTAAACAACATCCCCTTCTAAACTACTCACGGGATTTTGATAAAAACTTCACAGGAAGTTCATTATGGGGCCCTTTTCCAAAGTTTTAAAATTATTTGATTGGCCCAAAAATCTAGGTCACAGGAGCTAAAAATAGATTTTAAAAATGAAAATTTTAAAAATCTTCTTCTCCCAAAACCACAAGGCCTAGCCTTTTGATTTTTGGTATGTAGCTGATCTTATGACTCTTACCAAGATTGTTCAAATTATGGCCCTGGGTCAAAATTGGACCCCGCCCCCGGGGTCACTTGATTTAACATAGGCTAATTTAGGAAAAACTTGAAAAAATTTCTTCTCCCAAACCACAAGGCCTAGCCTTTTAATTTTTGGTATGTAGCATGATCTTTGACTCTCTACCCCAAAATTGTTCAAATTATGACCCCGGGGTCAAAATTGGCCCAACCCAGGGGTCACTTGATTTAACATAGGCTAATATAGGAAAAACTTGAAAAATCTTCTTCTCAGAAACCACAAGGCCTAGGGTTTAGTATTTGGTGTGCAGCATTGTCTATTTTGATCACTACCAAGTTTGTTCAAATCATGGCCCCGGGGCAAATTTGACCCCGCCCCAGGGGTCACCTGATTTTACATAGGCTAATATAGGAAAAACTTGAAAAAACTTCTTCTCAGAAACCACAAGTCCTAGCCTTTTGATTTTTGGTATGTAGCATGATCTTATGACTCTCTACCAAGATTGTAAAAATTATGACCCTGGGGTCAAAAAATTTGGCCCCGTCCCAGGTGTCACTTGATTTAACAAAGGCTACTATAGGAAAAACCTTGAAAAAACTTCTTCTCAGAAACCACAGGCATAGAGTTAAGATATTTGGTGTGTAGCATTGTTGGTGGATCTCTACCAAGTTTGGTTCAAATCATGACCCTGGGGGCAAAATTGGCCCCGCCCCAGGGGTCACTTGATTTAACATATGCTAAATAGGAAAACTTGAAAAATCTTCTTCTCAGAACCACAAGGCCCGGGGTTTAGATATTTGGTGTGCAGCATGTCTAGTAGATCACAACCAAATTTGTTCAAATCATGGCCCTGGGGTCAAATTTGGCCCGCCCCAGGGGTCACTTGATTTAAAAATAGCTAATATAGGAAATACTTGAAAAAATCTTCTTCTCAGAAACCACAAGGCCTGGAGTTTAGATAATTGGTATGTAGCATGATCTTATGACTCTCTACCAAGATTGTTCAATTATTGACCCGGGGTCAAAATTGGCCCCCCCGGGGTCACTTGATTTAAAAGGCTAATATAGGAAAAACTGAAAAATCTTCTTCTCAGAAAACCACAAGGCCCAGGGTTTAGATATTGGTGTGCAGCATTGTCTATTAGATCACTACCAAATTTGTTCAAATCATGCCCCCGGGGTCAAATTTGGCCCCGCCCCAGGGGTCACCTGATTTTACATAGGCTAATATAGAAATAACTTGA
The DNA here is from genome assembly GCA_021229015.1 of Solen grandis. NCBI lineage: Eukaryota > Metazoa > Mollusca > Bivalvia > Adapedonta > Solenidae > Solen > Solen grandis. The sequence goes on from CM037778.1 coordinate 9,391,263, forward strand.
AAATTCTTCTTTTTAGGAAACTAGGGAAAAAACATTGGCCTGGCATTTAGATATTTTGGTTTAAAATATTGGCCCTCCCCCGGATCACTTGATTTTACATAGACTTATTTTGGAAAAAATCTAGAAAAAATTTCTTCCAAAAACCACAAGGTCTGGAGTTTAGATATTTGGTATGTAACATGGGCTAATAGACCTCTACCCAGTTTGTTCAAATCATGACCCTGGGGTCAAAAATTGGGTCTGCCCCCGGGGTCACTTGATTTTACATAGCCAATGATATCAGGTGAGCGATCCCGGGCCATCATGGCCCTCTTGTTTTCATAGGTTATATTTGGGAAAAACTTAAAAAATCTTCTTCCATGAATGCTACGGCCTAGAGCTTAGATATTTGGTATGAAGCATCATCTTATGGGCCACTACCAAGATTGTACAAATCATAGCCTATGGTGATAAATGGGCCCCGCACCAGGGGTCACTTGTTTTACATAGAGTTATATAGGAAAAAACTTAAAAAATCTTTTCTAATGAATCCATAAGGCTAGAGCTTAGATATTGGTAATGTAGCATCATCTTATGGCCACTACCAAAATTGTACAAAATCATAGCCCAATGGTGATAAATTTACCCGCACGGGGTCACTTGTTTTACATAGAGTTATATTTGGAAAATCTTAAAAAATTTTTCTTCTATGAATCCATAAGGCCTAGAGCTTAGATATTTTTGGGATGAAGCATCATCCTTATGGGCCACTACCCAAAATTGTACAAAAACATAGCCCTATGGTGAAATGACCCGCACCAGGGGTTTTTTGTTTTACATGAGTTAAAATAGAAAATCTTAAAAAATCTTCTTTCTATGAATCAATAAGGCCTAAGCTAAGTTTTTGGTATGTAGTGCATCTAATGGTTCATTACAAAGATTTTCAAAGTCTTGGCCCTACGTGATAAATGACCCCGGCCAATCTTCTCTGAAACCATATGGGCCCCTTGCTTTTAGATTTTGGTGTGTAGATTGTCAGGGGTAAAAGTTTTAGTTAAATTTTATCAGAATCCTTTTGTTTAAAAAAACCCTTTACATCAGTTGAAAGCAATTTGGTA
>CM037778.1:9392459-9441472 GCA_021229015.1 Solen grandis
CTAAAACTGCGTGACTTGTGTTCATATGTTAATTATGATAATTAAATATCTAAACACCAGTTATATCAAATTAAACTAATGATATTCGTAAACATTTAATGTGGCTTCTGTTACTTTTTTGAACAGTATAGAAAATCCAGGTAAGACAGAGGTGTGAACAGTAGATGAAGAAGGTGTGAAATCTAAAAGTTGGGAAAGTGAGACTAAACCTTCTAAACATGGTCTCTTTAAAACACAACTCAAGTTTCTAAACAGGTAAAAGTGCTTAAGGCAAGGATTTTCTGGTACAGTGATTTTTGCAAGAGTTATGGGGAGAAAGAAAAAAGGATTCAAATTGATACTGCTATTTGACCTACTGTCATATTGGAAGCATTTTTAGGGTTCTATCTCTGTTCAGCTAAATTAATTGGTCTTACAGACTTCATTATGAGGTTATGCTTACAGAAATGTTAAAAGCAATAATTAAAAGACCCCTCTTGGTCTTTATATTTTGTGGCGGCGTATATTGTGGCATCACTGGCACTCTTGTTACAAGATTTGTGTCCCTTGAAACTTAGTCTCTGTAGCAGATTGATATTGCTGCCTTGTGAACGCAACTCCTCCTACATTTCTGAATGAATCTTTTCAAAACTTGGTCAATGTCATTACTATAATGAGTAGATGTGCATGAAGTGGCAATTTTCCGGTCCATTGATTTTTACAAGATTTGTGTCCCTTGAAACGTAGTCTCTGTAGCTTATTGATATTGCAGCCTTGTGAACGCATCTCCTCCTACATTTCTGAATGAATCTTTTCAAAACCTTTATTTTGATTCTATTTCTTATATTTTTTTGCAAAACATAATAAGTTTAATGTATTGCAGCCTCTAGATATCTACTAGTTTGCATCTGAAAACTGTCCTTTATCTAGCAGAGCATCTGATCTTTGAAAGGTGCAGCTATACATATGTTGCTCACCCATTTTGACATCTTTGATGCAGTGTCTGCCAAACCACAATTTGAAATGCAATATCCCAGCTAGGCTTAGTTGTTAAAATTTCTTCTGCTTTGGGACAAAAAGGTATGACACGAAAGGGGTGGGGGCATAAATCGATATATGTTATAGAAGGGATACTACTCCAGGCTGACCTAGATTCATACTTTCTTCGGAAAAATGCTAATATCTAACTCATTAATGAAGGTATCTTTAAAGACTTTGCACCTATTGCTAGTGTATACATTTATGTAACAGAAAAAAACCCAGAAAATCACACCTTTTTCAACAATGCAAACGTAACTATCATGCAACAAAACCCGCTTTGCGAAACTTTCCTAATTTTCCAGCACAACACTGCGATAGGACGAGGTAAACCTATGCAATAAATCCATAAAATAAATTATTTGTTCACATCAGCATGCATAATTGCTCCTCGGTCTCAAGGAATTCAGGGCCATCATGGCGTTCTTGTTTAAATCTGGTGGGAGCACTGTAAAAGGTGATGGCCAGTGTTTATGTTGTGTAGAAACACTTGTTTAAATAAAATTCAATTTTAATTATTATAACCAATATGCCTCTGGAGTGAAGACATTATCCTAGAAATTTTTTAATTCAAAATTCAAAAAAGGCCTTAAACTTCTATATTTTTTTTAGCTCACCTGAGCACATGTGCTCAAGATGAGCTATGAAGATCGATGAATGTCCGTCCGTCCGTCGTCCACAATTAGTTTGTTTGCACTCTAGCATCTTCATTTCTTAAGCAATCATCTTCAAACGGTATGACAATGTTTATTACCAAAATATCTTGTTCTAGTTTGATTATGCCTGATATTGGCCTTTTATGTCGGGAGTTATGCCCATTTTAATGTTTAAATTTGTTTAAAGCCATTATTTCTCAGTCAAGTTTGACTTCAAATTTCGACCACAAGCACTGTGGGAATATAAATGATCTCATGGATTATGTATTCAGTACAGCTATGCCTTTATTTAGTAAGAAGGCAGTTTTTCTCAGGTGAGTGCCTTGGCCCTCTTGTTTAAAAAATCCTATATTTTTCCTATATTTTTATAAAAACTCATTTGGCAGCCTTTAATGTTTAAAAAGAAATAAAAAAACATATGAGATGGAAATAAAATAAAAAAAAATACTCTTGTTTTTAGCTCACCTGATCACAACGTGCCCAAGGTGAGCTTTTGTGATTGTCCAACGTACGTCGTGCGTCGTCAACAATTTGACTTGTTAACCCGCTAGAGGCCACTTTTTTGGCCCAATCTTCACGTAACTTGATCAGAATGTTTTTCTTCATAAAATCTTGGGAAGTATAAAATTGGGTCATATGGGGTCAAAAAGTAGGTCACAAGGTCAAATCTTCAAAATACTTTGTTAACACTCTAGAGAGCACATTTTTGGCCATATCTTCATAAAACTTGGTCTGAATGTTTATTTTCATAAAATCAAGGACAAGTTTGAAGTTGGATCATGTGGGGCCAAAAAGTAGGTCAATATGAAAAATGCAACATATTTTACTCATTTATAATCAGGTCAGTGATTCAGGGCCATCATGGCCCTCTTGTTTATTTTTCAATTTGATATTCATGTTTCAGCAATTCATCAGGTGAGATTTTTTTTATTATTTACAACTTATTAGTTCAAATCATAACCATGGGGTCAAATGCGCCCCGCCCCAGGGTTACTTGGTTTGATATAGACTTACCACTTGGCTTTGTACGCTTTGTTACATAACCATGGGGGACACCGTGGCCGAGCGGTTACAACCGTGGACTACAAATCTCTCAGCCCTTCAAGGCTGTGGGTTCGAATCCCGGTAGGGAATTATTTCATGTGAGGAAGCCTTCCAGTTGGCTTGCGGTAGGTCGGTGGTTCTACCCGGGTACCTCTGTGTACTCGGGGTCTTCCTCCACCTGTAATTAGCTGGACGTCGCTATATGATTGAAATACTATCGCAGCGACGGTAAACCCCAATACAACAACACAACATAACCATGGCCTCAGGCACAGTTTTAGATCAAACTTTGACCTTGATCGTGGCCCCAATTACCATCATGTACTTTTGAAGTTTTAAGCTATATCCTTCAAATTTTGACCACAGGTAGTGATAGATTGTTTTTTGGTACTGTTTTGTGTATTGAACCTTGACCTTTTTATGACCTGTACCAAGTCGTTGACGACACCATTACTACAGAGCATAAATAAGAAAGAATGTTTTACTAAAGATCTGCTTTCAATTGTTTACAAAAAAACAACAACAAAAAAACAACCAAAAAAAACATGATTTACACATTCAGCATAACTTTGTGACGTTTTTCGAGGAATCAGTTACTTGACAGATAAACAAACTCTGATATGGATTCAGATTATTTCGTTCGAAGCGACGGTAAGCTCAAATACTTGTAGTCAAGTCAAATTATTTCGTCGGTGGTTCAACCCGGATGCCTCCGTGCATTGTGGGTCTTCCTCCACCTGTAATTAGCTGGACGTCTCTATATGACTGAAATACTGTCGAAGCGACGGTAAACTCAAATAGTCAAGTCAAATTATTTCCGTGTTCGGTAATTCTCGCCAATGCTAATAGATAATGAGAGTATTTTGATATTAAATGACATGATTTGGTCAACATTTCCAATGCGTTCAATTTTTATTTGACAGCAGATATTTACAACTTAAATACCAATTGCGTTAATCTACAATATATCCGTTAATCTTAATCACAGGCTGTTAATCATAGGGGTCATCATGAAACATAATGATCCTTTAAGCAGCGATCTTACAATTTGCACCACTGGTGTTGTTTGATTTATGGAATTCAAAAGATGTTGCTGTATTTCTTTTGGATTATGTATTCAGCAAGGCCATGCTATGCTATAGAAATGCGTCAAAGATTTTCAGGGTCATCTTGTCCCTTTTGTCTTTGATTGACTGAGTTTATAGTTCCTGTTCTAAGAAACCGCTCCTTGATGTAAGCAATAGCGTGCGGTATGCCGTGTTAAACCTCAGTCGTCTCAAGTAGAACACACCGTTGGCATTGACTACCAGGACTATCTCTAGTTCATTTTAACTGAAACCTGAGTGCTGATAGTTAAATAGAGACGCTGTGGTTTGATCAAGATATTTATACGCTTGAACGCTAAAGCAACTGTATTTTATGTGTTCAGATTACCCCAGAATCCAGCTTTTGAATGATGCTATGTTTGTTTTTATTTTAAAGGATGTTAAAATATCTTTCCAACTGACATGATTGTGTTATCCTATTACATTGCATTTAGATGCGTCTACATTCAGTATAGGGGTCAAAATACACAAAAAGCGTGATGACCGCACTATGCATGTGCAAATGAAGATAACATGAATCACCGCCTATGTATACATACTGCAAGTGAAAATCGGGCGAAATTGCTCTTCGGGCTATCATGTAAAACCGAGAGATAGTGCCAAATTATAAACTTATAAACTGTACAAATTATGTACACAGTAGCTTTTGCGTTTAAGTTTATATATGTACACAGTAGCTTTTGCGTTTAAGTTTATATATGTACACAGTAGCTTTTGCGTTCAAGTTTATATAACATTTATTTCTATCACCTTTGCAGAGGTCTACGTTCTATTGTGTAACATAAATTCTTTTTTAACGTTACTTTCTGAAACAAAGTCCCAACCATTCACTCGCTTTATATACACCTGGAAAAAAGTTATGCGCCCCTGATATTTTGGTCTATGGTACACTACAGGTCAACGCGTATTAAATTAACTTTTTTGCATTTGGCACGAATAATATTCCATAAGTAGGTTTTAAACTTTGATACACGGTGGCAATAATTGCACACACACATACATATATATATAGGCGAGAATATCATGCATCCCGTGGTTTCTGCAAAACGCAGTATTCCTATGAAACATATTCGCGTATATGTAACGCATATATTTCATTGTTCAGCCATTGTAGCGTAAAGATGGCTAGAAGACAATTATCGGAAGCTCAAAGATGCAAATTGTAGTCTTACAAAGTGATTGGCCGCCAAGTTGGCTGCCACTACACTGTGTCAGCAGGCTGATAAGGAAGCATCGTCAGACCAACGATGTCAAGGATATGCCAAGGTCAGGACGACCTTGTGTAACGTCACAACGAGAGGATCGGGCCCTGGTTCGATTAGTACGACGAGAACACCTTTCTACGAGTACTCGTCTTAAGCGTCAATGGCTGCCTCATCGACGCCAGTCTCTGAAAACGCTTCGAAATCGGTTTAGGGAAGAGGGATTAGCCTCAATGAGAGTTATTAAGCGCCCTTTGCTGACAGATGAGCATCAAAGAACCCGCTTACGATGTAGTTTGGCGAGACAGGGTTGGAATTTCAGGACATGGCGTCGAATCCACTGGTCGGATGAAAGCCGGTTTTTTTTTTTTTGCATGTTACAGATGGTCGAATGAGAGTCTGGCGACACAGAAACACAGCTTTCGTACCAAGGAACATCAAGCCGACTGTTCCTTACGGTGGAGCTTCTGTAATGGTGTGGGGCTGTGTTTGACTTGATGATAAGATGGACTTAGTTACCATACAGGGTAGATTGACAGGTGAACGTTACATTCACGATGTCTTGGAGCCGGTAGTTGTGCCTCATTTTGAGAACCATCGGCTTGACTAGGCCTTTGTACATGGACGACAATGCTAGTTCAAGGGCAGTGGCGGCCTATCTCCAACGTAATGCGATTGAGACTATGACCTTGTCAGGTAGAAGCCCAGATTTGAATCTACTGGGGCATATTTGGGGCATTATTGGGCGTCGCATGCAGAAAATGGAGCCTCCTGCACAGAATCTGAACGAACTAGAAGCAGCTCTGCTTCGCGGGTGGCGACAGCTGACCATTCACCGAATTCGACGTTTGACAGGAGGCATGAGAAGTAGGGTCGAGCCAGTCATCCGCACACGTGGAGGTTCACTCGGTATTGAACAAGTGAGTAACAAACTTAATCTAGTGACTCAAAATGACATTATTTATTGCATTAAATACTGCATTTTCTGATCAGGTTTTGCTTTGTTATATTGCCACAGTGTTGATATTGATTAATTTACCATTTTTAGGTATTTTGGTATCAGAGTTTTCATGAGAAAGTTTAATACTGAGAATATTGTAAAAAATCAAGGGGGTGCTTGACTTTTTTCTAGGTGTATATATGGACTTAAATTTAATGGCTTTTGATATATAGACGACTAACCTATAAATTGTATTGCACAAGACTTTCTCATCCAAGGATACACTGGTATTGATATTCATTGTACGTTTATATTGTTAAAATTATGCAGGTGATTTCATTTTAATTTTTTGAAAATGGAGTTGATAGGTGTCATATCTGTCAAATATTGAAATTGAATACTCAAAACGGGGCGCGAGGGTCAATTACCAAAAATATACATATCTTCACGGGATCTAAATTGGAAATGGTCAAAGTGGAAATAGCCGGTAGCTGCGAGGTAAACCAAAAGGATTCTTTAAGAATGCTGCCCGTCTTTCTCGTGTGTCTTCTCTGTTTCCGTAGTCTTTCAATCCTTCAGAACTGGTAAAGTTGATTCTTCCCAGGCTTATTAGCTCTTCCCTTCCAGTAGTGTCACTTGCGGTTACACTGATATCAAAGGGATCTCGTTTGTTCGCCAAGATATATATTCTCGTCTGGTGTCTCACTTAACTTCATAGGGGTCATTTTCCTTCGTCTGTCTGTCCGTCCGTCTGCCTGTCACACTTTTTCCGTCACGCTTCAGCTGTTGACACATGTGTTGTAAAGAACACTTGTCTATCACCAAAGCATAGGCTTGTCTTATTTGATCATCTTGTATCAATATTTAATCACGCGAGCGATGTCTGAGGCAGGCCATTGCGAAAATGCACGTATGCAGGTTAGAAAGTGCATGTGTACGTACTTGCAACCAACTTCGAAATAGACCAGGCGACATTTTTTAAACAGTGAAATACTGGTTCAGATATTAAAAGTTATTATAAATAAATGCATCAAAAAATTTAACAATGTTGTGTGTGTGTTTGTGTGTGTGTGTGCGCGTGCGCTAAAATATCCAGGGTACATCATTACGGTAATTTATACAGCACTGATGTATATACTGCATTGAGAAATCTTTCAGCTTGTAGTCACGTGATGTGTATTTATATGCTGATCATTGCTGTTGTCGTAAATGATAAAACTGATAAAGTCATCATTGATAAATCCTTCATATCAAAATCAATAACATATTGGATGTGTGAGGACATCACTAAACTCTTCATTACAAAACAATACCAGTCCAGTAAAGGTAATATATCGACACTGGACCTGGTCAATGAGCTCTTTTTTTTTTTCTTTTTTTCGTAATTGCTCGGAAGTACGTATGTCAAATGTGCAGAAGTCTATAAAAGGAACAATTCTTCAGATGTTTTCTCCTTATATCACTATATCAAAGAAATACACCAATTAAATGCTGTTCGAATCGATGTCATTAGTGTTGCATTATGAATATTTTATTTCTTGTATATCTCTCTGTTTGTATCCTTATTGAGTGCGAAAACAATCTAGTTTTAGTTGGACTGGATAGCTGGATAGTCAACTAATAATGTATTTAAAACTTTTAATGCTTTTCCTATAATATATGCTTGATATTTTTAAAATCTATCACATAAGTTACAGTCTTAACCTAAATAAAAACCTAGTAACTTGGACGTGAGTATCCACTGCTACGCAGTGAATACAAAAGTTGTCGATGCCAGTAAATGTTTGACAGAAAGTTCACCTCGTGACCATAAAAATTGTAAAGTGTGCAATGCAGTTGATGACAAATATAGCTGTCTTTTAAAATTCACTTTATACTTACCCATCCGGACATGTATATATGTATAAGTGTATGCATGTAATAGTTTATATAAATAGCAGTTTATACGAGGGTTCAAAAATAAACAGCACAGCGACGATAACGTTCATGTTGTTTTATTAATAGATATACACGTATGATAAAACTTTGGTGTAAGGTATTATCTTAAAGTAATATTCTTGTTATTATTTTGTATAGAAGTCTTTCAAGCTCAGCGAATAACAGTAGAAAGAATTGGGCATTTAATGTGAAGTTTTTGTTAGATAATTATGGATTTTCACATGTTTGGAGTAATCCGCACATCATAGAACTTAAGAATTTCCATATTTTATTTACATCTAGAATAATAGATGTATTAAGACAGAACTGGTATAACACTATGGTAAATTGTAATACTTTATGCACTTATAAATGTTCCAATAAAGACAATTTTGGATATGTTATCAGTAAATTTAGCACAGTTTTAACACGATTGAGATTATCTTCACATAAATTAAGAATTGAAACAGGACAAAACAGTCAAAATAAAACAGAAAGAGCTCATCGACTATTTTTCACTTTGTAATGCTAGGGATATTGAAGATGAATATCACTATATTATGGTATGTCCTGAACATGTTAATCTTAGAAAATGTACATTAAGAAATATTACATAAAACGTCCAAGTATGTTTAAATTTGTTCAATTCCTCTCTTCATCTAATAGGAATGATATATTTTAACTTTGTAAATATGTCTTTGAAGCTATGCAACATAGAAATACACATGTTATTTCGATAATTATGTGAAATTACTATCGTATTTTTATTTGTTTTCATTTATTAATTTCAAAATTTAAAAGTCCATCCTCAATTGTAAGGTAGAAATTTATGGCAAAAATAAGTGAATCATTGCATGATATATTTGATGTATTTATATTGATCATTTGATTATCTATTTATACATAATATATACATGGTATGACAAGAAACTGTAAGTTTACGTCAATAAAATATACTGTCTGTCTTTATTATACGTACATGATTTTACTAACACCATAAATCGGAACATGTAGTGTACACACAGCGAAAAAATCAATAAAATATATTAACAAATAACAATTTTATGATAATTACATAGAGAATACTAGGTTAGTGTTGGATAAAGATATAGAGAATACTAGGTTAGTGTTGGATAAAGATATAGAGAATACTAGGTTAGTGTTGGATAAAGATATAGAGAATACTAGGTTAGTGTTGGATAAAGATATAGAGAATACTAGGTTAGTGTTGGATAAAGATATAGAGAATACTAGGTTAGTGTTGGATAAAGATATAGAGAATACTAGGTTAGTGTTGGATAAAGATATAGAGAATACTAGGTTAGTGTTGGATAAAGATATAGAGAATACTAGGTTAGTGTTGGATAAAGATATAGAGAATACTAGGTTAGTGTTGGATAAAGATATAGAGAATACTAGGTTAGTGTTGGATAAAGATATAGAGAATACTAGGTTAGTGTTGGATAAAGATATAGAGAATACTAGGTTAGTGTTGGATAAAGATATAGAGAATACTAGGTTAGTGTTGGATAAAGATATAGAGAATACTAGGTTTAGTGTTGAATAAAGATATAGAGAATACTAGTTTAGTGTTGGATAAAGATATAGAGAATACTAGGTTAGTGTTGGATAAAGATATAGAGAATACTAGGTTAGTGTTGGATAAAGATATAGAGAATACTAGGTTAGTGTTGGATAAAGATATAGAGAATACTAGTTTAGTGTTGGATAAAGATATAGAGAATACTAGGTTAGTGTTGGATAAAGATATAGAGAATACTAGGTTAGTGTTGGATAAAGATATAGAGAATACTAGGTTAGTGTTGGATAAAGATATAGAGAATACTAGTTTAGTGTTGGATAAAGATATAGAGAATACTAGGTTAGTGTTGGATAAAGATATAGAGAATACTAGTTAGTGTTGGATAAAGATATAGAGAATACTAGTTTAGTGTTGGATAAAGATATGAGAATACTAGTTAGTGTTGGATAAAGATATAGAGAATACTAGGTTGTGTTGGATAAAGATATAGAGAATACTAGGTAGGTTGGATAAGGTTTAATAAGAGAATTATGGTTAGTGTGGATAAGATATAGAGGAATACTAGTTTAGTGTTGGATAAAGATATAGAGAATACTAGTTAGTGTTGGATAAAGATATAGAAATACTAGGTTAGTGTTGGATAAAGATATAGAGAATATAGTTAGTGTTGGATAAAGATATAGAGAATACTAGGTTAGTGTTGGATAAAATATAGAGAATATAGTTAGTGTTGGATAAAGATATAGAGAATACTGGTTTTGTTGGATAAAGATTAGTGATAAGGTTAGGTTGGATAAAGATATAGAGAATACTGTTAGTGTTGGATAAAGATATAGAGAATACTAGTTTAGTGTTGGATAAAGATATAAGATACTAGTTAGTGTTGGATAAAGATATAGAGAATACTAGGTTAGTGTTGGATAAAGATATAGAGAATACTAGGTTGTGTTGGATAAGTATAAGAGATATAGTTTAGTGTTGGATAAGATAGAGATATAGTTTGTGTTGGATAAGATAAGAGAATACTAGTTAGTGTTGATAAAGATATAGAGAATATAGTTATGTTGGATAAAGTATGAAATATAGGTTGTGTTGGATAAAGATATAGAGATACTAGTTTAGTGTGGATAATATAGAGATACTAGTTAGTGTTGGATAAAGATATAGAGAATACTAGGTTAGTGTTGGATAAAGATATAAGAATATAGTTTAGTGTTGGATAAAGATAAGAATACTAGTTAGTGTGGATAAAGATATAGAGAATACTAGGTTAGTGTTGGATAAAGTATAGAGAATACTAGGTTAGTGTTGGATAAAGATTAGAAATATAGGTTAGTGTTGGATAAAGATATAGAGAATACTGTTAGTGTGGATAAAGTATAGAGAATACTAGTTAGTGTTGGATAAAGATAGAGATATGTTAGTGTGGATAAGATATAGAGATTGTTAGTGTGATAAGATATAGAGAATACTAGTTAGTGTTGGATAAAATATAGAGAATACTAGTTAGTGTTGGATAAAGATATAGAGATACTAGGTTAGTGTTGGTAAAGATATAAGAATACTAGTTAGTGTTGGATAAAGATATAGAGAATACTAGGTTAGTGTGGATAAAGATTAGAGAATATAGTTAGTGTTGGAAAGATATAGAGAATAAGTTAGTGTTGGAAAAGATATAGAGAATACTAGTTAGTGTTGGATAAAGATATAGAGAATACTAGGTTAGTGTTGGATAAAGATATAGAGATACTAGTAGTGTTGGATAAAGATATAGAGAATACTAGTTAGTGTTGGATAAAGATATAGAGAATACTAGGTTAGTGTTGGATAAGATATAGAGATATAGTTAGTTTGGTAAAGTATGGAATATAGGTTTAGTGTTGGATAAAGATATAGAGAATACTAGGTTAGTGTTGGATAAAGTATGAGAATACTAGTTAGTGTTGGATAAAGATATAGAGAATACTAGTTTAGTGTTGGATAAAGATATAGAGAATACTAGTTAGTGTTGGATAAAGATATAGAGAATACTAGTTAGTTGGAAAAGATAGAAAATATTGTGGTTGGAAAAGATATAGAGAATCTAGTTGGTTGGATAAAGAATAAGTTATTTGTAGTTGATAAAGATATAGAGATAAGATTTGGATAAAGATTAGAGTTAGTTATGATAAAGATATAGAGAATACTAGGTTAGTGTTGGATAAAGATATAGAGAATACTAGGTTAGTGGTTGGATAAAATATAGGAATATAGTTAGGTTGGTAAAGTATAGAAATATAGTGTGGTAAAGATTAGAGATACTAGGTTAGTGTTGGATAAAGATATAGAGAATACTAGTTAGTGTTGGATAAAGATATAGAGAATACTAGTTAGTGTTGGATAAGATATAGAGATATAGGTTAGTGTTGGATAAGATATAGGAATACTATTAGTGTTGATAAAATAAAGAATACTGTTAGTGTTGGATAAAGATATAGAAATATGTTATGTTGGATAAATAAAGATTAGTTATGTTGATAAAGATATAATACTAGTTAGTGTTGGATAAGATATAGAGAATACTAGGTTAGTGTTGGATAAAGATATAGAGAATACTAGGTTGGTTGATAAAGATATAGAGATATAGGTTAGTTGGATAAAGTATAGAATATAGTTATGTGGAAAAGTTGAGAATATAGTTTAGTGTTATAAAGATATAGAGAATATAGTTTAGTGTTGGATAAGATATAGAGAATACTAGTTAGTGTTGGATAAAGATATAGAGAATACTAGTTAGTGTTGGATAAAGATATAGAGAATACTAGGTTAGTGTTGGATAAAGATATAGAGAATACTAGTTAGTGTTGGATAAAGATATAGAGAATATAGGTTGTGTTGGATAAAGATATAGAGATATAGTTAGGTTGGATAAAGATATAGAGAATACTAGTTAGTGTTGGATAAAGATATAGAGATACTAGTTTAGTGTTGGATAAAGATATAGAGAATACTAGTTAGTGTTGGATAAAGATATAGGAATTAGTTAGTTTGGATAAAGTATAAGATATAGGTTTAGTTTGGTGTTGAGATATAGTTAGTGTTGGATAAAGATATAGAGATACTAGTTAGTGTTGGATAAAGATATAGAGAATACTAGTTAGTGTTGGATAAAGATATAGAGAATACTAGGTTAGTGTTGGATAAAGATATAGAGAATACTAGTTAGTGTGGATAAAGATATAGAGATACTAGTTAGGTTGGATAAAGATATAGAGAATATGGTTATGTTGGATAAAGATATAGAGAATACTAGTTTAGTGTTGGATAAAGATAAGAGAATACTAGTTTAGTGTTGGATAAAGATATAGAGAATACTAGTTAGTGTTGGATAAAGATATAGAGAATACTAGGTTAGTGTTGGATAAAGATATAGGAATACTAGTTTAGTGTTGGTAAAGATATAGAGATACTAGTTTAGTGTTGGATAAAGATATAGAGATACTAGTTAGTGTTGGATAAAGATATAGAGAATACTAGGTTAGTGTTGGATAAAGATATAGAGAATACTAGTTTAGTGTTGGATAAAGATATAGAGAATACTAGGTTAGTGTTGGATAAAGATATAGAGAATACTAGTTAGTGTTGGATAAAGATATAGAGAATACTAGGTTAGTGTTGGATAAAGATATAGAGAATACTAGTTTAGTGTTGGATAAAGATATAGAGAATACTAGGTTAGTGTTGGATAAAGATATAGAGAATACTAGTTAGTGTTGGATAAAGATATAGAGAATACTAGTTTAGTGTTGGATAAAGATATAGAGAATACTAGGTTAGTGTTGGATAAAGATATAGAGAATACTAGTTTAGTGTTGGATAAAGATATAGAGAATACTAGTTAGTGTTGGATAAAGATATAGAGAATACTAGTTTAGTGTTGGATAAAGATATAGAGAATACTAGGTTAGTGTTGGATAAAGATATAGAGAATACTAGGTTAGTGTTGGATAAGTATAGAGAATACTAGTTAGTGTTGGATAAGATATAGAGAATACTAGTTAGTGTTGGATAAAGATATAGAGAATACTAGTTAGTGTTGGATAAAGATATAGAGAATACTAGTTAGTGTTGGATAAAGATATAGAGAATACTAGGTTAGTGTTGGTAAGATATAGAGAATATAGGTTAGTGTTGGATAAGATATAGAGAATACTAGTTAGTGTTGGATAAAGATATAGAGAATACTAGGTTAGTGTTGGATAAAGTATAGAGAATACTAGGTTAGTGTTGGATAAAATATAGAGATACTAGTTTAGTGTTGGATAAAGATATAGAGAATACTAGTTAGTGTTGGATAAAGATATAGAGAATACTAGGTTAGTGTTGGATAAAGATATAGAGAATACTAGGTTAGTGTTGGATAAAGATATAGAGAATATAGGTTAGTGTTGGATAAGATATAGGAATACTAGGTTAGTGTTGGATAAAGATATAGAGAATCTAGGTTAGTGTTGGATAAAGATATAGAGAATACTAGTTTAGTGTTGGATAAAGATATAGAGAATACTAGTTAGTGTTGATAAAGATATGAGAATATAGGTTAGTGTTGGATAAAGAATAGAGAATACTAGGTAGTGTGGATAAAGATATAGAGAATACTAGTTAGTGTGGATAAAATATAGAATACTAGTTAGTGTTGGATAAAGATATAGAGATACTAGTTTAGTGTTGGATAAAGATATAGAGAATACTAGGTTAGTGTTGGATAAAGATATAGAGAATATAGTTAGGTTGGATAAGATATAGAGATACTAGGTTAGTGTGGATAAAATATAGAGAATACAGTTAGTGTTGGATAAAGATATAGAGAATACTAGTTAGTGTTGATAAAGATATATACTAGGTTAGTGTTGGATAAAGATATAGAGAATACTAGGTTAGTGTTGGATAAAGATATAGAGAATACTAGGTTAGTGTTGGATAAAGATATAGAGAATACTAGTTTAGTGTTGGATAAAGATATAGAGAATACTAGGTTAGTGTTGGATAAAGATATAGAGAATACTAGTTAGTGTTGGATAAAGATATAGAGAATACTAGGTTAGTGTTGGATAAAGATATAGAGAATACTAGTTTAGTGTTGGATAAAGATATAGAGAATACTAGGTTAGTGTTGGATAAAGATATAGAGAATACTAGGTTAGTGTTGGATAAAGATATAGAGAATACTAGTTTAGTGTTGGATAAAGATATAGAGAATACTAGTTTAGTGTTGGATAAAGATATAGAGAATACTAGTTTAGTGTTGGATAAAGATATAGAGAATACTAGTTTAGTGTTGGATAAAGATATAGAGAATACTAGGTTAGTGTTGGATAAAGATATAGAGAATACTAGTTTAGTGTTGGATAAAGATATAGAGAATACTAGTTTAGTGTTGGATAAAGATATAGAGAATACTAGTTTAGTGTTGGATAAAGATATAGAGAATACTAGTTTAGTGTTGGATAAAGATATAGAGAATACTAGTTTAGTGTTGGATAAAGATATAGAGAATACTAGTTTAGTGTTGGATAAAGATATAGAGAATACTAGTTTAGTGTTGGATAAAGATATAGAGAATACTAGTTAGTGTTGGATAAAGATATAGAGAATACTAGTTAGTGTTGGATAAAGATATAGAGAATACTAGTTAGTGTTGGATAAAGATATAGAGAATACTAGTTAGTGTTGGATAAAGATATAGAGAATACTAGTTAGTGTTGGATAAAGATATAGAGAATACTAGTTAGTGTTGGATAAAGATATAGAGAATACTAGTTAGTGTTGGATAAAGATATAGAGAATACTAGGTTAGTGTTGGATAAAGATATAGAGAATACTAGGTTAGTGTTGGATAAAGATATAGAGAATACTAGGTTAGTGTTGGATAAAGATATAGAGAATACTAGGTTAGTGTTGGATAAAGATATAGAGAATACTAGGTTAGTGTTGGATAAAGATATAGAGAATACTAGTTTAGTGTTGGATAAAGATATAGAGAATACTAGGTTAGTGTTGGATAAAGATATAGAGAATACTAGGTTAGTGTTGGATAAAGATATAGAGAATACTAGTTTAGTGTTGGATAAAGATATAGAGAATACTAGGTTAGTGTTGGATAAAGATATAGAGAATACTAGTTTAGTGTTGGATAAAGATATAGAGAATACTAGGTTAGTGTTGGATAAAGATATAGAGAATACTAGTTTAGTGTTGGATAAAGATATAGAGAATACTAGGTTAGTGTTGGATAAAGATATAGAGAATACTAGTTTAGTGTTGGATAAAGATATAGAGAATACTAGGTTAGTGTTGGATAAAGATATAGAGAATACTAGGTTTAGTGTTGGATAAAGATATAGAGAATACTAGGTTAGTGTTGGATAAAGATATAGAGAATACTAGTTTAGTGTTGGATAAAGATATAGAGAATACTAGTTTAGTGTTGGATAAAGATATAGAGAAGTTTAGTGTTGGATAAAGATATAGAGAATACTAGGTTAGTGTTGGATAAAGATATAGAGAATACTAGTTTAGTGTTGGATAAAGATATAGAGAATACTAGGTTAGTGTTGGATAAAGATATAGAGAATACTAGTTTAGTGTTGGATAAAGATATAGAGAATACTAGTTTAGTGTTGGATAAAGATATAGAGAATACTAGGTTAGTGTTGGATAAAGATATAGAGAATACTAGGTTAGTGTTGGATAAAGATATAGAGAATACTAGTTTAGTGTTGGATAAAGATATAGAGAATACTAGGTTAGTGTTGGATAAAGATATAGAGAATACTAGGTTAGTGTTGGATAAAGATATAGAGAATACTAGGTTAGTGTTGGATAAAGATATAGAGAATACTAGGTTAGTGTTGGATAAAGATATAGAGAATACTAGGTTAGTGTTGGATAAAGATATAGAGAATACTAGGTTAGTGTTGGATAAAGATATAGAGAATACTAGGTTAGTGTTGGATAAAGATATAGAGAATACTAGGTTAGTGTTGGATAAAGATAAGTTTATCCTGCGAGGCCAAGAAAATATAAACCGCGAGCCTTGGCGAGCGGTTAATTTTTTCTTTGTCGAGCAGGATAAACTTATCTTTATCCAACACTAACCTATTATTCTATTTATCCTATCATACTAACTAATATTTCTGATTATTTTAAATAAAAAAAATAAATAAAAAAAATGGATTCTCCCAACTATCACACTTTAGTATTCTTCCGCGTGTGTAAGCCAACGAACCGTTCTTCGTACCCTCCTAAGTAGTCCCAGGATTTTTAAAAAAAAGATTATAACAATTTATGCACTTTTCGAAATATTTTATCAAGCATATACGTTTAGGCATTTTCAACTTTCAAATACTCAAAAAAAGAAAGAAATATATTTAAAAAGAATAATATGTAACACGGTTGATCAGTCTACACATTTTTAACACATGTGAGTCGAAACATACTGTACACATCTCGACAGTATTCAAAATATCATTGGAACTATTAAACAAAACATGAATCGTCGCTGTGTGTGTAGTTATGGTTGTGGCTCAGACTTAGTTGTGTACATGGAAATGATGTATGTTAAATGTCGACCCATAAAATTGGGATGTTAGTGAATTGTTGCTGAGCATGTTGTGTGGTGGTGGGTGGGGTATTGGTGTGTGTATTTTGAAATGTAAAATATTAAAATAAATTAAAAAACATCATTAAAGTTTTTTGTTTGTTTATTTAATAAAATTTGACATTTATTCATGACAGCAGCATTTATCCCCCTTTTATTTCTACCAGTAAAATCGTAACATAAACTCTTTCTGCACTTCTTGAACTTTGAACTCAAGAAAGTAGTTCCGATGACGTCAGAGTATATAAAATTTCACGAATGAGTATAAAGCTAAGTTTATTCGATAGGCAGTTTATACCACGATGTGAATCTGATGATAGGATAAAAAATATTTTAAGTTGTGATAAACGCATGTTTAGACGATCATAAAAGATATATAGAGCAACCAGTCACGATTTTAAAACACGTCTTATAACATAAAACATTGTGTTTAAAAAAAGATACCTTTCTCATGTTCAACTCGTTAGAAAGAATTGAATGGACCGTTCCCACACTGACATCAAACATGACCGACAGCTCTCGAACTGTAAAACATCAGTCGTTCTTCAGCGTTTCTGCAAATGACGTCACCAATGTTCCGTCAATTTCTCTCTCTCTTTCCCCAACCAATCCCCCCCGTCCTTCCCTGTCGGTTATGTCGTTTTCGCCATTTTTTAATCGACATTTTTAACAAAAAAAAAAAAAAAAAAAAAAGAGAGACTTGCTGACATTGTGCCCGCCCTACGTTAGCTTGATTTTTTCAAACGCTGAAGATGGTGTACAGGAGCCTCTGTCCTATTTATTTTTTCAACAACCCTCGTATATCATCTTTATTATCATTATTTAGAAGAAAAAACACCACATTGTTGACTGTATTACATGTATTACTGTGTAAATGTTTCACTTAAATTTATAAGTCGTAGTACCATTTTTATTGAAGTTTAAAGATGTTTTATAAATTACATATCTTATATATATTATATATATATATAAATATTTCATATACATATCACACATTTGCCCACAATTTTCGTGTCTAGAATGTTTACATACTTTTGATTATTGATAATGTACTACACCTGTTTTTCCTGTGTTAGAAATAGCTTGTTGATTATGACAGTGCATTATGTGTTTTAATGATGATGATGATGATGATGATGATGGATCTAATAAATAAATACGTCACCTTCTTAAGAAATAAAGCTTTACGTTTTACGTACATTTCAATTTCAATTCAAATACATCCCTCTCCCTCTTTCTCTCTCTTATAGTTGAAATAGTAATTGCATCATTTTGATCTCACAATACCGTTATATGCAGATTGCCTTTGTTGTATATGATAATACCCGATGGGCTGTTTTAGATGAAAGTCAAATCTGCTCAAAAACATGCCTTAGATCTAACTCAGAAATTCCCATATCCTTAACTGTTTTCCTTAAGATATTCCTTAACCATAATTATTTTCTTAGATTCAGTCTAGATGAAAGCTTGCGTAAAAATATCTTAAAGATTGTAAGCAATACATACATGTACTTATGAATTGTCCTAAAATGGAAGAAAACGATTATTTCTCACAAAGTAACGACGAAATCTTAAAGTGAAGAAAATAATACTGCGTTTTTTAAAGTTAAGGTTAAATCTAAGAAAAAAATACGAAGATCTTTAGGAAATATTAAGCTATTTAAGATTTATCTTAAAGTCAGGATGTATATTGAATACTGCCCAAATTGCGGGTTATCATATCAGAAAGGTGAAGTGAAATAAAAATTCATATTTGATCCATCTTGACACAAATTGACTGTATAATTGTTTGTATCATAGTAAAGTTATCAATTCATCATTAAATTGCGATCATGGTCCTTCAAGTGATCGTGGAAATTTTATAGTAAATGCAAGCCTTTATAGACTTAGGGCAAAGGAGCCAGGTCAATGAATGCTTGCATGCACTGGCGCGATCTTTTAAAGCATTTGAAGGACCATGATTATAATTTAATGATGGAAATGATCTGTATACTATTATGTTCGTATGAAGGCACTAGGTAGATAAATAAAAGTTCGCAGTATTTAAGGTAGAGGTATGTCAAGTATTTTGATATGAATTTTCTTTATAATCCTACAATATTTCAACGCATGGGTGATCAAAGACTAAATTATACGAACGTTCTGACCTCGCATCATAAGTTGATTTTATAGTAACAGTTCATCAACATGAAGGTATCGTAAGAAATATGTATGCACGAAAATGAAAACTTAACTGCACATCACAACGTCATTTGTTGGCACCAGCTGGATGAATCTGGAAATGCTGTTGACTGTAACCAGTGGTTACAAGTACGTATTGGCTTTTCATTAATATTTTGCCAATCTGTTCTACCGGCGCTTTAGAGATATACACAGTCGTCCGAAGGACGTCTCGTCAAAATGATGGAAGATTTCAGAAATATGACACATTGGAATATATCTAACAATGTGACTAATAATTCAGCAGAAACGTCGGCAAGTGGAAACCTGAGTAGACCACTTCTGAAGTTTGTGTTGTTTGTTGGTAGCGTCACGGCGATCCTGAACGGTTTGGTGTTTGTTTCCGTGTTTGTGAAGCGGAACAGTCTGGCGAAGATCACGCATGTAATGTACCTTAGCTTCACTGATTCTCTTGTGGGCATCTCAACCGTCTTGGTATCACAAGTGGACAAATTTACAGGTATTGAAACCAGCTACATCGTGTGCGCCCCGTTCTTTTTCTGCTATGTAATATCACAGTGCGCATCTTTGTATCACGTGTTTACCATCGCCGTGCACAGGTTCATGGTCATTCGGAAAGTTCGATTTATATGGGTGCACAAAGTAAAGCCTATTTACTACATACCTCTCATCTGGATCATCTGCAGCATTCTCAACTGTGTCCCTTTCATAGTGTGGGCGAAAACAGAAGACACACGTAACGAATGTTCCTTAAATTCTTTATTTCGTGAGGACTATACAAAAGCAACGACATTCATAATAAGCATATATTACGCGGCCCTTGTGTTTACAAATTTTACCTATATTTTTATGTATATTCGCATTTCCCGAGCCATGCGTTCTGTTGCGCCCCATGAAAGCCATGAAATGCCCCAGCAGACAAATGCTCATGGAGTTTTAAATCAAGAGAATCAGCCGCCGACTACGGAAGGGTTTCGCAAAAAACAGCAATATCGGGCATTTGCAGCGATCGGAGTTTTGTTGCTACTTTTAAATATATTCACCATGCCAATGGTTGTTGGATACATAATAGAGGCGTCAGTACCATTTATAAAGCTTAGCCGAAACGATAAGTTTAGTCTCTTATTTGCTATGGTGTCCAATTCAGTTGTAAATCCTTTTATTTATGTTTTTCATTTCAGCCTCTACAGAGATCTCATTAAGACCGAAGTTTACAAGTTATCTTCTTATATATCAAATTTATTTCAATCTTTCTAACTGCTAGACTTACGTTCAACTTGATACATGAAAAATGGGGGAAAGTCATTTTGGTCTAGTGCTTTGGGGCGAAATATTGGTATTCTTCGTGCTAGAGAAATCGTATAAAACCATATTGGTAAAAATCGTTGTATTATACTAATAGGAGAAACGTTCTTGCATGTCTTATTGCATGTACTATTGTGGAAGATTTTTTGCTGGTTTCATTAAATACTTTGATCAGAGTAATATACCGACTCTATTATTTGTTGTTGTTTTTGTTTTGTTGTGCTTTTTTCTTCATTTCACATTATATGCTATGCTTAACACTCAATGAAAGGTTCAACAATGAATGATACATGGTCGTCACTATGTGTCGCGTAACACCAATTAGCTGACTAATGCCCTTGTGAGGGAATGAGGAGATGTATAGAGACACTTATTAGAGAAAAAGATGATCATAACAATTTTTTTAGTTAATTAAGTTAATTAGAATTTCGGGCAAAATCTCTCCACTGACACACACGGTGGCATAAAAAGGGCACAGAAGATATATTTTTGCACTAACTACTGCGGGCAAGTGAGCTAACTCATATATGCGAACTGCGTTAACGCGATAACTACTGCGTGCGAACGCGGTAGCTATCGCGTGCGCACATGACAAGTTGTTTGTTTCCACTAATACCTCCTAAAAATAGGGAAGATAGAATGGCAATTTTTTTTATTTTAAACCTTTTTTCCACCTTTGCTTACTTTTTTTAGAAGATGACTGTGACGAAAAGCAGCGTTTGCAACCGTGATTACCAGAGTGCTAGGGGGAAAAAAGTATAGGTCAGGATTCTTTTTTGCCTAAGAATCTTATATATACGGCAGAAAAATATGTTTAATATAAAGTGGTTTTGACAAAACTGGGTTTACATAAAAGAAATAAATAATGTCACCTTGTGTGATCGAGGGTGCCGTATGGACATTTTTAAGAAACGAATGAGGGAAAGGTGGGTGTGTGTGTGGGGGGGGGGGCAATTCCATGAAATAAATACAGTAGTCTTTAGCACATGTAAAAATTTTGCCCAGAATTGCTTTGTTTCAATTTCTGATGGTATCTGATATAACGGTTTTTTGGGGTATTTTTTACAGGGGGGTGCAAAAATGCACATTTCAAATTAAGTCTGAAGATACATTCATCAATTTTGGAATTTTTGGAAATGTAAAAGCCAATAATCTCAACAGGCGGTGTTTCAAGTAGCTCCCAATTTTTTTCCTGCAGTTTTTCTCTCCCTATCGTTCCATCCTTTGACATTTCATTCCTAATGGACAAACAAAGACCTAACAACCTAACAGAGATCCGCAACTCTGATATAGGTAAAGAGCAAGTCAAGAGAAGCTCTCGTTAAGTTACGTATAACATACAATGAAATAGAATGGTAGATAATTTTCAATGAATGAAAGTTTTGAAGAAATAAAATCATTTATTTTCGTTGACATTAAATTTCGTGGAATCTGTTATTAAATCAATTTCGTTGGTACATATATTCGTGGAACCATGTTCTAGAAAACATAAGGTCTATGAAATTAACAGTTTTCGTGGGGATAAATAGTCGTGGATAAAGTCATCCACGAAATCAACGAAAATTAGTTCCCCACGAAAATTAATGATTCTACAGTATTTCAAAATTTTCATTGATTTCTCTTCAGCATTTGATATATATTCGTTATCTTATATCAAGATTTTAGCATCCTTATTTTTTCGTCTTTAAAAAAACAATAAGAATTTATGTCTGATTCGTTCTGTAGGCAACGTCGTCATGACGATGCCATATCTTCCCACCAGAGGCATTTTTGTTCGGAAATTATTGTTTCTTTTGTAAAGAATATAAAATTGAAAGGGATGTACATGTCGTTATGAACGACCACGCGTCTGAATTATGGAAACATCTTTTATTTTTGATGACAAATAAACACACAGTTGTGGAAAAAAAAATATGATATTTGCGACGGTGTAAAACCCACAAGTTATATCTTTATGTATTTGAAAAAGGCGTGAGACTGCTAGAATATGTCAAAGAATGCGATTAATGAAGGAAAAATGTCTCCAGCTGTCTGAAAAATAATTTCAACAAAAGTCGAAAAATCTTTTCTCGATTTACAGTTTCTGGCAAATATTCATCCAAGTAAAGATGCGTGTTTGTTTTTATTTTATATCATTTTGAATCTGGAACCATTCATAATAGTCACACATAATGTATTACAGGTGTAAGTAAAATGTTAACGAAATATAATGTATTACAGGTGTAAGTAAAATGTTAACGAAATATAATGTATTACAGGTGTAAGTAAAATGTTAACGAAATATAATGTATTACAGGTGTAAGTGAAATGTTAACGAAATATAATGTATTACAGGTGTAAGTGAAATGTTATCGAAATATAATGTATTACAGGTGTAAGTAAAATGTTATCGAAATATAATGTATTACAGGTGTAAGTGAAATGTTAGCGAAATATAATGTATTACAGGTGTAATTGAAATGTTAACGAAATATAATGTATTACAGGTGTAAGTAAAATGTTAACGAAATATAATGTATTACAGGTGTAAGTAAAATGTTAACGAAATATAATGTATTACAGGTGTAAGTAAAATGTTAACGAAATTTTATTAAGTATTCCAAGAAATCAACGTAACTAAATTATATCTTTTATAATATTCTGCAAAGGTTCATGTTAAGGAACCATATTTTTGTTTGTTGATTTGGCTTAAAGTATTACGCAGTAGTGTACAAATGTACAAATTTGCTTTTGTACTTCTTCTTGAATGTATGAAATACTTATTTTGTGTATTGTATTCTATATATCGTCGTGTGATGCGTACATTTTATGCATCTATGATGTTGTATGCTTCGAGAAATATATTTTTAAGTCGCAGATGATAATTAAAATCTATCTACCTATGTCAGCATAAAGGAATTCAGATTTAGTCTACAGTAGTTTATCAGGTTATACCAATGGTTCTCTGAGAAAATTATCTACAATTCTTTTTTTTTCCTGTGTGTGTGTGTGTGTGTGTGTTAATGCATACCTGCATTTTTATACTTTTGTTGTCGTGTTAACATTACTTTTGTAAGGAGCAAAATATTTTGAACCAAAGATATAGATAATAGTGTCTGAATTTATTTCTGATGTATAGATTGCAAAACTTGCATTATTATTGTAATTATTTTGTATTTTCACATTATTTTTATTTTCGATTTTGAGATCGATATCCCCCAAAGTTATTATATTGTAGTACATTATTCTTCCCCAAACAATTGTCAGAAGTTTTACCGTGGTGCTGTGTTTAGTTGTTATGTATTTTTTATTCACATTCCAGTATCACATGCCCCTTTAAGAACAGAACAGAACAGAACAGAAATTTATTTACGAAAGACGTGTACATAGTACATAGTCATATACATATATGTGAATTTACATGAAAATATATCAATGAGAAATACATGGTAAGCAAACAATAATATACAAAGCAAAATTGGTACAATACTAGTAATGCACATGGAGGAGAAAGAAGGATTTACAGTTATGGAGGACAAACATTTACAGCAACAATACAGTTAATTTGACAATATAATTGTTCTAAGCGCTAATGATTCCTTAACAAAAAAAAGAGATTTTACATAGAATATTTTTGTTTTTACAATTTAGAAGTTGAAGAAATTTAAACATTGATGGTCTTGTGTTGTAGTATTTTGGAATATATTTGTTACGTTGCTCATGAAAACAAGTACAGACACAAATAAAATGAAATATGTCTTCTAAGTCATGGGTTTTGCAACATAAACAGCGACGGAGGTTTCTTTCTATTTTATCCTTACCATGAAAGACCATACTACGCGATGTTGCCCGATATTTGTTCTCTTCTTTCACACTAATATACCAGCTGAGCCATTTGATTGGGAAAAAATTAGAAAACGACTGTGAAATTGTAATATTCCAGCACAATCTCCTTGAGTTTATACGACACTATTTTAGTTCTTTTCGCTTAACGGCATGATTTATCTCCATCATCTCCGTTTTCATTAATTGAAATATGTCTTTGTCTTTAAAAATCATGAAAAAAATAATTTTGCTGAAATTATATCTGGTCTTGTTATTGTCATAGTTTATGTACCTATTTTTCTCTTCAAGACTAAGTGTAATAAATAAAGAATGAAAAAACATACCTCAGAGCTCTTTTTCATGCTTCAGTTTTATTAGACGTAAAAAGTTGAGAATTGTTAGAACACACACACACACACACACACACACACGTGGGTGACTGTTTGTGTACGTGGAATAATAATTTATGCATGAACATTTTAATAGAAGTAGATTTTAATCGTAACAGAGTATAAACAGAAACACAATGCATTCAATAAGACATACTATTGTATTTTTACACATAAAGAAAATATTTAGATGTAAGAAATGGCATTTACTACGTAATAGTGTACCTATACGATGCGTTATCAGTATTTATTAACGCAGAAACTGAACTTTGCCATATGATAATTCCGTTACAGTTTCCTGACAGGGTACATGACTATTTATTTCCGGCTGAGGAAAATCATGTCATCCGAGCCGTTGACGTTCCTCGGCCGGAAATAATTGGTCATGTACCCTGTCAAGAAGCTGTATAACTAATAATTGACCTTCGAAAATAGTTCTTATGGTGAAAATTATCTTTTCCTTTTTCTTCATACTCAGAATCTACATTGCCTAAAATACACGGTCAGCAAATTTGAAGCGACTTTCTTGTGAAATCGCCGAGATATGATGCGTTCTGTGACAAATGTTATATCATTGTCCGCGCATCTACACTTATTTTCTTTTCTTTCTTTATTTATTTATAACTATACAGTACGAGTTATGATAAGGATAAAGCCATTTTCTAAAAAATAACATACGATTGGGGTTGTTTGCTTAGCATAATTCGCTGATTCCAAGCATCACTTGTTCCTTCTGTTTATGATAGCACGGTGGCTGTTCTGTATGTCACAAAAATGGGAAAGCGGATATCGAATAGTTTTCAAGATATGGTTATTTCTGAATAGGGTTGATTGCAACGCTGTTCTATGGTAGCACACATTTTGAATGGACAACAATTCGGGGCTATATTTAGACATTTCAATCTTTTAATTTCCCCTTTTTTACAACACAGAGAAAAAAGTCCAAAATTTGCTTTCTCCTAATTCACTAAATAGTGATAAATTTCATGTTTATAGCAGTACGATTGCGATATGGAAGTCGAAACTGAATTAAAATGTGTTGAAAATCGATGCTGGAGATAACGTGTTTAATGCACTGTAACGAAAAAAGGAAGTACGCAGGAGACACAATTGCAAATCATTCGGAGATATTTTGAACCATGGTTGGAAGGAATTTCCAGCGATACCCAATAATATAAGGAAGACATTTCCTCTGTATGCGACAGTTGGTCTAATAGTGCAGTGGCTAAAGTAGTCAGTCTGTTCACCTCCAAACTGGTAGTGTAAAGGGATCTGGGTTCGAGCCCTAGCCGGGGAACATATTTTTTATTTTATTATTTTTTTGCATTTGTTAATTACTTTTTGCGATATAAGACATACATATATTTGTTATATTGAAAATCATGAATTTAACTTTTAAGTACATGTGTATATATGAGAAAAAAAAGGGGGGAGAGTTTGTTGCTTTAGATTTGATTCCACATATTTATACAATCTCATAAACTGTAGGCAAGAGAAATGGGGAGAGTAAAAGTGGCGATATGTGAATTGTAAGCAATCCATTGAGACAAATGATGTGTTCATCTTTTTTAACGACCGTAATCAAGCAAGGTTTAAGCGGGTTTATAATATAATCCTCGCTTATCAAATTTACTTTGATAAACAAAAGAAATGCGACATCAGAATATTAAAAACCCTATTCCCTTGCAACCACACTCTCGATAAACACACTAACACAAAAAAATATATTTTTTTGGTATAGCAGTGGGATGTACTGACTGACAGGTACCATTTGTTTCGTTTCACAATACAATAACATAAAATAAAATTTAAAAAAAAATGCAATAAAGTCTAAACTCTATAAACTCAAAACCGTGCAAAATCAGCACCAGGCATATCAATATACCTAAGCGAGTTTCACTCACTAGCAAATCTAAAAGGCAGCATGTCAAATGCCTAAGCAGGTCTCACCCGCTAGCGATTCTAAGGCAACCACGCCATAACAAGCAGTACTGTTTGCATCCATACAAAGCCTGAAAAATATCATCTTAACACAATCCTCGTCTATATCCATTGTAATAAAGTATTACAAATGACTCTAGAAAGTCAACAAAGATTACAAATATTTGATCTACAATAAAATAAATCAGAAAAATCCCAGCTTAAAATGTCATATAATGCATGTATTACAAAAATACAAGCCAACGTAATCTCATAATATGGAAGCATGACTAAAACCTAACGATGCTCTATAACCTATAGGTGTTAAAATAAAATCTAAAATCTAAGAAAAATGCGTCCGATTGCCAGTCGATCCCAAAGTTGATTGAATGTCCCAGGGTAAGCACGAGCAACTCGTGCACAAATACAACGACATCTATCGGAGACTTTTGAAGCAAGGGAAACAATTTTCGTCTAATTCGCTTCACTCAAACGCCGAAAATTACATTTCTCTCAACGCTATCAGCGCTTTGATTGTATATGGCTATAAAGTCAATATTTTTACAGACATTCAGACTACAAAATGCTCTAAATCCTCAAACAGTGCATCTCAAAGTTAAATAATACTTCACAGTGACATGATACCAAACCATTCATTAGACGCCGTAAAATAAAACGGATACGAAATTGTCTGAAAAACAGACTGGTATCCAGGTTGGTTGCCTAGCGACCACACCATTTTACAGCTCATAACAGTTCCGTTGAGATATATGAAATATGATTTTAAACCTCATAGTTTCTTCTTTTAAGGATGGTACCTATCCAATAGGTAATTCACTTTAATATTCAAGCAAATATATTGCATACATGTATATTTCATTTTTGTTTGTTTGTTTAATATGACTGTGGAGAATTCCAGTCATCCTACACGAATATCATACTTTGTTATGCATAACTTCAAAAGGTAATGCAATTTTCAAGAAAATATATTGTTTACTTAACCAGATTTTTTTTTTTTTTTTTTTAATTATTTATTTATTTATTTATTTTTTTAATTTTTTTGTATATGGCTGTGAAGAATTCTAGGCTTCCTACACGGACATTACACACTGTTATGCAGCTGCAAAAAAGCTTCACACATAATAATGGTTTCACGAGTAATGATGACCTGATGATGACATTATGTTTCACACATATCACATAGTCAAATGATGATGATGATGACGGCATTTTTTTATCTTCATTGATACGTTTTGCTGCCATACAAGGTGTGATTGATACGTTCGCGGCATTGCTTTATTCACGAAACGAAAGAAACAAAATACATCACGAGATACGGTACACATGACTGATATAGAGATCAAATATTATTTAGATACATTGAACAATAAATTTACATGATACATTAAACAACAGTGCTATATAATATTTGAAGCACGCCGACGTCAACGTTGGGTCACGCTGACATTACCTAAACGTCAAAGTCTGATGTCCGGTTAATTTTCTCGACGTAATCACCATCTGTGGCCACACGTTTTTATGTCTATGTATCCATTGGTCAAAAGTTACCTTAAACTAATCCTCAGTGACTGACGAAATTACTTCACATGCCTTGTTGCGTAATTCTAAAGAGGTTTCAAACCGTTGGCCTCTAAGTTCTGACTGTCGACCTGGTCTTTCGTCATCAAACACTGAGGTTTTACCATCCCTAAAAAGCTTATATTAATTGTGCCATTTGTAGATAAATGTTTTTCCACAGGTTGGTAATGTATCTGAATTTTTAATGTTTTAGTGTTTCTACCGCAGAAAGTTTGAGTCCCACACAAAATTTGACAACCGCACGCAACTCAATATCATCTGTGACGTCATGCGCCGTTTTGAAGTCATGGCCATAAAACGCTACTGCGAAATAACCACCCAACACAACGTCCATTCTCTAAGCAGAGTTGTCGTTCGTTCCTCACTATACCATCTCTGCAATGGGCTCATTGACAAGAATCTTGTCAAAACAGAAATCACTTATGTAACTCGGATTTAAGTGTATTTTACGGATCAAAAGTTTTGAAACATTGAATACATATTTTTTTAATCATCATGAAACGTGTGGAAAATATATATTTAATTGCTATTATGGGAACTATTTCCTGCCTTATTTCGCAGATGGGAACAATCGCAAACCTCGTCTGCAGATGTAATATTTACAGATTTAGCTGTACTTTGAGACCAGCTTTTAAATTTCATAATTTGTAATTTTAATGACCATTCCGACCTGTTTCAGTGGTGCTATTTATATATTTCACAGTTTAAGGAGCCTATCTAGTCGTCCTTCAAATTAAATATCTGAACAACGGTTTGGATGACGTCATATATTTGAACAACCACAGAGGTGAATGTAATGTAAGCCGATGTGTAAGAGAATGCACAACGTCTTCAAATTTTCCGGAAATGACATCGAAAAGTCACGCTAACGTCAGTCACGTTTGTGCCAAATTTGCGTTAAATTTGACTACGCACTAGCATGTTTAATGGATTCAGAATATTGGAAATAACAACATGCTTCAAGTCATCAAACAATGGTTACTATGGATACCATTTGTTCTTCTTAAGTATTAAATATCTATTCACCTACCTGATAATCAAAGAGAAAATAAATTGTTTTACTTGTACACTATATACGAGTTTTCATGTCATTTGACGAAGAAATCAATTCTTGAGAGGAGTATTCCGTGAAGTTATCAATCAACCCTCGTAGTTAACAATTATACAGCGGACATTATTGCGTTATACTTCAAATGTGATGATTTTGATGATGGCTTATGTTTTATACATAATGATGGTGATGATGACATTATGTTTCACGCATAATGATAATTTTGATGATGACGTTGTTTTATACATAATGATGGTGATGATGACACTATGTTTCACGCATAATGATGATTTTGATGATGACGTTTACACAATATTATGTTGATTGAGATGATCACGTTGTGTGTTTCTTACGATTGTTGGTAATGATAATTCTGATAATTACGTGCTCTTGTCGTTTATAGAATGAAATTAAGTAAACCTGATCCTGTCGACTTGCAGGCATGAATAATGGCTTACATCTCTTGAAAACTACTTCATATAGTATAACTTTTCACATGAGTAGATTTCTCTAACACATGGACTCTCCAGAGGCTAGGAACTAAATACTACTAAAATAAGCCAATTTATAACTCAATACACTTGTGTAACTTTATGGCCCAATTACTCTATACAAAGGACAAGGTTTGCCTTCCTATGAAATCGACCCCCAATTTTACAAAATTATGAGAAGGGAAATGAATGTATGTATTGGCTATTGCATTTTTTCAATAATTTTGTTTTTTAGAATTTCCATGCATTATCAAAATGTAGAGTTAACTTTATCATGGAGAAATTTGAGGCCAAAATATAATTATGCGAGAAGGCGAAAATGGTAATTTTCCATATATTTCTACTCTTACATGTAAAAAAGACAGAGCATAGTCATGAACCACAAATAAATTATTTATATTGCCAAATAAATACAGAGATTTGGCTAGCATGATATTTTCAGATGATGACTACATGCTTTATCTTTTTCTTTGTTTTTATTTTGCATCAAATGGTAAAATTTTGTAAAAAAAATGGCCATTAATGTTCTAGAACCTTAATGCATTACCACCAATTGAAGAATATCCATAAATAAACTTAAAGTACTGTTAACTTATAAAACATTATAAGACATGTGCATTACGATTTCAAGAACTATGAGAGTTTTTCCGAATGATAGGAAAAACTGTACATCTGACAAAATAAAATTTCTAGGGCTTATGTGTAAGGTAACGTGAATTTTTCGCTTCGCAAACGCTATATCCCAATGAAATTAATTAAGAATTAATTACAGGAGTTTTCTCCTCCGGATCAAGGCAAAAGATGTTGCGTGCCACACCTTAAAATGACGTCACATACGACGTGGTATGGCAATACTGTGAATCAACAATATACCAACATCAACGGGCTTGAACATCCTCAATGGCATCTGGGATTAATTAAGGGCGTATATCACAATAGCGCCATTTTACTATATAGACAAAGAAGGAAAATCAAAACTAGCGAACATATTTTTTTTAAAAAGAGCCAAAAACTCATATTCAGGGACAGATAACTCAAAAAGTAGCACGGAGACCTCATTTTTAATCATATTTTTCTAATTTTTAATTTGGCATATTTAATGATATTCACATGATGTCTTAATTTGAATATTAGAACAGGACTAACAATTCTTTTGATGAGGGACATCAAAAACAGATGATCATATCGCGCAAACAGTGTAAAGGGAAAATGCTATCCCAGGAAATCTAGTAAGTGCACCACATTTCAAATAACCAAGCTGTCAGACCACTAAATTCACGCCGCTAGACCGCTGCGTTCACGCCGCCAGGCCGCTATATTCATGCCGCCAGGCCGTTATGTTCAGGCCGCCAGGCTTTCACGAACATTGTACTAGTCATAACTATGTGTTGCAGTAGAATTTTTCGCTGTAAGCTGTATAAAACTGATTTTGACCTATTTCTTGGACCAATCTAATCTTGGTTAACAACCGAAGAGTTCAAAAAAGCACTCGTTTCATTGGTTTGCATAAATTATTTTAGGATATTCCATAATTAAATGGGAGTTTCAGGATGCATATCTTTCTGCATGATTGTCAATTGGCAAATAACAATTTAATCTACCTATTTAAACATAAAAAACACCCAGTTGAAAAAGTAAACAGTTGTGTTTCTTCAGAAAAGGTAGTTATCCTTGGTAGTGGACTCGGCCCTCTAAGTCGCAATGAGCTTTTTGTAACAGCCTCCGTGATTCAGCTAAGATCAAATCACACTGACGGAACCTTTTTTTATGTTTCGTTTATATTACATTTTTGTCCCTTTCTTTCTTTCACGACGCAGGGCATTTTGAAACTACGCTCGACATTTATTGCGATATTTCGCGAAAAAAAATGATAGTAAATCATCGCAAAATTTGCGCGCTAAAATGTCTTGTCGCATTGTCGTGTGTCGTTTACAATTGTCGTGTGTCGTTTACAATTGTCGTGTGTCGTTTACAATTGTCGCGCGTCTTTTACAATTGTCATGTGTGTCGTTTACAATTGTCGCGCGTCTTTTACAATTGTCGTGTGTCGTTAACAATTGTAGCGCGTCTTTTACAATTGTCGTGTGTCGTTAACAATTGTAGCGCGTCTTTTACAATTGTCGTGTGTCGTTAACAATTGTCGCGCGTCTTTTACAATTGTCGTGTGTCGCTATATGAAAGCCCGGCACTAACCGGATTCTGTAGCACTAAGAAAAGCAGAAAACAACAACAACAACAACAACAACAACAACATTGTATTGTATTGTTCGTTATAAATACAATTGATGACATTGCATTTTGCAACGTGAATTTTCGATCATGTATTTGCAGTGCAAAGGTAAGCTATAAGATGAATTAAGTTCTATAAGTTGAATACAGTAGACAGATACATATTTTGTTTATCGTTGCTTTGGCGGTTTACGTTCTTCTGTCAGCTTTTAAAGTACTACCAGGAAGAACTTGTCTTTCTGTCAAATATATATGTCCTCCGTAAAGCCGCTGAAAATCTGCTGGCGACCTGAAACTTGATATTCCTATGGACAAAAAGTCTTATTATTTATGTATGAAAACTCTGTGAACCTCTCTAAATATGCATTTTACGTCTTATACATGATTTTTTTTTATATATTTCTGAAAAAAAAAGTAATATATATATATATATATAAACCGCTGAGAGTCTGCTGACGAGTAATGGAACAATATAATGATTTAGAATGAAAAAAAAAGAAAAGAATTACTTAAGTCTCATTACGTTTCTCATAAGTCATAACAGTTCAAGTCAATTGCAGTAGGTAGAAGAACAATTTTGAGTAGAAAATCAGATAATTTTTATATCAAATATGAGATGTATTACTTGTTCATATGAATATATAATGTGATGTACGATTTGACCGGTATATAGCCATTTATTGTTATGCAGATCTACTATATCTGATCGCAAAATTTTGTTGCTGTTTTTGTTGTTGTTGTTCTTCTTATTATTATACCCTCTTCGATACAGAATGACATGTGGTATGTATATCAGTTATCTCACAAATTCGTCCGAAAAACTGCGAAATGTGATATCTGCTTTGCATGGCGCGATGACCACTTAGCTGCCCGGGCCTCCATTCTCCATCCTCCATATACATGCACATCTCTGACAAAAATTGCGTAACATCAGTCCCTTTAATAATGAAATGATCGATCGGCCTTTAAATCGTGGTAAGAAGGTGTGTGTGGTGAGAGTGGGGGAACCAGGTTCATGTCTGTATGTATAATGAAGTGTTAAAAGAAAAGAGATCATGATATTAAGAAAAACAGAGATCATTTGGTATAATAAATACTTTTGTATCCTGAGCTCGTTTCAAAAGCAAATAAATAAATGATTAAATATATAAACATCTTTATAACTATTCATTACATACAACAATGGCAATCTAATTACATCTAGTAAAAGTCGTGAAAATATGCTATACAATATCATGTAGACGATGTGAAGAACGACACACATCCTTTCAACCACGTGGAAAATTTACTTTATAGAAGTATTTGAATCCCGACTGAAAAGAGGCCGGAAGGAATGTTCAGAGGGAATAACTGAAAATATATCTTTGTATATAAGTAGCCTAAAATTTAGTTTAATTTTCAAACATTATTATGATTTAAATGTTTATAACCTAGTTTATAGAAAATCATAATCGAAAATTATAACAAACTAATTATCGATTACATTACATCCGCCAGAAATCTATAGTAGCAACGTTAATAACATACATGACTATGTTATCAGCTTTTTACTGCCACATTTAGATGTTATCGTATCAGAATATTAAGTTTTCATTTATCTGTGTATGCATGTTTGTTTGTCTGTTTGTTTGTTTGTTGGGTTTAACGTCACACCCAAAGTATTTAAGTCTATATCATTGAAATCTATATTTTATTGAACAGTTTTAATGAATAATTTAAATTTAAAAAATTTTTGGTATTCCAGATATGTCGACTATAAAACCGTATACAGCTCACCGTAAGCTGTATACGTTAAGAAGCTGCATATGGATGGATCATATACATGAACTGTGATTGAGATGGAATTATCTTGGTATCGGAATTTAATGCTCGAAATGGCGATGTGACAGAAACATCACGTTGAATCGATTGTACATCAAATAGGATAACGATTGACCTTATAATCCAGTATGGACATGAGTTTGTTTCTTGAATGACACAAAGGTTTGTGTTTTAAATGATCGATTCGGAGATAAAGATAACTTGACATCAGTATCGAGAAAAGGTAAAACGGTGGCAGAGTGCCATGGAATCGGCAGGTCGTGGGATCGATCCCCGGCCGCGACATACCAAACCCAATTAGCAAACAAAACAAAACAAAACTTTTTTGTGTACTTCATGTATCTAGCAAAAGTTCATACAATGCAATCGACAGTAAATATAGATGTACTCATTCGGCGAGAGAGCAAAACTACCAGACCACTCAACTACTGTGGTTGACTTGACAGTTTCACAAATTGGACAAATTTGTTGAGGTCATTCGTCGCCTGCTGACCAAGAGGTCAGACGCGCGCGCTTCAAGCTAGACAGAATTCCTGGGGACTTCATGAACAGCAGTCAGGCAGATTATCTTTTTTTTTAATTTGTTGCAAGTACAAAGCAATTTCAAATATAAACATATCTACATGTGTAATAAATACCGTTTGATACAACACATGTTGGGAATAAACTATTAAATTTTATAAACAGAAAACATTTCTCAAAGCTCAGTTCCAAGAGGATGTGACCTTTTACAACTGTGTTTCATATTGATTAAAACAACAACAACAACAGCAAATACATTATATTTAAAATTATCATCGAAAACAATGTCATTCTTATTTAAAAGAAAAAAATCAAAATGATAATATTATTCCTTTTATAGTGCTGATAGATCCTTCCGTGGTAACTGTACTTGTCCCGTTGTTTCAGTTGATCTTTGACACCAGTTTAGTACATGCACCGTCGTTATGAAGGGAATCCATTATATGCCCTATATTGAAGGACCAGTCCTTCGACCCGTGGATACAAGATTACAGAAGAACAAGAGCATATGACGTGAAGACCATGTACGACGGCGTCATTAGAAACAACTCAGGAGTAGCAACCGTATTTATCGATCTACGCAAGTGTTTTTATTTTATTAACAGAGACATGATGTTCATGAGGGGAATGTATAATAGTATAAAAAGCATATATTAGTCAGTCACAGCGTGTGTTCCATTAAACGGCAAAATGATAGACTGGTTCAATTTGTGCAAGAAAATAAATGACCTTTACCTTGACTTTGACATTGGGAAAACTCTTTGTTATTGTCTGCGGACGATATTGTATTATTTGCCAAGTGTGAAGAATACTTGCAAGAAATACTGAATAAACTTCAAAATTGGAGCTAAAGATGGCATAAACACATATAAATCGAAGTGCATCCATAATTAGTTGAGGAATAGAATATCTTGGAGTGACGTTTGATTTTAATAGTGATTTTTTCTATGAAAGCAGTGCATTTGGAAAATATATTTCAAAACTTATAGTTGCATAGACTTAAGTATACAGACCTTTGAGAAGTTTTATACACTATATGTTGTTCAAAAAGGAATGGAATCTTGGGATACCGGAACTATCAGGCGATGTACAAGGTACAATATTGGGCAATACGATACTTCCTCGGGGTACATCACTTCGCACCGCTACTCGGTATATATAACGAGAGACATCGGATGCCTTCCGGTACAATACAGGCGATGGATTGATATACTACGATACTCGAATAGACTTATCGTTTTCCGATGATAGATTATCAAACTGTGTGCTTAATTTTGATTATAATATTTGTAGAAATAATTGGTGTAGTGAAATCAAAGATGTAATGAAAAAAATGCAGTTATACCATCACTAATTGATAAAACAATAATTTATGACAGGAATGTGTTTTGAAATCTTTGCACAATAACTCATATTTAAAGGGAGCCACCACTGGTGAATACCTTTACAAATTATTACAATATACTGGGTATTATTTGATTTACACAAATATATATATATTCGTTGCACACAAAGTAGCAAATGGAATGAGTTTAAAAGTACTATTAAGAGGGAAATCAAAGATGTAAGTAGAGAAATAAGTGCATCCGTGATCCACAATATACCAACACACTGAAAGTCATAATTGACCAGAAGCGACGTCATTCACATTTTGTAAAAGTAGCCTTCCCTTAAAGCTGGATTGTACATAATTATTTGTAGATATTCATATACGAATTATACATCAAATATATCTAACTCAATTCCTATGTGTATTTTTCTTTTAAAATAGCTGCTGTGTACATAAAAATTACAGATGTTTGAAATGGGATTGGTACTATAAAATACCCTGTATGTTGTTAATGTTGTTAATGTTGCTTTACGAGTTCAATAGTCTACTTGTTGTAAAACATTTTCTCGACAAGTGCCAGACAGCAGAGTCAAATGATGAACTTTTTTCTTTAGTTAAGCAGACATGGCACAATTTAGGTATGTGACGATGTGATGGTTTGAAATTGACGTAAGCGTTGATGGTGGACATAGATTAAATTTGATAGAACAGGAATAAATACTGGCAGATAACAAACATGGTGCTTGTGATATATAAATCAGCAGCAATGAACACAATAAGTTAAAATACAATTGATAATAAATTGGGTTTTTTTAACTTTATGTTAACGTAAGGGAAATAATTCGTATTGTACATATCTAGTATTAGGAAACTAGTCCGCCCCCTTGGACTCAATCTTTTGACAATATAAACTGAGTTGATAGATTATCTTCTGACCACGTATTCAAAAGAATATTTTTATATTAAAAATTTGTTTAAATAAAACATCGCTATGGCAACCAGATTTCTTTATGGGTCAAGTGCATATTAAATATCTTTATCTTTTGAAATGCACAGTAGCATTTGTATATATTTTTATTTATTTCTTTAAGTATCATTTCATAGCAATTAAAAGAAGGGCACGTGGTGAAACAAATGACTCGGCGTGAGAACGTTGTACTCCGGTAAACCTTAAAAAAATTATACATAGTGTATATTCAAGGACAATTAAACGCGATTTTTATTAGCTCGTCTGTTTTTCGAAGAAAAGAAATACGAGCTATTGTCGTAACTCCGGCGTCCGCGTTGTCGTCGTCCAGAATCTTAACGTGGCCATAACTTCTCTAC
Source organism: Solen grandis (assembly GCA_021229015.1). Lineage (NCBI taxonomy): Eukaryota > Metazoa > Mollusca > Bivalvia > Adapedonta > Solenidae > Solen > Solen grandis. The sequence goes on from CM037778.1 coordinate 9,429,492, forward strand.
TATTCAATATACAACTTTCATTTTTGATATACATATTCATATTGACAAGGCCTATCCAGACATATGCAAATTTATCACCTTTTGACCTTGACCTTTGACCTATTTTTTCTGTAACTTTTGAAAACTTTAAAATGCTTGTCATTTCAGAACCGTTATCAACAGGGCACTGATACTTCACATGTGAATTCCTTGTGGCAAGTCATTACCATCAATATTACACTTTTAGACTTTTGGCCTTGACCTTTGAACTTTGACATATTTTTAAAATGTTTAACAAAAAAACTTTAACGTTGGCCATAACCTCTTTACTATTTGACATACAACTTTTATTTTTGGTATGCATATTCATCTTGACAAGGGCTATTCAGATATACCTCAGTATTTCATCATTCGACTTTGACTTTTGACCTTATCTTGCCATAACTTTGGACAAGTTTTATGATTTATATTTCTCTGTCATTTTTCAATGATTTTTTAAAACTTTTACTGATTTGTCATCATATGAACCTGTGCAGTTGTGATTATGGTCATGATCACTAGACAGATAAAAAAATTGGATTTTTTTTCTTTTTGAATATCTTCAAATTTTACATCTTTTTGTTGAATGCATTCTATTCCATGCATAAGTCATGGTCAATCTTCAAGGTCAAAGGTCAAATTTAAAGGGTATTGTACTTCAACTTTGAATGTAAAGGCGTACAGTTTTAGTTGTGATTTTCAAGGTCAACATTTTTAAATGTTTAACAAAAATATTTAACTTTGGAAAAAACAGACGAGCGTTAGCACCCGAATGCGGTGCTCTTGTTTAGCTATTATTTCGTCCTCATTTGCCCCTAGATACTGTTACATTCACTGCAAAATAATGTCTGTTTGGCACAGACAATATTCTGATTCAAGAAAGAAAGTTTCATTATCCTTGAAGAAAGTCCCACTTTCTCACAAATTACAAATTTAAAAAAAAATTTTAATTAAAAATAAGAGTATATGTATATATGAAAACTTATCATTGATATGGTGTCATTTCTGAGATAATACTTTACATCATCTTGCACTTTGTATTGCTAACATAACCATGCTGGCTATAAATATATATTTTGTTAAAGATTATGTTATGCTTATTCCACCGCACAATCGAACAATATCAAATTTAATAGACTGTTCTTCATCAAAATTATGATACACTTGAGGACGTTTGCATTTTTCAAATAATATCATGCATATGAATGTGTATGATACAGTCTGAACCTGTTGCGAGTCCCATGTGGACTCAAGCATGGTCGTTTCAGATTGCTGATCGACGTTCTCTTCAGTATGGTGTCCCTCCGTCATCGATGTTTCGCCCCTGAACCATAGACATCTGATGGAGGGTGGGGCCCACCGCAACACGGTGTGAACGTCGATAGCTTACTTCTTCCAGCTTGTCTCCTCTCGTCGTAGCCACAGCCAGCTAGACGAACGCTCTGCAGCTTGGCTCAGTTTCTGGATAAGCCGCCGTCTGTCCCTGCCAGTAGTCCCAATCGCTGTCATCAGTCGACACATAGACTGAGCGCAAAACCCTCTGACGCCTACTTCTATCGGGAACAGCCATGTACGCCAGCCTAGTTGCTTATATATATTCGTATCAAAACACGATGTATGTGATGGAATCAATGTCCCAGCATGTTGTTGTTTGTTGTTATTGATTTTATCGTATGATAAACCCCTTAACATTTTCGAGTTGCATATAATATTGTGTATATGCAAAACGCGTGAATGCTTCTGAGACTAATTTGCACAGACACAATGTTATTTTGGCAATATTGTAGGACCTCACTTGTGAACAATTCATATTTTTTGTCCTTTCAAATCACGTCTTTACGGTCATACTGCACGAATGCAAGGGAAAATTGCAGTCAGGAGGAAGATAACGAGAAGGGAAATAACACATATTGTACATTAATATTGTGTAATAGCAGTTAATGCCCTTGATGTGTAAAATCATTTATTTTCATCTCCAGGTTTTATTACTTTTCAACATTCTGAATAAAGCCACTGTAAACAAATTTGCTAATTCATGATAAGTGACCTATCGTAGGATTAACAGTTGACATGTGACTGTCATTGGCGATGCGCATACGCTTTCCCCTATATTTTCTATCATGGGTGCGACTTTGATGGGAGTTTTGTTTTGGTTGGTTGGAGTTATTTTGCGAACATTGAATATGAATTCGGGAAATGTGCATGCACAACGATATAATTGTCGTTGGTGATAATATCTTCTTATTTTCTTTTTTTATTTACGCTATAAAGTTAAATAGAATCATATGCACCAATATTGATAACTACTAAAATAAACCGAGAAAGACGAAACAGAAATAGTGGTGGTGGTGATTATGATGCTGGTATTGTTGTCGTTAATAATGATGATGCTGATGCTAATACCTTTAAAATAAAAATCATTTTCCTGTTTACTACATTCTTATTTCATTCTCACGTTAATATTTTCAGTTGCACGTTTTGTGATGATTTTAATAGCATCGCCATTTGATGGTTTGCATCAATGCGTTTCTTGTATGAATACTCAAATTCAATTCAATTCAATTCAATATCTTTATTGGCTTAAAATAGCAATATGCATTTCATAGCCATAAACAATGGTAAACATAAATACGTATGAATACTCCATGCGTCACTTTACATTAACAAAGTGTCTATGGCTTGTTTCATTTCTAATGTAAGTGCTTTTAAACGTTTATTTCATACCTTTCCAATTTCTAGGACGATAAGTATTTGGAATAAATTGTACTTTCAAGTCTTATCTCCGCAAAATCATCTACTAGTAACATTTAGGAACATTTGCAATTTCGTACCCAGATTTACTTTCAGTTACTTAAGGCTAATAGTGTGCAAACTAAGCAAGTGATACTTAAGCTTATAGTATGTAAGACTGAGCAAATATGACGTGCGGTAAATAGTGTACAAGATGTGGCAAGTGTTACAGATTGAGCAAGTGTTACGTGAGGCTAAATGTGTATAAAACTGGGCAAGTGTTACGTGAAGCTAAATGTGTATAAGACTGGGCAAGTGTTACGTGAAGCTAAATGTGTATAAGACTGGGCAAGTGTTATGTGAAGCTAAATGTGTTTAAGACTGGGCAAGTGTTACGTGAAGCTAAATGTGTATAAGACTGGGCAAGTGTTACGTGAAGCTAAATGTGTATTAGACTTGGCAAGTGTTACGTGAAGCTAAATGTGTATTAGACTGGGCAAGTGTTACGTGAAGCTAAATGTGTATTAGACTGGGCAAGTGTTACGTGAAGCTAAATGTGTATTAGACTGGGCAAGTGTTACGTGAAGCTAAATGTGTATTAGACTTGGCAAGTGTTACGAAGCTAATGTGTATTTAAATGTGTATAAGACTGGGCAAGTGTTACGTGAAGCTAAATGTGTATTAGACTTGGCAAGTGTTACGTGAAGCTAAATGTGTATTAGACTGGGCAAGTGTTACGTGAAGCTAAATGTGTATTAGACTTGGCAAGTGTTACGTGAAGCTAAATGTGTATTAGACTTGGCAAGTGTTACGTGAAGCTAAATGTGTATAAGACTGGGCAAGTGTTACGTGAAGCTAAATGTGTATTAGACTTGGCAAGTGTTACGTGAAGCTAAATGTGTATTAGACTTGGCAAGTGTTACGTGAAGCTAAATGTGTATTAGACTTGGCAAGTGTTACGTGAAGCTAAATGTGTATTAGACTTGGCAAGTGTTACGTGAAGCTAAATGTGTATTAGACTGGGCAAGTGTTACGTGAAGCTAAATGTGTATTAGACTGGGCAAGTGTTACGTGAAGCTAAATGTGTATTAGACTTGGCAAGTGTTACGTGAAGCTAAATGTGTATTAGACTGGGCAAGTGTTACGTGAAGCTAAATGTGTATAACTGGGCAAGTGTTACGTGAAGCTAAATGTGTATAAGACTGGGCAAGTGTTACGTGAAGCTAAATGTGTATAAGACTGGGCAAGTGTTACGTGAAGCTAAATGTGTATAAGACTGGGCAAGTGTTACGTGAAGCTAAATGTGTATAAGACTGGGCAAGTGTTAAGTGAAGCTAAATGTGTATTAGACTTGGCAAGTGTTACGTGAAGCTAAATGTGTATAAGACTGGGCAAGTGTTACGTGAAGCTAAATGTGTATTAGACTGGGCAAGTGTTACGTGAAGCTAAATGTGTATTAGACTGGGCAAGTGTTACGTGAAGCTAAATGTGTATAAGACTGGGCAAGTGTTACGTGAAGCTAAATGTGTATAAGACTGGGCAAGTGTTACGTGAAGCTAAATGTGTATAAGACTGGGCAAGTGTTACGTGAAGCTAAATGTGTATTAGACTGGGCAAGTGTTACGTGAAGCTAAATGTGTATTAGACTTGGCAAGTGTTACGTGAAGCTAAATGTGTATTAGACTGGGTAAGTGTTATGTCAAGCTAAAAGTGTGCAAGACTTGGCAAGTGATACGTGAGGCAAATAGTATGCAAGACTGAGCAAGTATTACTTGAAGCTAACAATGTGCAAGACTGGGGTATGATAAACAGAATTCCATAAAAAAAAAACACACACACACACTTTGTAATTATGAGGAAGATAGTATACCAAAAAAGCAGCAACAACTTGACGGAAACAGGTCGGAATTGTTATTACACATACCAGAAATGGGTCCTTTTTAGTTCTATCTTCTTTTTGTGTGTTAAACTTTGTAGCGGATTTACTTATTGCTACACTGGACTTATAGAACAGGAAATCCACGTTTAGTTATTTCACATTTATTTAATTTTCTTTCACATTTTATCCACAAACACAGTTTATCCTTAACACTTTCATATTCCATCAGAGAAAACAGTCTAAAAGCCCCCGAAATCCCAAGGCAACCCCTTTTTATACCAACGCGCTCCGTCAATCTGGAGCAACGGGTATTATGAAACATAGAACTCCGCTAGAGAGTTATAAGAGTTATGTAATATACATGTATATGTAAATGGCTTGCTCCGCCCAAAACGGAGCAGTGATAACCAGTACATTACATTAATGGCTCCGTCACAGAGGAGCAAATGAAAGATCTCGCGTAACTTCGCGACAAACTTTGATTACTTGATTTTATTTGAATTATTTAACGCCATTTTATGTCCTCAAAGGCTAACAGATGGTCAGTCCACCTATCATAGTAAAAACTCTTTCCCGGGATTCTGACAGAACTAAAACTGAAGCACGCATCCCTGCAGTTAATTAAGTACAGCGGTGGAAGACGAATTACCATCAGAAATAAATTGTAAGTCATTCGCCACGGAGACCGTGCCCGATCCCAGTGAGGCCATCGGCTTTACAGCAAAGCGCCATCTATGCCGGTTTATTTATATGACATCCATGGCCCCTATCCTGTGGTTGGACACTGGGGCATGATATACTCATCTGTCCAGACGAGTCCCAGCAGTAAAAACATTCCCGCTATTTCGCGGGATATTTCTAGTACTTTATTAATTTTTTCCCCGTGAGTTTAGGTCTATCTCTCAACGAAATCATTAAAATACTCATTCGGTCTTCCGACATCATCTCTAAGTAGGTAAAAATTAGGTGTGTCATCGGTACTTTCGATATCGATGTACCGACGATAATTACTGTCCGATTTCGTCATATATCGATACGATACACTGGCTTAAGTTTAAGATGACGACAAAAATATCTTTTCTAGAAGTAAACATTAAAAGCAAATTGTCAAATGCTCTGCTGTTGATCACTCTTGCTGTGTGACCATTACAGTTACTCCCCTTGGTGGTTAGGCTCTTTTAACAAAATGAAATGAAAGAAAATTTGAATAATACTTACTTATGGTTTAAAATGTATGTCGGGATATATGTCGGGCATTCCAAAAGAATGATTCCATGACGCAAACGATCACATGAAAGTAAATAAACATTTAACACAGTCACAGTTTTACAAAAATCTAAAACTTAAGCTTTTCAAATGCGAATTGCTACTGAAAAAGAGTAGGTTGTTATTGTTGTTTTTGGTGTGGTTGTGGGGGCCAAGTGACGACGTGTCACTCAATATTTCCTTTTTCAGTTGTGACATTTACCTTTTCCGAGACATGTTTTGGAATGCACACAAACGGAATGATTTATCGAAGTTTATTTGAGCTCAGAGGGCTACCTTTTACTCAGACATGTTTCATGCTTTTTACTTAACATATCTATTTATGACCATAAAACCCTTATGAAAAGTTTGCCTTTGCGCAGTTTGACTGCACAAAGCGCGATAATTAAGACATGATATAACTTGTATTAGCAATATAAGCAATAACAAGTATTAACAATAACAAGTATTTGCAAAACAAACAATAAAAAGTAGTATTAGCAATACCAACAACAACAAATATTTATAATACCAACAATAACAAGTAGTATTAGCAATACCAACAACAACAAATATTTATAATACCAAAATAAAACAACCAAAAAAAAAGCATCAACAAAAACAAATCATGACAAACCAATCTTTATTTCCTCCATAGTAGCAGATATACAAAATATTTACATGATAAAATAGTAATTTTACTACAAAGCAAATAAATGAGCAAGGTTATATAAATACAAATAATGAGAAAATTAGCTGTTTGATGTATGTATCTTAATTAAGCAAATTCCCACATACACAGTTATTATAATCATATGGCAATAAATGAGCAGTAACATGAGTTCATGGATATATTGCACATACACTATTGGTGTCTAATGACAATATTTTATGCAACAACAACAGTTTATGACACTTATCACAATATGATTTGTGGAGACCGACCATAGCATCGCATATATCAGATCTAGTAGAGGTAGGAAGGCCTTGTCTTTTCTTTACAATGCAGTTAATATGAGAGGATTTACGACTTGCGATGCCATTACAAAGAATCAATTTTTGTCCTTTTGTAATCTTTCGTTAATACGTCAGCGAAGCGGGGTGTTGGCTATGAGGGAAATATCATCAGCAAATGGCGGATTACCCCCCTGACAGACTGTACCGTACATCCGCTTTTGCTGATCTCCATCTGATCAAGTAATTACATGTAGTCAATATAAACCAGGTACATGTACAGAAATGTTAATAGGACTCCACCCTGACGGACCGATCGCGTGACGTTGAAGAGTTCAGACGTTTCAGCGTTAACGCACACTACGCACTTAAGACCAGTATACATGTCGGCTATAAGTCTAAGAATTTTGTCCGTAAAACCCTGTCTTCCCAACTTATAAAGGAGACCCGTGTATCATACATTATCAAAGGCGGCATTTTAGTCGAGACATGCCACATAAGCATTGCTTCCATTTTCAATTTGTACTACTTAAATTCACTTTTACTTATTATTCTTGATACCACCCTATTAATGTACCATGTTCAATTATTTGTAATATCTCCAATATTTCTGTTAAATTTATTTTCCAGGATAAGAACTACAATAAGCTTTTAGCTTTCAGTTCAAATCCTTTTTGTGTATCTTTGTAACTTGCAATATCACTTATTTTGTAACATGTCATTTACAAATAAAATATGTTTAAACTAATTTGTTGAAAAAAATGTTTACTGGAGGGCAAAGCACATTCGCCGCAGTATTTCCCTCCCCTTACAGTGTCGATAACCACTGCCACCAAAGCAGTGGCTTGGCCCCGCTTGGCTTCGCATCAACCACTGTCATAATGAGTTACCATGTGACCATTGTGGGTATCATGTGATACTCTGACCAGCAACACGTGATAGTAAGTAAGTAAATTGTTTATTATAGTGACATGTGTTATACAATACATACATACATACATACATACATACATACAGTACAAGATCAACACCCGGCCCCATGGGCCTATATGTCACCTACAATTAAAACGCATATAAATGTAAAATTATACAGATTTTTAACATATTATACTGAGATCAAATATCATGACTGGAGAATATTATTAATGACTGACAAAACAATATCATTATACATATTGATAAAAGCATTATACATATACATGTCTTTGTCTGATAAGCATTGCTTTCACGAGAAATTTCGCTGTCTTTCGTGAATAAACTATTATTAGTGACCGTACCTTTTCATTAGAAGTAATTGACATAAAATTATTATCAAGCAACAGATTACCAAATTACTCTTCTCTCACACCTTCGTATTAAGGACAATTCAATAAGAAATGTGTTTCAGATTCAATCTCCCGGAGGTCACATTGTGAACACATTCTTTCATGTACTGATTCATTAATGTAACGACCAGTTTCAATGCGAAGAAGCAATATATCACTTCGATATTGAGCCAATTATAATTGTTCGTGTTTAAGAAGATTAAGACACACATATTTTTCCACCTCAAAATCATCCTTAAACAGTCTGTAAGTTCTCAGTTTAGAAGAAGCTTGTAAAGAAGTGTGCCAAATCTTCTTATAATAGTCAATGATCCTTGTTTTAGCTAACTGTAAATCCACTAGTAACTTACTCGTGAAACATTGTTTGAGGTGCAGCGAAGTTATCATTACATAAGTTATAGTCCGTTTCAAACGCCTTCTTAGTAAGTCTGTCGTCGGTAAGGGAGTTAAGTCTGTTCCAATATCGCAACATATTCAACCAGCGTCTGTATCTGCATGGTAACCAACCGATGTCGCCTACAATAGTAGTTACTGGTGCGAATCGGTGCACCCCTAAAAAGTAATGAATTGCCCGGTTTTGAACATTGTCCGCTGACTGATACTATTTAAAACCCTACGTACTCGAACAATAGTCTACCACAGGCACCACATAGCTATGATAAAGTTTATCGTACGACTTGAAACCGAATTCCTTTAGCCTACTAATTTTGTTGATTATTCCACCCAGAGCCCTTCCAGCACCTTTACTCAACACGTTACAATGTCCAGTGAAGTCACACTTTTCAGAAAAAAGTACGTCAAGGTATTTGTACTCCGATACGAGTTCAAGTTTATTATTTCCAATATGAAAGTTATATTCCGTTCGTCTAGCTCTACCTTTTCTGAAGTGCATACATTTACTCTTATCTGTATTTATTAAAACACGCCATTTCTTGCACCACTTGTAAAGAGTATTTAGCATAGTTTGTAATTTTTCCTCACTGTCCGCAACTAGAGCGATGTCATCCGCGTATAGCAGCATAGATATTGATGTATTGCCCATCTTAATTCCAATGTCAAGGTCATTTATTTCACGGGTAATGTCATTAATAAACAGGGCAAAGATAGTTGGTGATAAATTATCTCCCTGAGCTACACCAGTTCTGCAATCAAACCATTTGGTGAGTTTGCCATGATACAGCAAACTTTTACCATAACCCGATGGCAAATGTACAAGTACATCTCGACCTTCAAGAAAGTAGTGCAACGCCTTTAGCTGGTTTGGTTTAGAATTAAGCGGTCATAATCTCGAACAGCATCCAGAATGGTTGAAACCATTTTAGTTTCACTTTTAATTTTCGACTTCCGATTTGTTGTTGCCGTGTAGAAAAAATGATATTTATGCTACGTATTTCTTTTATTTTTATTTTTATATATAATTTTGTCTTCAACATTTCTATTACATAATAAAATAATCCAAACATGTGATATAATTAAAACAAGAGGGCCAAGATGGCCCTGTGTCGCTCACCTGAGTAAGATGGCTGTGTTAGGCATAATGACAAAAAATCTAGCATCTGAAAGTGTTTTTCTAACATTTGACTAAGTGACCTACATATTGATCCTACCTGAATTTGCACTCAACTGGGAATTCATGCAGTCATCATTCATATTAAGTTTAATGAAGACTGGGACAAAAATGTAGGCCTCTAGAGTGTTCACAAGGTTTTTCTTAGATTTGACCTGGTGACCTAGTTTTTGATCCCACATGACCCAATTTTAGAACTCATCCAAGATATCATATGACAAACATACTGACTAAAATTTATGAAGATTAGGCCAAAACTGTGGCCTGTAGAGTGTTCACAAGGTTTTTCTAAGATTTGACCTGGTGACCTAGTTTTTGACCCCACCTTACCCATTTTCGAACTCATCAAGATATCATTAGACAAACACCTGACTTTTATGAAGATTGGACTAAAACTGTGGCCTGTAGAGTGTTCGCAAGGTTTTTCTAAGATTTTCCCTGGCGACCTAGTTTTTGACCCCATGTGACTCAATTTCGAACTCATCTGAGATATCATGTAGACAAACATCCTGATCAAATTTTATGAAGATTGGGCCAAAACTATGGCCTGTAGAGTGTTCACAAGGTTTTTTCTAAGATTTGACCTAGTGACCTAGTTTCTGACCCCACATGACCCAATTTCGAACTCATCCGAGATATCATATAGACAAACATCCTGACCAAGATTCATGAAGATTGAGCCATAACTGTGGCCTGTAGAGTGTTCACAAGGTTTTTCTAAGATTTGACCTCGTGACCTAGTTTTTGACCCCACATAACCCATTTTCAAACTCATCCAAGATATCATATAGACAAACACCCTGACCATTTTTCATGAAGATTAGGCTAAAACTGTGGCCTCTAGAGTGTTCACAAGCAATTGTTGACGACGGACGACGCACGACGCACGACGGACAAAAGGCGATCACAAAAGCTCACCCGAGCACAAGTGCTCAGGTGAGCTAAAAATAAAATTAAATTGCAAACAGCTGAAATCGAGCTATCCTAAACTCATCATGGCAGTGATTGATGGGAAGCCAGGCGGAGCCAAGCCACTGCGTTGGAGTTTGCACTGCCACCACAAGTAGATTCGGTAAATATTGGCCACATTTAATTTTATCACATTTGATTTTAGTTTTGAATATATGTATATCATATCAGTTTCGGTATATTTTACGAAAATAACATTCATGATAATGAAAGAAAGTAAAAAATGAAATCAAATAACGTTTATTTATAAAATGATGAGTGAATTTTTACTGCTTCACCTGTAACTGGACAATATTGCAAACGGCAACTGATTTTTCGATTTAGCGAGATAATTTAATCTAACAATTATGCTAAAACAAAGCAGATAGAGTGTTTTCAGCACATTTTGGAAGGAAAAGATGTTGTGGTTAACTTACCAGTTGGTTTAATATGGCAAAAGCCTAGTGTATCAGTTGTTGGACTAAGACCACAATTAATTTTACTATATGCTCTATATAAGCATATATACAAATGACAATTTCTGTAAGGAAAATTGACATCCAAACTTACCCTCATTAGATAGATCTATTCAAGAGAAATAATTCTGTACATTTTAAACATGGGATAACCCGACTACTTTTTGACCTATTTAAGGCCAAATAACATACGTATGAATTTAGAGCACCGGTCGGCCATTTCACACCAATTTTCTCAAAAATTCCCCTTTCAGCAATGCTAAACTTTTAAGGCTGTTGTGCAATAATGTCCATGTTCATGTTTATTTCAGTACGAATTGCGTTATGGAAGTTGAAACTGAATTAAAATGTGTTAATAACTGATGTTGGAGATAACGTGTTAAATAAATTGTAATGAAAAAAGAAAGTTTGCAAGCAAAAAAATCGCACCTCATTCGGAGATGTTTTGAACCATAAATGGCTGGAATTTCAAGCGATATATGGATGAAATTTCAATTATATGTAACAGCTGGTTCAATGGTGATGTGGGTAAAGTAGTTAGGCTCTTAGCCATGCAAACAGCGTTTAAATGGGGCTTTTTTAATATTTTTTATCATTATTTTTTATTTTATCATTTTTTCACATATTTTTGTTATATTGAATATCATTAATTTACTTATATTAAGTACATGTGTATATAAAATGGGAAAAATACATACATTAACTAATGAAAGTTTGTTGTTTTAGATTTGCTTCCACATATCAATATAATCCTATAAACTGTAGGCAAGTAAGAGTGACACTATGCTCCATTGAGACAAATGATGTGATCATCTTTTCTTGAACGACCATCATACATG
>CM037778.1:9441572-9455446 GCA_021229015.1 Solen grandis
CCCCCAAATTGTCACCAATTTTTTTTTTTCTAAAAAATTTTAGTTTCCCCTTTAGTGGAAATGTTTGAAAAAAAGACAAGCTCAGGGGTAGGGCATCCTGAAACTGTTAAAACAAACCTACTGGGTCACCACTGTTTGATACTTGGCACCAATATGGCTACACAAATGTCTTCATTGTAATGTCACATAACGCCAGACATTTGAAATGGATTAAATGACCTCATAGCTGTCATATTTGTTTGCCATTATGGCTGAAAGTCATCCTTTTAATTAATCCAGAGGTGTCATCTATGTGACAGTTACTGGAAAGGCTATGTTTCCTGGATCAACCTTTAATTGCTGAGTATCAGAGTAAAAGGCACATCATTTGAAGCTAGGAAAGTACAAATCACACTACACATATTAAATGTGGTTCCTCAAGAGGAAACATGAAAAGACCTATGCGAACAGCATAAAACCAGATCAGCCTGCGAGTAACTCGCAGGCTGATCAGGTTTTATGCTGTTCGCTGCTCCTCAGTGGTCTGGAATGAGGATTTTTTAATTAAATTTGGTAAGGTTTAAACTGTGGTTTTCTGCAGATTCAGGCTGTATGTGATACCTATTGAGTGTGTCAAAATGAGTCTATTATGAGGGAAAGGGTTAAATTTTGGTTAGTTTAACCAACCTTAAGATATCTTAACCCTTTAATATCAAGGAGATATTTTTATGATGGCAGAACTAACTTCATATCTTAATGCAATAAGTTTGAATTTTTATACTTCAATGTTAATATACCAGTAATGTAAATTTGTATAACAAGAGCAGACCACTTTTCCTAGTGAGTTAAAAAGTTGCTGAAATAAAAACAGCTAATATCACTTTTCTTCTTTTTCATAGTTTAAAAGTTGATTTTCCAACTGAACTATTTCTTCTTGACTATTAAATCATTCTGAATGTCGAACAGCTCATGTGTGTGTGTGTGTGTATGCATATGCATGTCGAACTTGACCTTCATTTATTTTTTTTGATGAGCATGTGTTCCAAAAATTATTTAAATCCATCAACGGATTTTGGAATTATAGTGAAGAAAAGGTGTTTTTTTGCAAATTCTAAGTCAAAAAGGGCCATAACTGTGTGGAAAATTTACAGATTTTGTTTAAAATCGAGCATGATCTTCATTTTATTGGGATAAATATGTGCACCTTATTTGGGTGTTATCATGTGGAAATTAAAGTTTGATGCCACCTGCCCGCCAAATGACATACCCCCAATCTAATAGCTCTCAGATGACTTTGTCTCCGCAAGCTTGATGTAGAAAAATAAAAGTGATTAAAATTCATGATAAAATAAATAGAAAGACATATTGCTTTTGTAAATCTAGATAAAACAAATAGTGGCTTTTGCTGGTTCTTGATATAGAGAAAACCAGAATACTTGTTCAAAGTGAAACTGTTCCATCACCTTCTATTTTTTAAAAGCATTTAAAATCGTTTCCTGGTCCATCCTCAATATGCTGTAACTGCCTTAGGATTGAATCTAGGTTGCATTAATGGGAATAGTGTTCACAGTTTACAAATAGACAAGATGTGTTCGAAAAACACTATTTCCCCAGTCTGAGCTGGTCAGATGCTAAAAAATGATGCCAATTGAAAGCCATTCATGAGTGGAGTAATTATTTAAAATTCATAGACTTTATTCCATATAGTAATGGAGTAATGCTTAAGAAAAACAAATGGGCCAAGATGGCCCTGTGTTGCTCACCTGTGTAAGATTGCTGTGTTAGGAATGATGACAAAAAATGTGGCATCGATCTAAAGTGTTTTTATAACATTTGACTAAGTGACCTACATTTTGATCCTACCTGAATTTGCACTCAACTGGGAATTCATGAAGTAATCATTCTTATCAAGTTTAATGAAGACTGGCACAAAATGTAGGCCCCTAGAGTGTTCACAAGATTTTTCTAAAATTTGCCCTGGTGACCTACTTTTTGACCCCATGTGGCCCAGTTTTGAATTCATCTGAGACATTCTGACCAAGTTACATTAAGGGTAGGCCGAAACTTTGGCCTCTAGAATGTTCACAAGGTTTTTCAAAGATTTGACCTGGTGACCTAGATTTTGACCCCACGTGACCTGATTTCAAACTCATCAAAAATATCATGTAGACAAACATCCTGACCAAATTTCATGAAGATTGAGCCAAAACTGTTCCCTTTAGAGTGTACACAAGGATTTTGTAAGATTATATAAGATTTGACCTAGTGACCTATTTTGACCCAACATGACCCAAATTCATACTCATCTGTCATAGCATAAAGATGAACATCCTGACAAAGTTTAATGAAGATTGGGCCAAAAATGTGGCCTCAAGCATGTTCACAAGGTTTTATTAATATTTGATCTGGTGACCTAGTTTTTGACCCAACATGACCCATTATCAATATCATCCAAAATAAACTGTAGACAAACATCCTGACCAAATTTTATGAAGGTTGGGCTAAAACTGTGGCCTCTGGAGTGTTCATAAGGTTTTCAAAGATTTGACCTGGTGACCTAGTTTTTGACCTATACGTGACCCATTTTGAACTCATCTAAGATATGTAAACAAACATCCCGACCAACTTCATGAAGATTGGGCCAAAACTGGGACCTCTACAGTGTTCACAAGGTTTTTCTAAGATTTGACCTGGTGACCTAGTTTTTGACCCAACATGACCCAATTTCGAACTCATCCGAGATATCATGTAGACAAACATCCTGACCAAGTTTCATGAAGACTGGGCCAAAACTGTGGCCTCTAGAGTTTTCACAAGCAATTGTTGACAACGGACACAAATGACGGACAAAAAGCAGTCACAAAAGCTCACTCTGAGCACAAGTTCTCAGGTAAGCTGAAAAATCATTAAAAAATAAAGGGAGATAATTTAAAAAAGAACCTGGCGGACTTGGTAGAGTTATTGTTCTTGGTCACTGCACTTTTCCTAGTTGTCATCTACTTATATATGAAGTTTCAAGTCAATACCATATATAATTTTAAAGTATATAGTAAATAAGTTTTTATCTGGACAGAAATTCATTGTAAAATATTGAGAGATAATTCAAAATTCGACCAAGGCAGAGTTATGGTTATTGGTCATTCGGCAGCCATGTTTTTTTACAGATTGGAATAATTTTAGCAATCTTGGTAGAGGGTTACCCAAGGAACATCTGTACCAAAACATTTTGAAATCTGGCTAGTAGTTTTGAAGGAGATGATTTTTAAAGTTTTCAGATTTTTTTCTTTGTTGCCATGGCAACCAGAGTTCTACATGAATCAAGTTTATTTAACAGCTTTTGTGAAGGTTCACCCAAGGATCATCCTGCCAAGTTTAATCAAGGTCTGTCTAACAGTTTCAGAGAAGATGTTTAAAGCAAATTGTTGAAATAACACCTTATAAAACAATGGCTGATAAAAGTACAAATCACTGTAAAAGTATTAAAAACTCTGTAAAGTCATCACAGCAAGATATACCGGTACTTATTCTCATACTAAACTTTGGGAAAAGAAAGATCACAAGATTATATTCTATTCTGGTATGCCATAAGCCTGTCTTTAAATCAGATTTTAAATTGATACCCCGAGTCCTCAGCAGTCATAAAAGATGGATCAACCATCCTTTTCACCATCATTCTGGCTTTAACTTGTAAAAATAGTTTGCCATAAATCATCCATCCCTTGGGCCATTACATCATCTCTCATGTTGATAACAGCACCTTGTCTTGTCTCAATGAGACCATTTATGAGACATTGAGAGTTATATATCAGACAAAAAAATAGCCAGGAAAGACCAGTGGTCAGTTGCCAAGCGACAGATGTGTCTTATCCTTTTTTATATCCTATGAAATATTGGAGTTTGTTATTCTGATTTACTGCAACATGTTTAGACTATGTTAACTTAGTGAAGAAAATTGATATACATGTGTATTAATTTCTAAAAGAAGGTCAATTCAAATAACTTTCCAGTAGTGTAAACAAATTTGATCTAAGCTGAATGAATGTTACCATAATAACGTAGTCTATCAATTTCTTATATGCAAATTAGAAACACAGAACAAAATACCCATTTCAATGCATTGTACAAACTCAACTCTTTTTGCACAGAAAATATCACTCGAATAATACAAGTTTGTATCTTTGAATTTACAGATTTTTTTCGTACAAAGTTTAGGTTAATGTTAGAACTGTAAGATTCACTTTTGCAGATATGGATTTGCTTGTTTCCCTTTCCAAGTTTACCAATTCCGACATCTAAATATAGTTTTTAAAAATATTTACCATGTGTATCAAGAAATATTAAATTTTAGAAGAAACCCCCGAATTTTGAAAAAATGACTGTAAATCCAAACATACAAAAAGCTGAAATTTTTTCTAATTCTGTTTAAGATTGGTAATTCATTCTGAAATAGAGGTTAGTATATATCATACATGCACAGGAAAAATCACCGTTCTTCAAGTACTCTATTTTATAAGTTTAATAAATTGATTTTTGTTTGTGTACCCTGGCTTCAGAAATGCAAATTTTTTTCGCGATGTCAAAAATAATGTAAACAAAGGCAGTCCAAAGGACAGCTATATCCCCCGCCGCTGGCCAATATTAGAATTTGTTTGGTCATAGGATTATGTTCACCTTACCTGGCATGGTTGTAGCAGACATAGAAGATCAGTTTAAGACAATTTAACTTTCCGGAGTTATGTTGAATTTCAGAATTCGGAGCACATATATTAAAAGTTTACTGACAAGTTTTACATTGGAAACAGTACAAAAAGTGAACATCAAATGAAGTATAGGATGTGATAGGTAACCACAAAGTACATGTGTAACTCAATTAAAAACTTTTATAAATCATGAATAATTTGTTATGATTGTGAACATGACATACTATTATTTACCGAGTACAATAAATCACTGTGGAAGTGCAATCCAGGTCAAGAAGTGTCTGTGTAAGGCAAGGGGAACACTCCTGAATGAGATATGGAGCGGACACGAAAATAACATTTGACCTGCAAGTATGACCTTGAACCTTGAGCCAGCATGACCGACTCATGCCTTCTGCACATCAGCTCAATGAGGTAAACTAAACATTTTAGCCGAGTTTGAAGAAAATGTGTCCAAGCGTTCATGAGATATGGAGCAGACACGAAAATAACATTCGACCTTCAAGTATGACCTTGACCTTGAGCCAGCGTGACCGCCCTCATGCCTTCTGCACATCAGCTCAATGAGGTTAACATTTTAGCCGAGTTTGAAGAAAATGTGTCCAAAGCGTTCATGAGATATGGAGCGGACATAAAAAATAACATTTGACCTTAAGTATGACCTTGACCTTGACCCACCCGTGACCGCCTCATGCCTTCTGCACTCAGCTCAATGAGGTTAACATTTTAGCCGAGTTTGAAGAAAATGTTCCAAGCATTCATGAGATATGGTGCGGAAAAGAAATAACATTTGACCTTAAAGTATGACCTTGACCTTGAGCCAGCGTGACCACCTCATGCCTTCTGCACATCACTCAATGAGGTTACATTTTAGCCGAGTTTGAAGAAAATGTGTCCAAGGTTTCATGAATTGGAGCGGACACGAAAATAACATTTGACCTTCAAGTTGACCTTGACCTTGAGCCAGCGGGGACCGCCTCATGCCTTCTGCACATCAGCTCAATGAGGTTAACATTTTAGCCGAGTTTGAAGAAAATGTGTCCAAGCGTTCATGAGATATGGAGCGGACACGAAAGTGTTTGGGGACACACTGACGACTGACGGCCTGATGGCGGACTGAACGGACGGACGGACGAAGGCATTCCTATAACCCCCCTCCCGCTTCGCGGCTGGGGATTAATAATTAATCTGAGTTGTTGATAATTGTAATTTGTTGGAAAACAATGATGTTATACATCAAAATTATCTGCAAGGTAATATAGAAATCATATATTAAAAATCAAAAAAAATTTTACCATCTCATTTAAATTTAATTGCCCAATCTAAATATGGTCCTATGGTGCAGACAAAGCGGTTAAAAAATTATTTAAAAAATGACAACACAAAAAAATGGTCTCAAAATGAAATAAAGGAAAAATATCACATCAGCATGTTAATCAGGCACAGATTAAAATGCGATAATGTCAGAATACAATAAAATTAATTATCTTTAGCTTTTTTAAACCATAAAGTCAATAAAAATGCAACTTTGTTTTTGGGCAAGAGCATTGCCTAAAATGGGGTATACCCTGTATAAAAAAAAAAGCTTGAGTAAATTCATGCTTTATAATTAATCATATTCATTTTAAATAGATTGAAAAAAAAGTTCAAACTTTAATTTTTTAAATCTCTCAATATTACACCAGTACTCGCTCAAAATGAGCACGCAAATGAAAAGTCACGAAAGTTACCCCCTGATACAGTAGAACCCGGGCTATGAAGTCCGGGATCAGCTTTTTATTTCAAGGCATGTATTTGAAAAACCCAAATCACATCAAACGTAGAGACAAAAACCCATCCCACCCACTTTTTCATGCAGTGAACATAATATATAATGTATTCTTATTAAAATGTGTTTATTTTGATTTATGAACGAAAATAAAAAATGATATAGATAATTATTTTTATTTTACAACTTTCATCTTTTCATGCATAAATATATTGATCCATAGCCCAATAACAAAGATACATACATACATTTATCAGATCTGACTAAATCAAAATGCACTACACGTATCCAATATCAACATTGCCCTTGGAAACAGCAATGGATTTTTGATATTATTTAAAAACATTCATCTATTTCTGCATAAATGATACATAATAAATACATCCATCCATTCATCAGGTCGGACTAAATAAAAAGAAACTACATGTATCAACTTGATATCAACGTCATCTCCAAATTAAAAAAGGATGTAATCAAGGTCTGCTTGTTACACTTGTTTAAATCTTCTTTTCCAGGTATCCGAAATACATATCACATACCTATAAAATCATGAATCATAAGTTTTATGAATGAACTAAACAAACATCCAATCAATTAACAACTTATACAAACCGTAAGCGACCGTCTCCCACCCATTTTGATAATTTAATTGATTTTGCGCCTTTCCATTGTTTTGTTTTCAAAATGTCGCCGGTAATTAATGTTTGTCGGCGACTTCGGATAAGGAGGTGCGAAATCTTACGAATTCATTGGCACGGGCCAAAAATTCTTTTCGGATGAGGCCGGTATTCGAATGGCACAAATTTGAATAAAACCCCAAAAAAATTTTATATAGAAATAAGGGAAAGGGGAGTGATCGGGACCAACAAAGTATACGAATGACCGGGGGGTATTTGAATGAAGGTGGTGGAGTTGACTGTACAAGTTTTTTCCACTTTCAACTTATCGCTATCCATTCTGCTATTTTACCTGGGACTACACCATAACTTAAACTTAAGTAAATGAAGATTTTACTTACACTAATTGGTGACCAAATAACCAAAAGAACAGTCACTGAATATTTATCTGCTATAAGGAATCAAACTTGTGACCTTAAGTGTGCAAGGCGGATGCTAGACCCCACAAACCCAAAGGGCTAAACTGTGAGTATATTCATGTTTTCAGTATTCAACTGATAAAAATGCAAAGGCTATCTACAGCATTGCCTTTTTCTGTACGGGGCAGAAAAGTTCTTTTTCCTCGTTTTCTTTCCCCGTTCAACTCTAAAATGACGTCAGAATACATGTATAGGGAAAAACCTTCAGATCATGCGATATTTTACTAACAAGAGGTCCATAGGCCACAAATCGCTCACCTGAGTACCACTGCTCATATGCAACCCAGTATACATGTATCATACTGATATACATGTTTCTCAGGAACTTGACAGTTTTTCTTTACCCATTTAGCAATAGTATGGAAAAAAACATGATCATGAGATTTCAGTGTGGTACTGCTGATTGAAAATGGACAAAAAGAGAGATCCTTTAACCTTTTCCCTCATAAAAACTCATTTTGACACCCTTTATAGGTACCACATAAATCCTGATTTGCAGAAAGCCCCACTTAAACTTTCCAAATTTAATTGTAAAATCCTCATCCCCAGGGCCACTAAGGAGCAGCAAACAGCATAAACCTGATCAGCCTGCGGGAACAGTTGGACTTGCAGGCTGATTGGGTTTTTTTGCTACTCACATAGGTTATTTTATAGATCTCTATGAGGAAAAGGGTTAATTATCATGAAATAAGTTGCAATTTATTACAAAATGTTTTAATCATTCGTTTGTGGTTTTTTAAAAGGTGTTTGGTTTAAACCCTGTGTACTGGAACACTGACATGAACCAAAGTAAAAAGGGAGACAATCTGCATATATTCACCCCCCCCCCCCCACAATCACTTAAGGATGATGTTGAAAGCTGCTGCTGATTTAATATAGTATGAATAAAACCCCTTTTAAACTCTATCAGGTTGGCTTTGTGTAAAAAATAGCCTAGTATTCATTATACATAGTAGCAGGTAATGTAGTTTTGCACTACTCAGTGGGGCAACACAGTCCAGAAAATGTGACCTCTGCCAGAAGGTCAGACTAAGCTATAGGAATGGTATTTGTGGTAATGTTATCTTCTCCACCTCTGCATATGTAGTGGAATCACCCAAATGCATATCAGACTAGTGTTTCTCTAAGTACAATTATTTTTTTGTTTCTAGCTGTTTTCTCTCTCTCTCATCTTCTCTGTTAGATTTCTCTCTTTAATAAGTGGCCTTGTAATTACATGTAACTTTTTTGCATTTTTTAAGCACCTGGCGGACCATGTTTATTACAGATCGGAAAAATTTTAGCAACTTTGGTAGGGGTTGACCCAAGCAACATCTGTACCAATTTTTTTTTAAATCTGGCCATATTTTTGAAAAAGATGTTTTTTTAAAGTTTTCATTTTTTTTTTTTGGGTTTGTCTGATAATTTCGATTTCCCGCATTTTAAACCAATCAAATGTACGCTAACAGCGGTAAATAATTCTAAGCTGAATAAAAGGACTCCTGTTATTGGTTAACGCATCGTTATGGACTATAAAATTACTGTAAATAAGGGGTGCAGCTTGTATATATCATTCAGCTTGGTGTTATTACTTTTCTTTTTGATGTAAACATGAAAGTGATTTCAGTAAGTTAAATACATCCTTTTCCATCAATTGAGGAATGCTACTTTGTGAAAATGATTTAAAACAACAAAAAAGAATCCACCGTGTTATGACATGAAACCCCTTAATTACTATGTATATTGAATTCTTCCAGCCTGCCGAGATGCTCTCATTGAAAATTAATTCGCCAAAACCAAAACAACTAATAACGCTTTATATCATAATTGTCATATGCAATAATGATATGAACAAATATCAAACAAGCCTATTTACAGATATAATTTTTTGTATTACCGTCTATAAATAAGTATATTTCATAGAAAAAATACTGAACTATTTCTAGAGCGTACTAAATTTGTTGTGCGTCGGTCTTTGCGCGCTTTTCCTGGATGTTCTAGAAGTCCTTTACAAGAATCTAGCTTTAAAGGGCTGATCTTAATGTATATGCCGTATAAACATTTTGTACAGTTTAAACTGTTTAAAAATCGCCGAACAAGTTTTGGCAGTAAAAAAATAAAATAAAGGTGAAAAAAAAATTTGTATGTCCAAAACTACAACGAGCGAAAAAATGCTGTTACATGATAGCCTGGAAAAAATTGGTTTTTTATGCAGAAATTACATAGATTTTTTTTTAGTTCATAGGATAATTTAAAAACATTACATGTTTTTAAATAAGAAATTTGGAGGTACTCTGAAATTTTTTGTTATTCAAACATTTATATCGATTTTAATCATTTTAAAATTTTTTTTGGTGCGGGTAAGCTTTTACGATAATGGTGTCGTGTCTTTTTTATAAAGTCTAGTCATCTTTCTGTACATTTTTTTTGAATTATAAAGACATTATTTTAAAATTTCTTTTTTTTTTACATTCCGTTGTTGTACACATCTCGTGGACTTTTTTCTTATTTGCAAAATAAAACCCTTTTTTAAAACATTGCCATCATCTTTTTCACTACCAAAAATTTGACTGTTTTTTACAATTTTTTACAACAAAGTTTTATCACCCTATCATAAATTTGAGTCTTTGAAAAGTGTTTTTGCATTAAAATTTTCCCTTTATAAGTTTTTAATTAAAGTTATTTATCATGAATGAAAAACTGTTTTTCTTTCACCTACCCGTTTTCTTTTTTAAAGATATTTCTTTTCTTTTTTTTTCCATGGCAACAGAGTTCTAAGGTCAAGTTTATTTTAGCAACTTTTGTAAGGTTGAACCCAAAGGTATCCCTCCAAGTTTTTCAAATTCTGTCAGTGGTTTCAGAGGGGTGTTGTTTAAAGGGTTTTTCTATATACATATGGGAAATAAGCCCCGCCCTGGCGGGCCTTTTTTTTACGGGTTGGAATAATTTTAGAAACTTTGGTGAGGTTGACCCAAGGAAATCTGTACCAATTTTTTTTAAAAACTGGGCCGTATTTTGAAGAAGATGATTTTTTAAAGTTTTTCATTTTTTTTTTTTTTGTTCCATGGAACCCGAATTCTCTGGACAAGTTTATTTTAGCAACTTTTGTAGAGCCTCACCCAAGGAACATTTCTGCCAAGTTTCATTAAATTCTGTCCAGCGGTTTCAGAGGAGATGTCGTTTAAAGCAAATTGTTGACGACGCACGACGACGGACGAAGGGCGATCACAAAAGCTCACCTTGAGCACGTTGTGCTCAGGTGAGCTAAAAACAGTTACTCCCGTATATGTCCAATTCATCGTTCGTACACCACGAATAGTGGCGGTATAAGTTGATGTTTGCTGAAACTTAATACAATTCTAAAACCTTATATGAATGAAACCAGTTGAAAAACTTCACATCGATTGATGAAACCACAAGACCAATCAAAATGGGACTGACATATCAGTTAAATATTAGTATAGGACATCTTATCATAAAGGGACTGCCGCACACTACCGCCATCATGTACCTCACTGATGCTATGCAGGAGCATATAATTAAAAACAGCATGAAAATTGGAGGAGCTCCTGTGAGAAAGCACTTGAAAATTCACATAGCGATATGGACATAACATGGTGTTCCTGTTGTAATACCAATACAGCTGATGTGCTATTGAATACAACTTTTCTGTCAGCTTAACGGTAACAGTATGCTATTACTACGGTAAAAGAATGTTAGTAGCATGGTATCATATCGCTTAAGAACAATAGTTTATTATTAGTACATTGACGAGACTGTACTAGTACAGTATTAATTGAGACAACAGACAAGCTACCAATCCATTACAGTGCGCAACTCGGGTGCTCTACCGATATTTATGGAGCTATACTGGAATACTATTGTTGCAGACCCCTTGCTTGCTCTGGCAGAAAATTTTGTGCATGTTCAAAATTTTTTACCATAGCCAGCCAATGCCAAGCTTCCTTACTTGGTATGTGATATTGAAAAACTTGAAACTGAATGTTTAACTCCACAGATTTTAAGGAGAATTTAATTGCAATGAAGATTGTCTCCCATGTCATTAACCCTTTCCCTCATAGAGGACACCATGAAAATACCGAAGCGAACAGCATAAAACCAGATCAGCCTGCGAGTTACTCGCAGGCTGATCAGGTTTTTATGCTGTTCGCGGCTCCTCAGTGGTCTGGTAATGAGGATTTTACAATTAAATTTGGTAAGGTTTGAGTTTGGCTTTCTGCAGATCAGGCTTTATGTGGTACCTATTGAGTGCGTCAAAATGAGTCTATATGAGGGAAAGGGTTAAGATGAGACAATTCACAGAGGATCAGTTAAATATCTTATTTTTTCGATGAGATATTTGTTTAGGTCAGATACACTTTGCAGACAGAGTCACTAAGTCTTGGGATATGACTAATACCAAATTTAGCTCAGGTAGAATTGTTTAAAACTAAAAATATGTCCACAGCACATTGAGTGCCCCACTCTACATTATTTCCCAATTTAAGAGGCCATTTAATGAATTTCAGAACAAAACTTTTTATGACTCTGACTTGAATAGTTTTGGTGATATGCATGATCTGAATGATGGCTGGACAGACAGATCCATAATTATAGTAGGATTAAGAAGGAAGTACTAAAACAGATCTTGGGAAAGGGACTTAACTCTGGATACAGATTGCTGTCACATTTTGACAGTATCGCTGATTTTGGGGCTTTTTTTGTGTACATATATTTAAAGCGGTGCATCTACCTTTACAAGTCCACACTTCCCGTGCTATGATACAGAACCTACTGGGAGGCATTACATTACAATATCCTGAAATTATCACTCCCCAGCAGACCACACAAATGCCACCATTCTTTTCAGAAAGACGTTATCTACTTGAATACCTGCTTGTGTTTTAATCATTATAAAATTTGTAAACTCCAGGCAATACAGTTAACCAGACAACTTAACTGCCTGTATAGGAATCTGGCTTCTATCATTTTGATGCCATGATGATTGTGAGTTGGCTACATTTTACACCATGTTTTGATATTCTAGGGCATCCGAAGCTAAGAAATTATCATGAACCCTTTGCATGACTGAGAAAGTATTACCACTGAGCCATCTGTGGTAATCTGATGTCTGTTCATTCCAATTAAAAAAGTTGAAGGGCGTCATCGTACAGTGGTAATGTACTGAACTGAGGATTGGAAGGTTTTTGAGTTTGAAACACTGTTGGGGGTAAGGATTTTCATGACCTTCCCAGATGCAAAGTACTAGTCCAATCCGGGAACTAACAAGAGGGATTAATATAAGTTGTTAGAATTTGTTTCCCCAAATTTTTGAAAAGTAAATAAGTTTAAACTTAAAACTTTAACAGAGGTGCAGCATGCTGATGTAAACACTTGTCTTTTTTTCTAAAAAAGGGAGATAAATCAAAGTTGAAGGAGTTGTACTCAGAACATAAATATACAAAATAAACAAAGGGGCATTACTCTGCCAAAAATGCATGTTTATCTGAATCTGGATTTCTAATACACTCTATTAACTTCTTTTATCTAACTATCTTATTACATCATAACTCATCTTTACTACATGTATTTTCATGTAATTTAATTTTATCTGTTTAAGTGAGCCATTTTTCCATAACATCAAAACTAAATAGTGTGTTTTAGTTCACTAAAATTGCCTTCTCTATTCTCAGCAACATCAATATCAACAAATGGTGATTCAGTTCTCTGAAATAAAGTCTTCAAACTTGGGTTCTCAGTAAACAATAACATACGCCACCTCCACAGCAGGTGCTTGTTTTACCAGACTACATAATACCCATCATGCAATTCAACTTCCTGTAGGAAAGCAGAATAAAAGGAATTAGATGACTAGCTGGTTAATATCATTGACAGTCTGTCAGTTACTGAGAAGATAATACAATCTTTTCTTTTGTTTTTTGTTCCAGTGCTTCATCTACTTGAAAGCTACTTAAATCTGAGATGACAATATCCAATTCTGTATTTTTACCATCTGATAACTGTACATCATACGTCCAGACACCAGCTGAGGACAATGGCTTGGTCTACATTTGTTAACAAATAATTTTTTTTTGCACAATCAAAAAAAATTATCTTGGATTGATGATGGTCCACAGTGTTACATAAACAAGAGGGTCACTTGGCCCTAGATCGCTCACCAGAGTATATAAGTTATTTTTAAAAAACATTCATGTCAATTAATTTTACTTGGTTAAGTCCATTGGCCATGGCAACCAGACTTCTGCATGGATCAAGTTTATTTTAGCAACTTTTGTATAAGCACCAGAGATCATTCATTCCAAGTTTCATGAATTTACCAAGGGTTCAGAGG
>CM037778.1:9455546-9505546 GCA_021229015.1 Solen grandis
CTGTCATAAAATAGATTCTTAGTTTTGATTCTCTAGTTTCATACATGATAGGAAAAGTGAGGGACTTTCTGCACTAAAACAACAATATCACACTTACTGTATATATTATATGGAGTGCCTGGATAGCGTAGTTGTAACGCGCCTCGCTTCTTACCAATGCGTCCCGGGTTCGATTCCTGGTCACGTACGTGAGAGGGTACAGTGGTCGCCTGTCCAGACACGTGGGTTTTCTCCGGGCTCTCCGGTTTCCTCCCACATACGCCGCCATCAGAGCCATCGAGAGTGATTAATATAATTTGTGATAATTTGCTTCGTAATCGATGTAAAATAAAACTAACCCGCGTCGATGAATTTATGGAACGTCGGCATTTTCCATAAACTTTTAACGACACTAATGCCTATACACTATTTACCCTTACGTACTCTGAAAGAGCATAGTTTCCAGTTTCCAAAAATAGTTTCTTAAAGAAAAAATATAAAGGTACAGTGATTTGAAAATCACCATCTCCGATCGGAATTCACTCCGACCGGGAAAAGATCGATCGATACCTGTCCGTTGTCGTTTATTTCCGACCGGACTTCAACAGTTCGACAGGAGAAAAACAATCGACTTTTCTCGAATCCATCCTTTATTTTTTCAGAAAACATTGGATAGTTGTTTATTTCTATATTAACATGAACTTAATAAGTCTAATGCAAGTTTTGACTACGATGATGACGTTATTTGCCTTAATTTATTCGTGTGGTTAATTTTAGTGTAATCGGGGTAAAATCAAAAACAGAAGTAGAGCGTCCACCGATACTGAAGTAACATTTAACATTTACATTTTTTGTAACATTTTAAACGGAAAGTAACTAAACATTTTCTTATTTTTGAACAGTAACCTATTTTTACTTTTAAATGTATCTCACTGCCTCTCTCTTTTTCTGTTTTGTTGCATATAAAATAAAGTATCTATAAAGTAGGAATCTCGATTGTTTTTACCCGATCACAGGGACTTGCTCCTGTATGTTTTAAAAAAATCCTACTGTACACATAAATATCAACAAAGGTGGACACAAAGTTTGGGGTCGACTCGCTTCAACTCGATTTTTACAAATCAATCAAATAAAATCAATTAAAATTTACATATGGAATCAATAAAATATACTTTTCTCTTTTGAAATATACCAAAACATTGTGAAACTTATCTTCCTAGGTCTGCTTTTTCATTTGAAATACATGCAAATTGGCAAAAAGGACAACAACCGGGACCAGAAGTGAAAGTACACTTTCGGAATGATTTTGATTTTTACGCTCCGGTAATGGTCAGCGATATTGCGACTATTTTCCCGACAACTGTCAACTTTTGATGGATAGAAAAATGGATGAAACACAATCAAAAACGCTAAAATATGCTTTGAACGGACACAACCTGACTATAACAGGGTTCCCTGGCAATGGGAATAGTTATGTTTTATGTGAAATTGCGAAAGAATTGCTTAAACTTGGGAAATTAATTAAAATAACTGCTAGCACGGTATAGCATCAGTGAGTTTACAAACCAAGTATATAAAATTATGTGTATATAATTTATGGTATAAAACTTAATTATCTCTTACTTGAATAAATATTTAATATTTTAATTCAAAAACCTGGAATCGCAATTTTGCTGACCATTACCGGAACGGAAAAATCCGAATTTTTCCGAAAGTGTACTTTCACTTCTGGTCCTTGCCGATTCGCGAGTATTTCAAAGCAGACATAGGGAGATAAGTTACACGATATTTTGGTATATTTCAAAAGATAAATGTATATTTTATTGATTCCATATGTAAATTTTATTGATTTTATTCGAATGATTTGTAAAAAAAAAAAAAAAAAAAAAAAAAAAAAAACAGATGAAGCGAGTCGTTCCCCAAACAGCAGGGGCCTGGTGACTGGTCGGCGACAGGTCGGATGAGAAACAAGGGGCTCATAATGGGGATTTCTACTAAAGAGAACATAACCCAAATCACCACAATTTCATCAAAATATAGCCTTGAAAATTGTATGACCAAGCCAGCTGGGGGTGTGAAGGGCACGTGTCCCCTGTGCCACTCCGGTAAATCCGGGCCTGGATGTTTTACGTTCGTTTTCAAAGTTTGAAATAAATTAATTTATCACAAAAAGGAACATGTATACGGTACATAAAATGTGTTGCCTTAAATTTAAACGACACAATGTATTCATGACAAAACAAGGAATAATTATGGAGCATTTGCAATATTGCATGTGACAATAAAACAGTTAATGGAAGTTAAAATAGAACACGCAAATAGATTTAAAAATGAAAAATAAATCGTTCAACTTCACAGATTTAATGTCTCTAATCAAACGAAATGGTGCAATTTATGAGAACTTACATTACAGCCGTTTAGGACAGCTGCGTCGTACCATATTTAAATGCAAATGCGTCTTACCATTTTGTAAAAATCATTGTTTTATTGAAAAGAAAATGTCTGCTTCAAAATAGACTTTATGACGTGAAAATGTACTTGGTAACTTTTTAGCAAAATCACGAGTATTAATTCAGTTTAAGGGTGAACACGCTGAATACAGCATTTCCAACTATTCATACTTCGAATTTTCAGACTTTGAATATGTTGGAGTCTGATCATTGTGATTTGTTATTTTGATAATTAATGTGTTAAACTACAATATATGTGTATGTATATAATGTTTTGGGGGTTTTTTTACTGTTCATAACCGTAGGTTTCGTCATGATACTACGATCGTACAAAGAATTGATGCATGTGTTCAAATTTAAGTAACGGCCTGCGTTGAGGCTAAACAAAATAAAAATATCAAAAACGAAAACTGAACAGAAAAAGAAATTCCCCGCACAATTTTTCTGACGTTTCGACCTAACAGAAGAAAATTACATGTGTAAAAAGTGCCAGCTGTAATTTTAAATACAAGTTGGATGTGCTGTCCATCAAAGAAATAAGATAAATGTTTATTCAAATCCAGTAGGTACAATAATCATAAATATAATAAGAGCAGACAAGATACACAGTATTGTAATTATACTGTAGTGTTAAAATTATGATTTATACGTTTATATCAAAGAGAGAGAGAGAGAGAGATTAATCAAGTACAATAAATGATTTAAGTGATAGTTAACAGTCCTGAGCTTTTTGCCTGAAGAAACGTTTAGTTTACATGAGTTTGTTTACGTTAACCCTTTCCCTCATAGAGGACACCATGAACAGACCTATGCGAACAGCATAAAACCAGATCAGCCTGCGAGTAACTCGCAGGCTGATCAGGTTTTATGCTGTTCGCTGCTCCTCAGTGGTCTGGAAATGAGGATTTTGTAATTAAATTTGGTAAGGTTTAACTGTGGTTTTCTGCAGATCAGGCTTTATGTGATACCTATTGAGTGCGTCAAAATGAGTCTATATGAGGGAAAGGGTTAAAGCACACAATACGACAGAGAGAATGAGAGATAACCACGTACAAATACATACAGCTTGTCTTCATACTGCAGTCAGCTTCTTCATCTCTCAGTGTTATACACACAGCTTGTAATGGCATAACTATACTACACTGGTAGCAGAGATAAATCAGTCTGCTTCACAGCATAGCTATCAATAACGGTCATTTTTTTCATGAAGATCTCTATAGAGTCGAACCCCGTATATTCGAAATCCCGGGGATCAGCGTTTTATTTCGAGTAAGGCATGTATTCGAATAACACAAATCACGTCGATCGTAGAGACAAAAGCCCATCCCACCCACTTTTTTCATGCAGTGGACGTATAATGTACACTTTTTAAAATATGTTATGATTAAGTAATGTAAATGAAAACGACTATAGATAATCAATTTTTATTTCACATCTTTCATCCTCTTATGCATAAATGATTTCGATACATAGATAATCAATGCATACGTCAATAACAAAGATACATACATACATGTACATTTATCAGGTCTTACTATATCACAAGCGACTACATGTGCCAAATATCAACGTCGTCTCGAAAAAGGATGTAATCGTGGTCTGCTTTGTTACCCTTGTTTCAATTTTACTTTACCAGCATATCCGAAATTCCACAATCATCACCTTTATGACTGAACTGCACAAACACCCAATCAATTAACAATTTATGTAAACTGTAAGCGGCTGTCTCCACACATTTCAGTAATTAATTGACGTTCGCACCTTTCCATTGTTGTTTTCAAAATGTCCCCGGTAATTAATGCTCGTCAGTGACTTCGGACAAGGAGGTGCGAAAATCATACGAATTGATTGGCACGGGCCAAAAAATCTTTTCGGATGAGGCCAGATATTCGAATGGCACAAATTTGAATAACCCAGATATTTTATGAAGAAATGAGAAGGAGAGTGATCGGGACCAACAAAGTATTTCGATTGACGCCGGATATTTGAATGAGAGGTGGTGGAGTAACCGGGGTTCGACTGTATTTGAAATGACATAGATGCTACATTTCTTACACGATTTTGATAATCCTTTTCTTAGTTGAAAGGTTAGATTGTGCACTTCAGCATTATCAAATATAAAACAAATCCTGCAATAAAATGAAATGGAATTGATTACACCAAGGATCAACCTTTGACCTGCGGTTAAATCACCATATCTTACCAAATCTTACCCAATTTTCAGAAAAACATATATCACTAAAGAGATCTCTGTAAGGACTTTAATTGATATGCATATTGTCCTGATAAAATATTTTTAGATTTTGAAGTATTTAAGGCAAAAAAAAAACAACAAAAAAAAACAACAAAAAAAAAAAAAAAAAACAATTACCAGGTAATGACCTTGGCCTATGCTAAAATTTTCAAATCTGAAACCGCGAGTACCTTTGAAATATTAAAGTAAATAATCTGTGAAAGTTTCATTAAAAATCGGACTAAAGAAAAGCAGGAGATTCAAAAAACCAAAAACTGCATTTTATTTTTTACCAACTTAGCTCACCTGAGCACAACGTGCTCATGGTGAGCTATTGTGATCGCCTTTTGTCCGGCGTCCGTGCGTCCGGCGTCAACATTTTTCATTAAACAACATCTCCTCCTTAACCACTGGGAGAATTTTGATGAATGTTTACAGAAATGTTTCTTGATTGATGCCCTTTCAAAGTTATTCACATTATTGTATTCCATGCAGAAATCTGGTTGCTATTGCAACAGAAAAAAATATGAAAATTTTGAAAATCTTCTCATCCAAAACTACTGTTATTTGGCGGAGGGGGGCGGAGCCTGTTTTCCATATATTTATATAGTAAAACCTTAAAAAAAATCTTCTCCTCCAAAGGTACAGGCTGGATTTCAATTTATTTTGCATAGATGTTCATTGGTTCACTCTCTACCGAGACTGTTCTTTTTTTTGATTCGTTGAAAAACATGGCCGCAAGGGGGCGGAGCCCGTTTTCCTAATATGTATATAGTACAAATTTGAAAAATCATCTTGGCCAAAAACACTGGCTGGATTTTAAAGTCATTTGGCACAAATGTATCTTAGGTTACACTCTACCAAGATTGTTCAAATTATTTTGATTCGTTGAAAAACATGGCTGCTAGGGGACTTAGCCCATTTTCCTTATATGTATATAGTACAAATTTGAAAATTCCTTTTATTCAAAAGTACTCACTCGATTTATGGCTTGCAGAGGGCAGGGCCCATTTTTCACAATATCATAAGATATTTGCTGTTTCTTTTCCTCCCAATAATATCTTGTTCTCAGGTGAGCGACCCAGGGCCATCATGGCCCTCTTGTTAATTTTTACTGACGTTTGACCGATTCTAGAGTACAAACGGTGAATTTCCAAAAGTTGCCAGCCCATATATTTTATGCATATATGTCTTGCTAATCATTTGCAGCAAAGATAACTCTTCTATCTCTTTTTAATCGAAAATGGGCACTTTTTACGTAAACCTACTCTCATTTGTCCAGTTATTTACAAAGTTCGAACATTCAACAGTTTTTTAAGTTACTCGATGCTAAGAAACTGATTATATTTTTTGGGGCTGTTAACTAGGAACATACTGTAAAAACTGCATCTAAATCAGGCTTCAATTCATTGAGTTATTAGCAAAAAGAGTGATATCATCATAGCGCCCCCTAGTGGCTGAATCAGAAAGAAAAACGAAAAAAAAATAAAAAATCATTAGGCACAGGTTCAGAAACACGTGACTGCATGTCTAAAGTTTCATTACTGTAGCTTTCCTTATCTGGACGCTAGGGCGTGTACAAAAATATGGATGGAAGAAGAAAATTAATAAAAATAATAATGATAAAAACAAATCAACAAAAGAAGAACAATAGGTTTTCGCTTTGCGGCGGCGAAAACCTAATTATATTGAAAACTGAAATCAGAATAATTAGCATGCCTCTACCTTGACACACAGTATTCTGGGATTACTAAAACTTCCCTCATACATTAACGTAAATCCTGTGGATCATCATTTCAGGGCTGACATTGATTAAGAAAGACACAAGAGGTGGGCTGAAGTGACTGCGGAAACATTACCCAAGGATTATACAAAAAGTACGTATATAGATTTAAGTATTGTATTTAAAAAATGGTTTTAATCCAATAACGTCCCTATATCAAAGACTTTTCTTATGTACTCTCGAACATATAAAAATGTTGTTGTTGTTGTTGTTGTTGTTGTTTTCTAATGATAATAGAATTAAGATCGCACTGAACATGAATAATTTTATATCCTTCAAGACTCAACGTACAGATGAGTAAAATGTATCTGGATCTGAAATAAAAATCAACATCTACATGTATACATAAAGACAAAAAATGTGTATACCTGTGATGCTTATATAATGTTTTCTTTGAATATTTGAATGTTTACAAGACAATGTACAATCAAACAATACAATACAGTCAAACCTGCCTTAAGCGGCCATTCAAGTGAAGAAGAGAAAGTGGCCGCTTATCAGAAGTGGCCGCTAAATGAAGGTTAAACACATAACAAAAGGCTGTGACGGCTGAATACAGATTGGCTTCTTAGTACAGGTGGCCTCTAACACAGGTTCAACTGTGTATTGAATTTGAAGATACAGAATGACGTACACTAATGACCTAAAATATAAGAAACAAGAAACTCCTTTAACCCTTTCCCTCATATAGACTCATTTTGACGCACTCAATAGGTACCACATAAAGCCTGATCTGCAGAAAGCCAGACTCAAACCTTACCAAATTTAATTGTAAAATCCTCATTACCAGACCACTGAGGAGCAGCGAACAGCATAAAACCAGATCAGCCTGCGAGTAACTCGCAGGCTGATCAGGTTTTATGCTGTTCGCATAGGTCTTTTCATGGTATCCTCTATGAGGGAAAGGGTTAAAAAAGACATTCGGCGTAAGAAATTAAAAAAAAAAAGATATGAAAGTTCAAGATAGGAAAAAATATTACATTATAATATATTTAATATAATAATGCTGGCAAGTTTTTAAATGGTCTGTGCTTTTAAAATCATGCTAGAAAACGTATTTGTCGCTAAATTTAGGAGATGTAATAAAAAAAAAAAGATAAAAAAATAAAGAAGGGGACAAAAATGTAATATAAGCAAAACATATGCTAGCTAACTTCGTTTTCTAAAGACTCACAACTGTTTATTTTTTCGACTGGGTGGTTATTATGTTTGAATATTTTAGTTGGATGGGTTTTATGCTTAAATAGGTAGATTAAATTGTTATTTGCCTAATGCCAATCATGCACTCTGAAACTCCCATATTGTAATAGAATATCCTAATATAATTTATGCAAACCAATAAAATGAGAGCTTATCCGAAATCTTCGGTTGTTAACTAAGATTAGATAGGTTCAAGAAATAGGTTAAATATCATTCGGAAAAAAAAAAGAAAAAAAGAAAACTAATATATTTAGTACGAGTAAGACACCATATTAGATATTAGAAAATATAGTTCAATCAATTTTTACACCATTGACTCACAAGGATTCGAATTTTGTTGGTTTAGCCAAAAATAAACTCATTTACAATAGTTTGAACTTAATATTCTTCGTTAAATTAGATTTATCAATTCTTTTCGAAATACAATATGTTAATGTGTATGACATATTCTGAAAGAAATAACGAAAGCATAATGACACTCTCTCTTTTGTCTTTGAGGAATGAAGATATCAAAAAGAATAATTGTCGTTTGGATATGTCTGGGCATGCTGGTCCTCCTGATGTAC
Organism: Solen grandis; assembly: GCA_021229015.1. Lineage (NCBI taxonomy): Eukaryota > Metazoa > Mollusca > Bivalvia > Adapedonta > Solenidae > Solen > Solen grandis. The sequence goes on from CM037778.1 coordinate 9,463,758, forward strand.
CGGAAGCAGTTTACCATGAATAACCTTTACACTACGAGTTCTCATGACGGGACTGTTGTTAAATACATAAAGTGGGCCTTCCCATGGGGACGTGGAAACGCCGACCATGAGCAGACGTTTGTCCCTATGACAATAGCAATCAACAGGACTGAAAACTTTGATTACAAGGCGGCCATGCAGGAACTGAATAAAGCTAACGTGAGTCAAGATGACCCTCGTCTGATCCAGTTGATACGTGATTACTACTTGGTACCTCCTTCCACAGAACCGTACAATCTGGACTTTCCCGACAGGGTGGAGTACTCGAAAGGCCAGACTCCATTCATTGACAGCAGACTTAACTATTCCGTAAGTTGAATTGTTTGAAGCAGACAGAGAGAGAGAGAGAGAGAGAGAGAGAGAGAGAGCTCCTGTTTTGCGATTCCAATTTTTTTTTTAAATATGCTTGAACCCATGAATCCAAGAATCGTTTGTTCATTAAAATGTGCACTCTGATTAAATGTACGTGGTTTCTTGTTCTGTCCACATTCGTATTCAGTCGACTACCACCATCACATACACACAGTAAACCTGATTTCATTTCCAATATCCTGATATACACGTGTTTAATAAACAAGAGGGCCATGATGGCCCTGGATCGCTCACCTGAGTAAAGGTTACCCAAGGAACATCAGTCTGTATTAAAACATTTTGGAATCTGGCCAGTAGTTTTGAAGGAAGTCTTATCAGATTCTGTCCAGCAGTTTCAGAGGAGAGGTCATTTTAAGTTTTCAGTATATACATATAAGGCAAATTAGTCCTGCCCCTTGCAGCCATGTTTTTTATGGTTCGGAAAAAATTTAGCAACTTTTGTGAAGCTTCACCCAAGGATTATCCCTGCCAAATTAAATCAAATTCTGTCTAGCGGTTTCAGAGGAGATGTCGTTTAAAGATTTCACTATATACATATAAGGCAAATTAGCCCCGCCCCTGGCGGCCATGTTTTTTTACGGATCATCCCTGCCAAATTAACTCAAATTATTTCCAGCGGTTTCAGAGAAGATGTCATTTAGAGAATTCACAATACACATATAAAGCAAATTAGCCCCGCCCATGGTGGCCATGTTTTTTTACAGATCAGAATAATTTTAGTAACTTTTGTGAAGCTTCACCAAATGATCATCCTTACCAAATTTAATCAAATTCTATCCAGCAATTTCAGAGGAGATGTCGTTTAAAGATTCACTATATACATATAAGGCAAATTAGCCCCACCTCTGGCGGCCATGTTTTTTTTATGGATCGGAATAATTTCAGCAACGTATGTGAAGCTTCACCCTAGGATCATCCCTGCCAACTTTAATCAAATTCTGTCCAGTGATTTCAGAGATGTTGTTTTAAGATTTCACTATATACATAAAAGGCAAATTAGCTGTTGTGCTCTGGTGAGCTAAAAGAAAATAAGAAAGTAGGAATAATTAGAATTACATGTATTGTTTATAGTTGTTATTGCAATGTTATGATATCTTATAGGTTAAGATAAAGTTGAACTTTTTTTCGTCAGAGTAATGTACCTGATTCAGACAAATTTAAAACATGTAATTTGGACATTATTTATTAACTTTTTTATTATTACCATGATAATAGAATAAAATTTGCAAGTAGAAATAAAATGTATATATTTCCAGCCTAATGGGAAGGAGTTACATTCTGTCATTTTAAAGTTCAATCATGTTCCTTTGTCATTCATGTGAATGCCTGTGTCTTTGCCTGTAGATTTCTGTTTAAAGCTGTCAACCCGCATTTAGCTGTCAGTTTTTATATTACCAAACTATAACATTCAGTTATATATCTAAACTTCATTTAGTGGTCATCTCTGTTAAGCGGCCACTTTCTCTTGTTCCCTTAACTGACCGCTTTGACAGGTTTGACTGTAAACACGCACAATTCCATCTCATGTCAACTGTATATCTGTCAGTATACAAATATTATAATTTATCTTTATATTCAGGAGGGAGGTTTCTACGTGGAGTGTGGGGCACTGAACGGAGAGCAGGGGTCAAACACACTCTTCTTTGAGAAGGTCAGGAAGTGGAACGGATTGTTGATCGAGGCCGATCCAGAAACGTTCGAGAAGCTGAAGTCAAAACACCGGAGAGCCTTCAGCATCAACGCGTGTCTGAATACGGAACCTCATCCAGCTATGGTATGGTTGTTATAAGGTTATTAAAACAGACAAAGACCACGATGTTTCAGGAGGTAACACTCTTCTGGTCACCAGAAACCGAGACAGCCTCAGATACTCTTATGCACTATAATGATCGAGGGTCATCTTATCCGTACAGTTTTATTATATAACAATACTGATTATCATTTTTGTGTAAGTTTGTGTCGTAGCAAGACACAAAATTTCTCTATATTTTGCCTAAACTGACGCAGGCGGGACACGATGATATCAGTTTATTTAGAACTGCATACTTTATGGGTCAATATCCCTGTCAGTGGGAGGGCAAGTGATACATATTCTACCAATTGGCGCATGTCTATTTATACCAATGTGTCAACACGATCTGACGTCACAGACTCTATCTATAAATTACATTACAATATCCTTTCTTCCTATTACAGCCATTTTGATTAAAATATTTCTCGATGCTATCTTGCCAACATTGTCAGACATATTTATGACCTATTTAAACCCTCCCTAACCATAAATCAACTGCTGGTATATGTTTATTAACTGATGTCGATTGGTTCAAAATCTGCATCATCTCATGATGCCACCAATCAAATGGCTGAATGAAAAACAAGAGAAAATGCAATTTATTACTTTTTGCTAGATGTTATACTACATCGTGAAATATTTATCCATTTTTAGTAGGTTTCGAGCACCGGAAGTTTTAATCAAACCTCTTTTTAATTTTCAACATTGACATTGTGCTCATTCTCACAGAAGCTATTGTCTCCCATTTTATCTCGGTTAATTCTACGTGTCTTGTACTGACTTCAACATCAGATTCAATCGGCATAATGCAACATGCATATGCTTAATGTCTTGGATTTTTTGATAATGTTTAGAAATCCGTCAAAAATATAAGGGGCTCGCCACCAAATTTGAACATTATTAAAAATGTTGCAAGCGGTAATGTATAACTCAATATTAATGCGCTTGCTTTTCTAAAACATTGATACAAAATTATAAATGTCAATGTTAATAAACTGTTAAAAACTGCAATGTTAAAGAATGCACTTATTCAAATATGCAAACATGTAAATCTTATAATTATATAAGTATTACAATATTTTTAGAATGTGTTACAGTTTGAATAGGAACAAATAGTGTTATTAGTCAAAAGTACTCGACAACAAGACCATGTAATGGTTCCGCTAGCCTTGGACCACTTAACCTCTACCTTGAAACATTAGGAAACCTTGGTTATCTCCGCGAAAGGCTATGAGGTCCGAAATGTAGCGGAACCATTACAGGGACTTTACCTTAAATGGTATATAAAACCTAGACTATGAAGAATTTTAGCTTGTCTGAGAAAACACATGAAACTCTTGGCCTGTTCTGTTAACCATGTCTCTTTGATTCTGATTAGCAAGCTGTTAGGATTAGAAAACAAGAGGGTCAAGATGGCCCTGTGTCGCTCACCTGAGTAAGATGGCTTCGTTAGGCATAATGACAAAAAATCTGGCATCTAAAGTGTTTTTCTAACATTTGACTAAGTGACCTACATTTTTATTATATACCTATACATTTTCTGGCCCTAAAACACGCAAAATACGAGACGCAAATACAACTCAACAGATTAAAAATTCGTATTATATCAGCGTCTAATACATAGTATGACGTCACACTGTGCGGACTACTTTCGGCGTGGTTCCCGCTGTAAGTGGGCGCTACGTAGTAAATAGAGACGAGAACCAATACTACTGGGAGAACCAGTTTCTATTTTTATCAAAGAAATCATCTCGTCAAATTTATTTAATAAACGATAAAAAAGGATGTTCTTGTTGGGTTTTTTTAATATAAAAAATAGAAATAGAATGTGTCTCAAATCACGTTGGTCAGATCTTTCAAAATGCAACGCTGATGAACTGTCCTATCACAATCATAAACAACACCTCGAAAACTGACGACACTTTTCCTACCTTGCCCAAACGCCGGAAAAGAATCTGTCCAGTTATCACGTCTGACACTGACAGTGATTGAAAAACTAAAGGTTTTCCAGCAGACATGTTTTATTCCAAATTCAGTGTTCACATGTTAGTGTTTTTAATTTTGTTAAAATCCACTTAGCATTACAGTTAGCGTGTTGGCCGCCATTTTTCTTAAATACATGAGAAGAGGTGGGGGCGTGGCTTCAATTCCATAGTAAAATTCATCCGCCATTGATGATTTTTTTTTCTTTATTTTTTTTTGAAGAAAAAAGTAATAAAGCCATCAAAACCCTAAAAACTGACTTCTTCTGTTTTGAAAATGTAAAGGTATATAATAAAAGGAAAATTATGCTGCAGTAGCTTTCCGTGGCTTCGTATTTTGCTTCGCGCAGCGTAGGAAGAAAGATATCTCGCTCGACCTTCGGTCTCGCGAGATATCTTTCTTCCCACGCTGCTCGGAGCAAAATACAAAGCCACGGAAAGCTACTGCAACATAATATTCCCTATTTATCCTACCTGCATTTGCACTCAACTGGGAATTCATGCAGTCATCAGTCATTTCATTTTAATGAAGACTGGGACAAAAATGTAGGCCTCTAGAGTGTTCACAAGATTTTTCTAAAATTTGCCATGGTGACCTACTTTTTGACCCTATGTTGCCCAGTTTTGAATTCATTCGAGATTTGATGTAAACAAACATTCTGACCAAGTTACATTAAGGTTTGTCTAAAACAGAGGTCTCTAAAGTGTTCACAAGGTTTTTCTAAGAATTGACCTGGTGACCTAGTTTTTCACCCTAATTGACACAATTTCAAACTCATCCGAGATATCATGTAGATGAACATCCTGACCAAATTTCATGAAGACTGGGCCAAAACTGTTGCCTCTAGAGTGCTAACAAGGTTTTTCTAAGATTTGACCTAGTGACCTAGTTTTTGACCCAACATGACCCAATTTCAAACTCATCCAACATAGCATAAAGGCAAATATCCTGGCAAAGTTTCATGAAGATTGGGCCAAGTTTGTGGCCTCTAGAGTGTTCACAAGATTTTTCTAAGATTTGACCTGGTGACCTAGTTTTTGACCCCACTACCATTTAAACTCATCCAAGATATCATGTAGACAAACATCCTGACCAAATCTAATTAAGATTGAGCCAAAACTGTGGCCTCTAGTGTGTTTACAAGGTTTTTCTAAGATTTGACCTGGTGACTTAGTTTTTGACCCCACATGACCCAATTTAAAACTCATCTGTGATATCATGTAGACAAACATCCTGACCAAAGTTTATGAAGATTGGGCCAAAACTGTGGCCTGTAGAGTATTCACAAGGTTTTTCTAAGATTTGACCTGGTGACCTAGTTTTTGACCCACCTGACCCAATTTCGAACTCATCCGAGATATCATGTAGACAAACATCCTACCAAGTTTCATGAAGATTGGGCCAAAACTGTGGCCTCTAGAGTGTTCACAAGGTTTTTCTAAGATTTGACCTGGTGACCTAGTTTTTGACTCCACATGACCCAATTTCGAACTCATCCGAGATATCATGTAGACAAACATCCTGACCAGGTTTCATGAAGATTGAGCCAAAACTGTGGCCTCTAGAGTGTTCACAAGCAATTGTTGACGACGGACGACGCACGACGGACAAAAGGCGATCACAAAAGCTCACCCGAGCACTAGTGCTCAGGTGAGCAAAAATCACGAATTAAAATATTTTTTTCAGAAGTCCTTTAACAAACACTTCAACATGGGTAGACTCGTTGAAGACGAAGACGCTAAAGAATGGTTAATACATCACAAATTCGTAAAAAATGAGGTCAACGTTCAGTGCTTCCCACTATACTCGATACTGATGGCCATGAACCAGAAAACGGTCAACTTCTTCAGTCTGGATGTTGAAGGTGACGAATTGAAAGTTTTGAAAACTATTCCATTTGACAAGGTGGATATCCAAATGATGACTGTGGAGTATCTCCACGAAGCAACGAAGATAAACGGCCTGAAAGAATTTGTGGAGAGCAAAGGTTACGACAATCTTTTACAAATGTCAAGAAAAGACAACGGAGTGAATGACCTCATTTTCAGAAAAAAAGAATTAGCTGAAAAATACTCTTTTTTCTAACAAAAGCAATTTAAACTTAGTACACGTAATAATACGCCGATTTAAACTGACCAATCAGTCTCAAGCGAATGTTAACAATGTGGTGAATTTTACACCAGCATGTAGATTAATTGTCCGGGGAGTGCTTGGTAATTTGGTTTTAAGTCTTATTTCTTATTGGATTATAGGACAGGTACATCTAATATTCTAAGATTACATTTAGCTTTCAAAATCTGCCATAATGGTACAATATTTGCATAACTGAACATGAACCAAAACTGTTTGTTGAAATCTTGAAAACTGTTATTGAATTATTGCACGAAATGAATGAATAAAATACTTTAAGTTTCTGAATTTATATTAATATTTATGTTAGAATCGAGAAAACCTATGTTCAATAAGTCATATTTCAACAATTGAAGATTTATTTTGAGATACACTACTATTCAAAATGTTCAAACTAAACAGAGTTGAGAAATAGAACTCTGATACTTTTTTTCTTCAAAAATCTAAAAGTGGACACATTCTTTATTGCTCCCAGGTCATATACATCTTTGTTAATATTCATAATCATATTCATTTATTGGGAGCAATCAGTAATTTAGAACACGCCAACGTCTTGTGTCTATTCATTAATCGAGCATATCGTGTACGATTCCTGTTCCTAATGTTCTATAACCGTGCTCTTAATGATATCGGCAAATCGAGCGCCCCATTATTAGACAAAATAATCAGGCAATGGTTTTCTTGTTTTATGGAAGATTCTATCAAGATTTCTTAATGGCAGTGCTCTTTCTTTCATGAATGATGGAAACCATTCACAAATTCAGGAAACGCCAGCGATATCGTTTCATGTTACATACGTTATTTTCATTAATGCTAAAAGGTCAATCAATAAATTGATTATTATATACAAGTGGTCAAGTGGGTATAAAAATAGAGGGGAAAAGATAAAAGTAAAATATTTAAATAATTTTCATAAAAGAGATGAAAAGCATCAATATAAATACATAAGTCCACATAGGAACACATTGGATGAACGATTTATAAATCAAAAGGTGTTTTCAAATTTTCCTCTGGTACGAATCTGTCATTTAAATTATGGGATAAAACATTTATTTAAACAAAATAATTTTCAATCCGGCAGCTTATATCAATAATAAAACTTAAGCCATTAAGGACGTTCCATCGGGTTACTGCTGTTTTAATTGGTTCAACATGGTGACGTTAGTGTTTTCGATTTAGTTTTTCAAAAGCCTGTCAGTCACTGGCACTAGAACCGCATAAATGCCAATTTCAATGGAATGTTGATTACGATTTTTTTTGTCCCTCTGTACTGTATATCAAACATGGTAAGAAACGGAATCTGACATGACTTGAATACGGAGGTTGTGACTTTGCACAGGTGTATGATACCATTATATTTTATGCACGGTTCGATTTGTCTGATATTCAATTAACACATGGAATATAGAATCACTGTCAAGAGACAACCGTAACGAAGTTTTTGCTACAATACTGTTTTTTCGGCGATTCTGATTGGATGATTTAAAACATCTACGCATGCAATTCCCCAAAATGTGTCGATGCCATTGTCACGTCGTTCAATCAGATCGCTTGATTCAAAATCTAAAACTACAACAACAACATACGCTCCAAAAGACCAGATGTTGATAGTGGAGCAGACTTATGAAGATGTACAAATTGTTGATATTTTGCGTTATTACTTTGTTAGGGCTGCCTTTTGATAATGATTCGTTATAGCATGTTTTAACTGGATATCAGATTGGTCGAACCGTGCATAGAATATGATGTAGCATGCATGTGTACAAAGTTACGCCTTTACGTCATTCGGTGATGTCAGATTCCGTTCCTTACCATGTTTTAATATATATGTACCGGAGAAAAAAAAGTCGTACGTGTACTGGTATATTTTTGATAATCAAGACTTCAAAGAAATTTGCAATTCTGAGGTTTTAAATCCAGTGATATCAGTGGCTTGAATCTGAAAAAAATAAAGTTAATCCGTCGATTGAAAAAAAAAAAAAGATATTAAGAAAAATATATTTATATTAAATATCATAGCTTTGGTGTAGTTTTTGTATTCATTTTGGTCTTGACCTAATGGAAATTTTATGCTCGTTTTGTATTTTCCATGCATGTTTAACAGTATTTTCACCTGTAATTATAGAATTGTGATAAATTATTTTGAAAATATCATCTTAATATGCTCTTAAAGTATTTAGATATGTAATATTTCCAATTTTTAAGGTGTATATCTTTTTCAACAAATTTCAGCAAAAAGTGATATTTTACCATAACCTAAATCTCTTAAACAAACACGGTGGCCCCTCTAATTGTAAGTTATTTATCCTTTAGTTATAGTCTAAAGTACTTAGGTGCACATTATTTAGAAAAACCCTTCCCATAGGAAAAATACCCGCTGAAACGCCTTTAATAAGTATAGGTTAGTTCATAGTTGCCTTTAACTACACGATATAGTCACGAGGGCGGAGCCCGAGTGACTATGTCGTGTAGTTGAAGGTAACTATGAACTAAGCTATTTAGCACATGGTATTTTCCTCCACAAAAGTGTGAGTTATGTGGTTGCATAGTCCACACTTATTGATTTTTTAAGTGTGGACTATTCAACCACATAACTTATACCTATACATATTCAATCAAAGCTCTGAGACTTCGGAGGAATAATCGTCAGACGTCACACATCATCAAAAAATAAAATGCGCCTACGTTGGACTCCTTTACTTTAAGTAACAAACGTGTGAATTTTCTTTTATGCATAGTTATAGAAAACAATCTTTACACGAGCGAAAATAATCTTTATGTATATATTTTTGTATCGCAAGTGAAATATACCCACGCGCGCGAGAGAGGTCATTTAATCAATGATAATAATAAACTAAATGACTGTATTCTGTTCTTTAATTGTTTGTTATGATTTTCTTTTCCTTTTTTCCCTCACGGGGAGCCTCAAATGTATGAAATGGCGTCATTTTATTGATTTTTTTTTCTATTCTTTCAAATAATGTCGGGCTTAGACAACGCCACTTTGTTTTCCATCACTGGCGTAGCTTCCTATAGGCACAGTAGGCACGTGCCTACACATATTTTCTCTAAGGTGAAAAGATAAAAAATATAAACATGACAAAATCGAAACCAATGTAAAAAAAAAAATGAAGGAAGAGAAATTAATGAAGCGAGTTGTAAGCCTTAACAGCGGATATCTTATGTTTTCACAATTTACAAAATTAACATTTATAAAAATCATAACATTAACATTTATACAAAATCATAACATTAACATTTATACAAAATCATAACATTAACATTTATACAAAATCATAACATTAAGTGCTTAGATACAGTATAATTAGATGCAAGTTCGTTCTCAGAACGTAATGAGAGAGAGAGAGAGAGAGAGAGAGTCATGAGTTTCAATATTATACTGCAAAGGCTGTTTAATAGTTAATATCAAATATGATATTCAGTCAGTAGTAAACTAGTTTAGGTCTTTATTAATTGAAATTTCACACAAAATGGACAACTCTCAATAAAAAGAAAGCCTCAAAACCAACTAGATTGTTCCAACGACCTTGCAAAAATCAAAATCTTTTCGATAGGTTCCAAACGGTAGGAAATCGTACCTACACATTCAGATAAACCAACCTACATCCCTATCCATGACAACGCGTGAAAGACCATACTATTTTACTAAAAACACCAACAAACACCATCTATATCAGTCCTTTCAAAGCATGGAGTCAGTAAAAAGTTATCTTTCAGCAATATATCTCCCTCTTCCATGAAAAGCATAGACTGATATCAGATTATGTATCGCACTATTTGACTGATAGCACAGAAGGCTTGCTGGGATTGGAAGATACTTATAAAGAGAAGCCACTCAAATTTCACAAATGAACTAGGGAACTTAATTTTTTAAAATAACTTCCGAAGATTATGCATCAATAATTTACATATTTTTGCATGAAAATTTGTTTTATTTTAAAGCGCCTCAGTCCCTTAAGGAAAATACAAAACAGAAGAAACTGTTAACAACCGTAGAGCGGCCTACCTTGTCGACCTAGAATAAATCTTCAGAAATCTTATATATTAACCACGAACAAATGTTTACTTTTTTTTCTAAAACGTATTTCCATCTATAGTAAGTTAATGTTATTAGTTGGCATAACACGAATGTGGTATTGCTATAGGCCACATGTCTACGGTGTAATACTGCAGTGTGGCAGCTATGTATATGTTTCAATTAGACATAGTCTCCAAGCTGGTAAATAACTATCTGTGGGTGTTAAACCCAACAAATCAATAAACAGACGTATGAGGTGGTTTTGTCAAAACATTTTTTTTTCGCATGACCCATATTGATAGAAACCAATCGTTTGAGAAACAAACGTGGGCGAAAATATTAGAAAGAATTTTGTCATATTAGACAGTGTGGCTAAACCACGTGGTATATGACGTCATTTTAAGCTATCACAAGCAGAATAATTTGCGTCGATTCGAAAGAGAACTGCCGTATTTTATTTCTTCACCAATTGTATTGGGTTAGAGTACATGCTGAGCGGGAAAGTGTGCACTATACAAAAGCCCTAATAATTCTTTAGTCAGATGTTCATTACTATTTAAACATTTGTAATTTGCTTTACGTGTTAGCAAACAAATTATTATGAACTCGAGAGGTTTTCCAGAACATTAGGAAAAACTGTACATCTGATAAATGAATCACTGGGACCTATGTTAAGGACACAATTTTTCGCTTCGCATGCGCTGTATGCCGTTAAACTTGATAAAGAAATTTCCCTTTGAATCGATACAAAATATGCTTTCCGCGATAGCTTAAAATGACGTCATATACCACGTGATATGGCCATACTGATTAGATTGATACTCTATAATGTGCAATATTCCATATCTAAAAGAACGAGTCGCCTCGGATTTGGCGCCGTTACAAAACAACACTAAGTATACAGTATCACCGTTATTCAGTAACCAGTCAGTAGTGTTATTTGTGTTTAAAAATAAATAAAATTGCACAGTTTGGCAAGTTGCGAGAAGTTATGGTGAAGCCATCGAAATTGGATAAATCTAAAAATAGTAACATGTCAGGTAATACCGTTTGGTATAGTGGGTTCTTCGTATTGTTCGAAAATACGTATACGTCGACTAGCGAGAGATTAACTGTTACAAAGCAACAACATCGGTTTTGTGTCCTCATTTTTACTACACGGGTCCTATTATTTATATTTATATCTTTCGAATTTATGTTTTGTCGCGTTTATACGAACGCTCGGAAGGAAGACTTTATTGAAATTTTAGCCAAATTTGCATAAAACACTTAAATGTGACTTTTTGGGCCCTCAACACTTGGTAGATATGCTTTTGATATTTTGAATACAAGAATCTTATAACTTTTGGTTTCCTCTAATATTCAACTTAACATAAATAAGAAATTAAAAAACAAACAAAATTAAAACCAGTGCTAACCGGCTGAAACGTGCTTAAAATAAAAGTCGTAAAAACACAACGTTGATTACAATGCAGTAATTTGAAAATCATGAGTCATAGTTGAGAGACTGAAGTTCAAGTTTAACCTTCTCGATTTTGATTTTTTATCTGCATGGTACATGACATTTACTGTTATATAGTGTCATGCGTCATTTCTTAAGAAAATGCATTACACGAAGCATGTCTCTCTAAAAGTAACAGTGTGATAACATGGTTTCTCTACAAGTAACAGTGTATAAATGGTTCTTAAGTAATGATACAGTTCTCTAATAAAGTGTAATAACAGGTCTACAAGTAAAAGTGTGAGAATATGGTCTCGTTACAAGTAACAGTGGGGCCGCCGTGGCCGAGCGGTTACAGTCGTGAACTACAAATCTCTCAGCCCCTCACCGCTGTGGGTTTGAATCCCGGTAGGGACTTCGGATTTTTCATGCTGGCTTGTGGTAGGTCGATGGTTCTACCGGGGTCTTCCTCCACCTGTAATTAGCTGGACGTCGCTATGATTGAAATACTATCGCAGGGACGGTAAACCCCAATACAACTACAAGTAACAGTGTGATTACATGGTCTCTCCACAAGTAACAGTGTAATAACATGTCTCTGTACAAGTAACAAAGACATGTCAAAACATCTCAAAATGAGATTTTTTTTCTTAAATCAAAGATAAATCAAAAAAAAAAAATTTTTTTTTTTAATTTTTATGTCACATATTTCACGATGATTCTTTTAAAGAATCATTAATGACAAGCACAAAATATGTGACTTATGCTACGATAAAATGTACGACAATCATTGCTCACTGTGTAGAGATGTCTATCCCGACAAGAAAACATCACAGGTGCCGATCGATTGGAATATAACGTACGAACACATGAATCATTAGAAACCACAAACACATCTCAAGAACATGAAACTATAGCTAGGAAAAGGCTTGATTTTGATATCCTTAATTTTGATGACTTTGAGAAAGAATATTTCGACATGGAACATAAATTGACATACGAAGAGAAATTCGGGGGTGTGCCATTGCTTTAAAGCATGTACTTTGTTTCTGCGTTTTGTAATAAAAGAAAAAGCAAAACAAACACAAGTTTTCTGTTTTATCTGCAACCATACAAATTTATTCAACGTATGACAACAGCTTGAATGATAAATTTCAATGTTACAATGTTCATTTTTAGCAAAGAAATTTACAAAACAAACTAATCGTAAATGTTCATTTTTAGCAATTGTAAAAATAACTTACCAAGCACGCAAAATCATACACTTTAATCTCGTCAATGTTATTCTTGCAAAATTGTAATCGCTCCCTGCTTTTTACAGAGCAAGAAAATCAAGTTTCCACCGTTCTCCTTCTTGACCTTCTCGAATTATTTTCCTACACAACTCCTGCAGGCAAACAGGTGACCGCACTGTCCTTTCACAACCAATTTGTTGGTTGTGGGTTGTCTCTTACAAATACCACAACACAAACGTTCCATGGATTTCTCCATTTCTTTACTCTCTGTTAATCGATTCATTCAGTGTTCCTTTAGCTGTAGAATCTCTAGCCCTGACTTTCAACAACTGCAATTTCTGTTAATTAAGCTTTCATTATCTTCATTTCCGCCAATCGTCCTTCTCTTTCTTTAAGTCAGAGTTGTGTTTTCTTTCCTTTTGTATTTAGCACCAAAACCTTTGTCTTCCCTTTCGATCGATTTTCCTTTCGATCCCCCTTTTCTCTGATCGACTGTCTTTTTACTGCTTTCTTCTGACACTGTGTTTTCTTTTTCTTTTCTATCAGTTTGAACAGAATCACGTTTTTCTTCTCTCGTAACACAAGAATCAGAATTGCCAGATACAACAGAATTGCCAGATGAAGCGGACGTGCCAGATGAAGCAAAGGTGTTAGATGCAAAAAAGGTGCCAGATGCAGTACATGTGCTAGATACAACAGAGATGGGAGCCGCTTTCTCGGTTGTGCTGTTGTTACTTGTCACATTTCTAGATAAAGTTAGCAAATCGTCGAGGGCATCGGCGTCCTTTTGTGTAAACGTCTGTGAACTGTAGTCGTTTGCTGCCTCAAAAAAGTTTATGTATCTCTGAGCCATTGCGACTTCAAACGGAATATAGAGATAGAGCAAGTAAACATGGATGGAGGGTCAAGTTGTTTTAAATTACAAACGATTCTGTACCCTGCGACTTCAAACGAAATAAAGATAGAGCAAGTAACGATAGAGGCAATTTTTAATTACAAGATCTGTGACTAACGAAGATGAGGATGATGAAGTGATGCACTGCAGAGCCCATATATACTCAACCACCCCCTATATGTTCTTGTCATTTGAAGTCGCGGAAACTGCAATGTTGCCACACTCCAGTCCGAGAGCATGTGGGCATTCTGGGCACAGGTCTCTGTGTTCAACACTCACCATATCGCCATACGTCCAATCGGATATGACACCTTTACAAAATACACACTGCGTTCTGTCTTCTCCGACCTGGATGAAACCGTTCTTTGCTAAATCCCTACCTGACACCCACACATTGTCCCAGTTCTTAAATGTTTCCAGTCTGTCCTCTTCGCGGTGATATGAGGAGGTATCCATATTCCCTACCTTCATACAGTTACGCAATACAATATCAACAAATCAATCTTCTCTTAATATTAAAATCGGAGAACAGATAAAACATGTCCTCTCCCCTCGTGGTCTAAAAGAAAATGAAACAATTTTTCGTATTTATTCACTTTTAACAAAAAAAATCACGTGATGGGATAAGTAGAGGAAAACGATGAAGAAAAGAGTAAGTGTCTTTCACTCGAGAACTGACTATACCGAACACCCATCAGTAGTTTCATTAACATTTCAAATGACAATCACATAACAGCCTTCAAAAACCTTTGCTGCCCAAATAACAAATGCTACAAATTGTCGTCCCACGAGGAAAAAGGACCTTGTTAGTCGCGAACGTCGAGTGAGTTGGAGAAAGATTGACTGACGGTCTTTGTTTGAGGCTATACTCAAGTCCCGTAAATAAAAATCATGACAATAACAAACTTAAGATGACCTTGTACATGTAAGATGACCTGGTGAAGTTCGGCTAAACTCTCTTTGACGGAAAGGTGACTGCACTCAATCACCAGGTGCCTACACTCAATCACCCTCGGCCCCCTCACCCCATATAAGAAATCGGGCCTGTGGCACTGTAGTCCAAGGGGTGGCGGTGATGTGATGTAATGAGAATGCGAGATATTTTTAATCCACGTGACCATACGGCGAGAGGGAGGGCAAATTTGAATGCACAGCAGTTGAGTTTTCTTTTTTTTAATTTACGATTTTACGATGCAACTTGGCAATTGGCATACTGCATACATACTACATGCAATACTTTGTTAAATTGAAAAAAATACGGAGGTTAAAACATGTTAAAAGTTCAGAACAGAATGTTGTCAAAAAATTGATACAATGTCATCAAATGAAGTTTCTTCCTCAGAATCGCTAAAACTGTGTTTGAAATGTCAGATTCTAAAATTTCTTGGCTTTTTCTAGTCAGTCGTCCTGTGTTTGTCCCTTTTTGATTTCCAATCTTTAGTCCTGAGTTTCTCTTTCTTTGCATCGGTGCCTTCTACTGCGTGAGCAGGTCTCTTTCTCCTCCGACTGTTATTGGTTGATTCCTTGCTGCCGTCTGAGAGGAGGAGTCACGAAGGTCATGATCTCGCTGAAGATCAACATCGACGTTTTTACTGTGGCTGTTATGATTGTCGCTGATGTTTAAATCTCTCAAGTTATACTCGTCACTGCTTGTTCTGCTTGTTTTGCTGGATCTGCTGTAGAGTTTACAGCGGCGCTTCTGACAGTTCTCTCGCCTCTGTCAGTACTCTCGCCCCTGTCAGTTCCTCGCCTCTGTAGTCTGTTGTGTTTCTGTAAACGTTAGAACTTCTGTCGCGTTGACTAGTCCTGAGTGGCTTTTTAAATGTCGATTGTAGGCAGCAATCCTGCCTTCGGAGAAATGTTTCGAAATGCGAAATCAGTCTTTTGATATGTATCAGAATGTCATTCAACAAGGCTTGTTCCGATCGTATGGGCGTACTATATCCATCGTAGAAGTCATAACTTCTAGGCTGATGCTGAGTTGTTTGGGCTGTCTGATGACCAGGAGTGGTGTAGTAGCTTCCTCCGTAGTTTTGAGAAGCAGGATAGCTATACGAAGTAATGGCTTCGGCTGCTGTTTGGTTTGTGAGGCTATCGGATTGTGAGGTTGTGTTTTATGGCATTTATGAAGCCCTTAAGGTAGCACAGGCATTGCCTTATAAATCAGCATTGCCAATCTGCCAATCAGAGACCGGTGTAGTCGGTACAAAGACACCATTGATGTGTGATGATGATGCGGATGTAGTTAGAATTTTTCTGAATGCATATATTCTCTTTCGAGACATTTGGGTTGGCCCTGAAAAGGGCCGTTTTTTTGTTGTTTTTTTTGTTTGTTTTTTTTTCACAAGTAGTGCTCACTCGTGACTGTCTTTGTGTTTCTTCAGCAGATCTTCAACATTCAAAATGTGATATCATCGTAGTATAGAACAGTACGGTAATATTCACTCAATTTGGCTATGATACTCCTGTGTGTTGTTATTTTAAGCGGACGTTCGTATCGGTCCTGTATTCTTTCCATTTAGTCGTTGTCCATGTTAGTTATATGTGACTTATCCATAGCACAGCCTGAAAACGAATGGCATGAATTCATTTGGTTTGATACTTTTATTACTTGGTTTGACATTGTAAAAATGTAACTTGGTCTGGTAAGGTAGCACAGCCAGTGCATTATAAATCAGCCTTGTTTGAGCCAATAGGAAAATGGTTGAATAGATACCAAGATAGCATTGATGTGATCATGATGTGGCATATAATTTGGGTCTGCTCAATGTGTTTTATTTCTCTTTAACCTGTTTACACATGAAGGGGATTTGAATGACAAGACAAAAAGACATGTTAGCTTAAAACTGAAAATATAAACTTTAATTCGTAAAAAAACTCAATCAGGTCAGGATATAAGTTTCTTTAGTTTCACTTTCCACTCTTTCACTGTGGCCTCTTGACTGCTGTTGTTTTCTGAAGGGTTGTAACTATCCGTTTGGGTGACCTGGTCTGTTACCACAGTCGGCCTCCTCCTCAGTCTAAATTGTAAGAGCCCAACCTTTCTCTCCAATGCTTCAATTTGTTCATACAGATGTCTCTCCTCCTGAGGCATTGTCTGGCAATCCACGTCTTTTAACTGAGTTTCTGTCTCTTTCCTCCCATTTTCTTCTTCATCCACCTTCGGAATCTAGCAAGTCTTGTTCTGGAAAAAGAAGTGATATTTTGAGAACTTTTGAGAATGCATAGAATTCACAATCATGTTAGTACAGAAAATTGTAGACATATGTTAAATGTTTAGATTTAAGCGTGAACCTTTCATGCTTGTTTGAGAGACGTGAGAATGAGGAGAACGAGGAGAAAGGAGGTGCAAATTGTAAGAGTTAAACACTTGCAAACTTGTAAATCTTGAAATAGGTATGGTCTCTTCGTCGACCTAAGTGTGATCTAACAAGGT
The DNA here is from genome assembly GCA_021229015.1 of Solen grandis. NCBI lineage: Eukaryota > Metazoa > Mollusca > Bivalvia > Adapedonta > Solenidae > Solen > Solen grandis. The sequence goes on from CM037778.1 coordinate 9,481,120, forward strand.
AGCATGGGTAAGTCAAAAGTTGTGGGCAAAGATACTTACGTTTTTGCTTGCTCTCTTGCATCGTTGACATTCTGGAAGTAGTGAGTTGCAGTTGGAAAATTGTATTTTCGGAAAGTAAGACATGTTGAAAAATCGCAGCTGTCTCCGATGGAAGTCAGAAGCATAATTAGCCCTTTTGTTGTTAAAAAGAGATTTATATATGCCAATGGTTGACGACTAGCTTGTGATTGGTCTACATTTTGTAGGCGTGACTTTCGTAGATTTTAGCCAATGAGAGAATTGTGCGTATTGCTTAGGTATATATCTACTCATCTGATTCTAATAGTCATTAGTTTATAAGGCAAATTGGGCGTGACTTTAGTCACGTGTGTTGCGTTTGCAATGCATTTAAGCTGGGACATCAGAGCAAATATCTCAATTCATACGAAGCTTCCACTTGTGGCAGTATTCAAAATATTCAAGACAACTTTAAAAATGTTTTAAGAACTGTGGTTTGAAATTGCAGTGTCTGTCACGAAGACGGAGAGGTTTATTTTGTGAACCAATGCATTTGCGAGGAGCTGGTTTGCAACAGATGCATGGGGCAGTTAAAGGTCTGTCCATTCTTCAAATGACCAGTGCAACCTGACGAAAAGGATCCCAGCATCCTCTCGAACGGGAGTACTTTGACCATGTAAGGAGTGAGGAGAGCGAAGAAAAACTGGAACTACTGGTTCGAGAAAATGAACGGGATGCAAAAGTTGAGGCCGCACTCTCCTAGAAAACTGCACAACAACGATCCAGTTCACAGGCTTTTGTACACAGGAAGGTTTGACCTAATGGATCAGGCTGGCATCTGTGTCGACAGGAAGGACGCACAGCTGTTCGTAAAAAAAAAACAGCTAAAGGATTTCTTCTTCGACTTTAGCGACAGCATGTTGGCAGCTCCAATTCGTCTAGAGACTAGAGAAGTTCTATCTGCCAGGCTAGGACTGTGGCCCAAGTCTACAACACATCTGTATGAACAAATGACAACAATTAAATTGATTTAAAATGTTTGCATTTATTTGTGCATGTTGAAGAAATTCCATACAAAAAGTTTTCATTTCAATCTTGATTTTGTGTTGTAAAAATTTCTCTTTCCTTGCAATCAACTTATTCAACTGTTCGAAAAATGTTTGCTTTTTAAAAAAATCTTCTGAGCTATTTGAGTTTTTTTTTCTTTCACACTCTCCCATTTCCAACAAGTTCAGACATCAATATCGATCTTACTGACGGATCTGACCAGAATCGGAGAGAGAAGATAGATTTGATGTTATCATAAATGTTCTATCACAAGAAAATTACTTTCTTGGAATAACAATAGTTGCTTCATCAAATGAGTCAATTTCACTTTCAACATTAAATGAATCTTGTAAGAACTGTCGGCAAGAAAAAATTTACTTACTTGGAAATAACAATAGTTGCTTCATCAAATCAGTCAATTTTACTTTCAACGTTAAGTGAATCTTGTCAGAACTGTCAGCAAGAAAATGTTTTTTAATTGCTTCATCAGAATAGTAATTTACTTTTTAACTGTCAGCAAGAAAATGTAGACTTACTTGGAAGTGATACCAATTGTTTTCTCGGTCCAATGTAGTCGCAACAGACGACTGAAAAAATTCTAGGGGTTGATCACATCACTTTTTACATCAGAGCACTTAAAACTGAAAATTGTATACATACTTTGAGTTTGAGCTGATGTATATCTATTTGAGGTTGGTCACAGCTCGGTTTCACTTTCTACAGATAATTCCAACGAGATATACTTCAAGATCATAGTAGTTGATACATCAGATGATTGAATGTGGTCAAAACTTATAGAAGGATACTATATACCCACTTGTAGCTGATGTAAATCCACTTGAGGTAGATCACATATCAATTCCATTTCCTTCATCAGATGAATGAAACTTTTCTCGATTTCACTTTCTTTATCAAATGAATGTGGTCAAAACTTTTAGGAAGAAGAAAATGTATACTTACTAGAGCTGATGTATATCACTTGAAGTAGATCACATCTCGATTTTCTCTTTTCTCATCAGATCAATGTGGTCAGAATTGTCAGCAAGATAAGATACTTACTTGGAAGCGACAACAGTTGTTTCAGTGGATCGATGTGGTCAGAACTGAAGAATGGAAAATGTATAAATTCTTGTAGCTGATGTATATCTACTTGAGGTAGATCACATCTCGATTTTCTCTTTCTTCGTCAGATGATTGGATGTAGTCAAAACTTTTAGGAAGAAAATGTATACTTACTTGAAGCTGATGTAAATCCACTTCTTCATCAAATGAATGATTTTGGTCAAAACTTTAAGAAAGAAAATGTATACTTACTTGGAGCTGATGTATATCCACTTAAAGTAGATCACATCTCGATTTCATCTTTCTCCATCAGATGAATGTGGTTAGAACTATCATCGAGAAACGATACTTTCTTGGAAATGACAGCATGCATATCTTTTCGTCCTCTGATGAGAGTAAGCTGCAAACGTTTCACAAATGAAACAATTCACTTAAATAGTAAAAACTCTATCATTTGGTACTAAATCCTCTTGAGGTAGATTACATCTCGATTTCACTTCTTCATCAGATGATAGAATTTTGTCAAAACTTTTATCAAGGAAATGTATACTTACTTGGATCTGATGTATATCCACTTGAGGTAGATCACACATCAATTTCACTTTCTTCATCAGACAAGAAAATTTAACTTACTTGGATCTGATGTATATCCACTTGTGGTAGAAACTTGGATCTAATGTTTATCCACTTGAGGTTGATCACATCTCGATTTCACTTTCTTCATCAGATGATAGACTTTGGTCAAAACTTTTAGCAAGGAAATGTATACTTACTTGGATCTGATGTATATCCACTTGAGGTAGATCACATAGCAATTTCACTTTCTTCATCAGACAAGAAAATGTAACTTACTTGGATCTGATGTATATCCTCTTGAGGTAGAACCCATCTCGATTTCACTTATTCGTCAAATTAATGACTTTTCTCGATTTCACTCTCCTCATCAGATAACTGAAGATGAATGAAACTTTTCTCGATTTCACTTTCTTCATCATATCCATAAATACGGTCAGAACTTTCAGCAAGAAAATGTTTACTTACTTGGGACTGATGTTTATCCATTTGAGGTAGATCACATCTCGATTTCAATTTCTTCTTCAGATGAAAAAAATTTAGTCAAAACTTTCGGAAGAAAATGTATACATACTTGTAGCTGATGTATATCCACTTGAGGTAGATCACATCTCGGATTTCTTTTTCTTCATCAAATGATTGAATGTGGTCAGAACTTTCAGCAAGAAAATGTATACTTACTTGTAGTCTTCTTCACTGAATATACTTACATACTTGAAGCTGAACAAGTCTTGTTTCAATATCTATTTCACCTTGCTTCTTTTCATGTTGAGAAACTCTTGCTACAGCCCCGAAAGACTTAAGTAAGCTGCAAACGTTTTACAAATGAGACAATTCTCTTGAATATTAAAAAAAATCTTATTTTGTACCAAAAACATACCTGAAGGAATGTGTATGCAAAAGCAGATCATTATATCGTGTGCGTCTGATAATTGCCTTTCTTCAAGTAGTTTTTGTTACAGCTCTGTACTACAGCAGCCAACGTTTTACAATTATGAGACTTCACTTTAATTGTAAAAAATCTCATACTTGTTGAGCTGATGAAACATGAGATTTCACTTAAATTCTGAAAAAATCATGTTTGTATCAAAATTGAAAAAATCAGATCATCACTTAGATCTTTTGATTTTGCATCAGAGAACATATTTAAACGAATAAATATCCACTGTTTGATGTTTATTTACATAGATATAAAAAAAATCCTAATATTTTTTGAATCATTTCCCTTTTTTTTTTTTTTAATTTTTTTGTATGTTTGCATGACAGATGAGTTGTGGATATGACAATTTCAAACAGCACACCATTTCTCCTTTCAAAGAAACATGCCGTAAATTTCAAACTGTTCATTTTTTAGGTTGGGTTGAAGTCTGTATATTTGTATGAAAGGTGTGATGTGGCCTTGACAATTTAAATCATTTAAGCAGATTACATCTCGCAAGATAATCATGTCATCGCACCAGACTCGAAAAATTCATATCTGAAATTGAAGTTGTATGTTTGCATGATAGGTGTTTTGAATTTAGTGAATTCTCTTTTCCAGCCACACAATCGAACCAGCAACTCTTTCTCATCTTTGAACAGTGAAGGACTAAACGAAATACTAAGTCAAAATTTCAGATTAAACAAAATGTTTTATTCAGCTTCCATTTCAATTCACATCGAAATTCACCACAATCATAGATCAGAATAAAATACATGACAATACATGACTTCCTACTTTCACCTCCAGGACTTGGGACCTGGCATATGCGAGTTACCCACTTATATGACAAATTTCAAGTGCGCGGGTGATTTTCACTTATTGTGAGATGCGAGTGACCTAACTTTAGAGTAGATGAAACTCAATACTACCAGTTTATTTCTACCAGTAATTTTGAGTATGTAACAGCAAGTCGAAACGCTCCTAATAGTGTGAAGCATTGCATGACCGCTTTCAAGAAGACTGTGTAAATCTGTCTCCCCAGTGTTAAAGCCAAGTGAAAATCTTTTTTTTTTTTTCTGAATGTAAAGTCGTACTTTTTGTACCTAGCATGTAAGAGATGAAACTCAATAGATCTACTACCAGTTTATTTCTACCGGCAATTTTGAGTATGTAACGGCAAGTCGAAACGCTCCTAATAGTTGTGAAGCATTGCATGACTGCCTTCATGGAAGCGAGCTGTATAAGCTTGTCTCCTTTAAGTGTAGCCCTAGTGAAAGTGCAATGAAGAAAAGTACCACTTTGCATTCTTCCTATCAGCCAAATATTTCTTGCCAACTGAAACCAGCAAGCTGACACGGACAGAGGAAAGTAAATTTTCTGTCAACCGATACCAACAGGCTGACACGGTCTGGAGAGAAGCAGGAATACTCCTAAGGTATGCAGAGCTGACTTAACATACCCCACCGACTGTAGAAAAAACGCCAATTGTGGGTCAGTTACTGGTACAGAGTGGGGAGTATCCTACTCAATACTGTCAACTGAACCAACAGGATGAAAATTTTCAAGAAACCAAAAGGACAGCGGAGTCAAACTTTTTTGTCAGCTGAACCAAAAAGCTGACACGGAGTGGAGAGACGAATTTTGTCAACTGAAACCAACAAGCTGAAACGGACTGATGTTGAGCGCAATCACAACAGTACTATCTAATACACGAGGTGTATCCCAAAAGTTTTTTTCTGCAACTTTACTAACATTCTAGATACAAATTTTTTTTTTTTAAATATTAGGAGTAAAGCATAAAATTGTCAGCATTCAAATCATTCTGTCAAAACAATTTCAATTCTTTAAATATACACTGTCAAATATGCTTGAAAGGTGTCTGAAAACATTAAAAAAACGACGGTCCGAAATGTAAACAATCCAAGTTAGAGCCTACTAAAGGACGTAACACAAACTTTCAGTGAAAGAAGGGTACAGCGATTTAAATCTGCTTCAAATCTCCGCAGAAGCTGCTCAGAACATTTCGAAATCGTCAACAAGATCCCAAGGTCACTCAAGGTCACAAGGGAAAAAACGGAGTTTGGCAGAAAAAAAGGTTTTATTTCGCATCAAATTTATGGTAAATCGTGTGCGGAATCCCAGAAACCTACAAGTTTCTTATCGAGAACAACCCTTATTCCTATTTACAACTGGTGGAACGCTTTGTTTTGACCAGAAAAACATCCGAGAAAATCCTAGATTTTTCTCACCAATACGGAATAAACCCTAAATATGTAGAATAAAAGGGAAACAGAAGAAAGAAACTCAAGATGTTAGTCAAAAAACACTTACCTTTCGTCTAGATCCTTAATTTTAATCAATATGTCCAGTAATCCACACAAAAAAAAACAAAAAAAAAACAGGAGTGCAGTTCAACCCGACCTTTCTGCACAACGCTCGCTTACCGAATGACAGATCAAAACAAGTTTAAATATCGATGACGTCATTAGTCAGTCGTGACGTGACGGGTTCCCGTAAAATTTATGTTTGTGTTTTCTCGCTGCGGCGTGCGGCTAGATCTATTTTTCATGTCGATTAAAGCATATAATGATACTTTTTTTCTTTTTCTTTTATAGCAATGTGATATCAATGTGTCTCATGTCTCTTACGATTTACATGCATAATTACTTTACAATATTAGCATTGGTATTAGAGCTGGGACGGGTAGAGATTTTCTACCCGGGTACCCGTGGTCCAATTAACCGCGGGTACTCGAGTACCCGCGAAAATCAAACTTTCAGTTGATTAAGATCAATCACTGACGTCACTGTGTATGCAGATTAGATGCTGTATGTTTACACGTTCTTGATGAAAGCATCATGTCAGCAAACAAAAGTCAGGTCTGGCAATTTTTTGAATTATTAAAAGAAGAAAACAAAACAAAATGTATTATATGCAATCTTGAGCTGAGTTATAGAGGTGGGGGAACTTCCTCTATGAAGAAACACCTGTCAAAAGTTCAAATATGCAAAAATGTTGTGCCAACGGTCACCATGCCCGTAGTCGACATTAAAGTTGAACCAAATGGTGACCAAGGTCTAGCTGGTGACGATCCGCCTTTGCCTACGTTACCTGACGCGCTATAGATCAGTAGGTTGACAAAAGTAAGTAAATTCGCCGTCAGTGTTGAAGAATGTTGGCGAGATTTTTTAGTTTATATTGAGTCACCTGCATTCGTTTTAAAATGCTGCCATAGTTTTGTTTTTCGTTTAATTATTTGTTTAACTGAATATCCTGAATATATAATCATTGGAAACTTTGAATATAAATAGATCGGTGAGAAAAATTAAAAAGTTGTTCGTTTGAAATTGTTTCCAAGTGTTTTAATTGTAACCCATTTGTTGTTAGTCATCAATACTGTAGGCCTACATGCTGAAAATAACAGAAAATTCGTTCAGATTTCATCTTTAACTGTTCATGTCCTGAACGTATTGAAATATACGTATTCGTTTTTGCCGTAGATTGAAATAAGACTGCTGGCTTTTGGCCGACTATCGGCGATGGTTTCCGGATGGGGTTACCTACCTTTAATGATTTAATATGTACATGCGTGTTTCCTAACTGTACAGATTCTATATTATGCATATTTCCCCTCCTTCACATGTTCCTGGCCAATGTGTGGCATATAACGTTATCTACACGAATTTAAGACCTGGTATACACGGAAACCTTTCCAAAAGTACCTCGATGCATCAATTAGCGGTAAGAAAAAGTCATTCTAATTTTAGACCGGGTACCCGGGTAGGAATTTACTACCCGGGTAGCGCTTTTACCCGCCGGGCACCCGGGTACTCGAGTACCCTTCCCAGCCCTAATTGGTATACAGGATTAAGATTTTATTCACATAGGCCTACATGTATTCCCATGAATGAGTATCGCTGTATATGCTCAGCTCTGATTAATGTTATAGAAAGATAAAATGCAATTTCTGAATATGAAATGATAATGTGAAAAAGAAACAATTTCAGAGACTTTTTCTTTTTACCTGTAAACAAGGTTTACTCATTGAATTATGTCTATTTATGCCAGTTGCTTACTCTGCCCATTTGAATTGTGTCTGGGATGAATGCGTGTAAAAAAAGAAAGAGCAAGCAAAAAAAAACAAAAAAACAAAACCAACAAAAAAACAAACAGGAATCCTTGTAGTTTACTCTCTCTTTATTGCGCATTCAGTTCTCTTTCTCTCATTTTTTTTTTTTTTTTTTTTTTTTTTTTTTTTTGCATTTCGCGTCTACAATGAACTAATTTATGTGCTGTTTCAATGCATATTTTATAATAAAACGTTAAGTAACTAAAAATGTCTCAACACTTTTCATATTTATCCCTTTTCCAACGTCTCAAACATCTTTCCCTCTCTCATTTTTACACACTTCGCGCACACTTCGCCGCTTTTCGCACACATTCAAACGCTTTTCCCCTGCCCAAAATAACGCCGAGGGGCGGGGAGTCTCTCAACCATCCCCCACTCCTTTTTCACCCTCATTTCACCCCCAACCAGCCAAGATACACACGCCAAAACACAGATTTAACCTAATGCCCGAAAGGTAAAATACTTACGGCATTTTTCTTTTGAATCGAGGCAAATTATACTGCTTTTAATTGCTTAAAATGACGTTATATCCTACGTGGTATGGTCACACTGAATCTTATACCACTAAAACTTTGATAATATGATAAAAGTCATTCGAGTGTTCAGGGGGGGGGGGGGGGGGGGGGGGGTGCAGAGAGAGTTTTAATGGGTCCTGACCACCTTGGGATTTGACTATTATGTTTTAAATATGCAAAAAACATAGTGCGTGTGTTATGAAAAACAGAAAAACTCTTAATCCCCCCCCTCCTCACTAAAGACCGATGGAAAGAAGAAGGTAGATATGGAAGAACAGACCCCAACCCCACACACCCACGTGTATCACTGTCGGACCCGATCCCTTTGAGGTAAATGCCTGGATCCGAGCATGAAATTACGTATAATGATTGTTTATTCTCTTAAGCAAAAGTCCAAATTTTGAGTTGAGGAAAATCTTAATTTGAGATGATTCGTGAAATGTAGGTCAGTACATCGTCGGAAACTCTCGACTGGCTTATCTATTTCACTACACGACATCGTGCGGCTTAAATGTGATATCGATCGGACATGGATTTGACGGAGAGGTCAGTATATTGGTTATTTTGACATTGTTTTCCATCACGCTGTTGGATGAAAGACGGAGAAATCTAGCAAAGGGCATGATATATATAGCATAATAAATTTTAAGTGCACCTTTGATTATACAGACAGACATTTTATGAGGACGTATGCACCGGAACATTGTCTCCATACATCTAGATATGAATATACAAATTAGAACACCATCTACTCAAATTGTATAATATTCCAATGTGAATCACGTGTGCGAGGAAGTGCTATGTCGCCTGTCTAGACACGTGGGTCCCTCCCCTTTACTCCGATTTCCTGCCACAATAATGATCATGTACGCCTCAGCTGTGCGATTGGTTCATATTTATATTAAGAATTGGTTTTACAAACGATGTAAAATAAAAAAACAAACAAAGGGCCACAGTGGCCCTGGATCGCTCACCTGAGTAAAGGGTTACCCAAGGAACATCTGTACTAAAACATTTTGAAATCTGGCCAGTAGTTTTGAAGGAGATGATTTTTAAAGTTTTCTTCTTTTTTTTTCAGTCCGTTGCCATGGCAACCAGAATTCTAAATGGATCAAGTTTATTTGAGTAACTTTTGTGAAGGTTCACCCAAGGATCATCCCTGCCAAGTTTAATCAAATTCTGTCCAGCGGTTTCAGAGAAGTTGTCGTTTAAAGAATATTGTTGACGACGGACGCCGGACGCATGGTGATCATAAAAGCTCACCTTGAGCACATAGTGCTCAGGTGAGCTAAAAAGATCTGAAATTTGAATTAATTTTGTATGTGATAGTTCTTTAATTGTAATAACCATAAACATAAAAACATCATAACCGAATAGCATTAGATATCTGGCGATATGTTTTAGATGGGGTAGAAGTACTTGATGTATCCAATGCATTTAATACATTCGTCACTGGCAGGGAAAAGCAACAAAATGTTCATAAGAGAGACCATCATATGCACTGTACTTTTACATTAATGACTATTTAAAATGAAGTATTCACCATCAATAATTTGGATTCTCCAAATGTTGCATTTAAGGACGTCATATTTATTTTATTTCTCTGTATAATATGGACTATTATACGTTATAAATCTAATAGTATAATTAAAATCCATAAACAATAATTGGTCCCCAATGTTTGCAGTTGAATTCTTGTAATTCTTCTGCATTGAGTACACTGTCTATTGTTGCAACAGAAGAAAGTTCGAATATTACCAGTTAATGGATTGTTTGCTTCTGTTTAATATCCCCCCCCCCCCCGACAGTCATTTGGGGGTCTTGTCTACATGAGACAAATACCTTGGCTGCTTAACTAAGCACTAAATCACGATGTAGACAAGAGGCATGATACCACGCCCAGTCACCACAAGACCAACCAGATCTGGGAACCAGACCATTGCCAAGCAAGAGACAAACCAGTGCTATCCATTTAGTGGTATTTTAAACTTAATAAAAATGTAAATAAACAAATGTGTTACTTACTGTGTATGAGAATTATAATGTCGCGCTGACAGTGTCGCCAGGCCAGCAACCATTACCCCCCCCCCTTTTTTTTTGGCGCGACAAATACGAAATTGTACGTGGTGTCATTTTTTCTGATGCCCAGCAAACGTACCAACGCCCGTAACTGAAAGGGCCGAAATAAGTCGCTATAGTTGTTAAAATAGGAGATCTACGTGAAATGTCAAGAAATGTTTAACTTATACAAACAACAGGATATTGTTAAACTTATTCGTGCCTACGGAAAAAAAAATTAAAGCCTTGCAGCACTGATTTATTCCCTTACGTTGAAGATCGAGGTTGAAGTCACGTGATGTAGTAAATGTGCTGAACGTTGCTGTTATCGTAAATGATGGATACTGATACATTCAACAATGTTAAAATAATCATATCAAAAGAAATAACAAGGATGTGTAAGGACATAGCTAATCTCTACATAATTAAACAACACCATTTATGTATTAATATGATTGTATTGACAACTAGACAAAATAAAGAGCGCACTATTTTTCGTAATTGCGCGGAAGCACGAAATCGTGTGAAAAAAGGCTAAATGCAAACGAGAGGCGAACTACGGTTAATCTCTATCCACTTCTAGTCGGCGAATAATATAAAATAAACGACTACAAGCAGAATAAAATTGACATTAAATATTAGGTTTTAAGTATTTATTTAGAAAAAAAAAAAATATTATAGAACAGTGCCATAAATCCTCGCTTCATGATGTTGCCAATATTGCAAAGCAACTATAGTGAACGGCAATAATCAAATAGGATAATAAATATACTTTATGCCTCATTTGCATAAGGAGTGTATGATGATATTTATATTTCATGCACCATATGCGAATTCAGGGTAATTATGCTTATGCGGAAAATTGCAATAATTGAACAATCTTGAAGCTTTGCAGCAAAAATTTACCATTTCTGCTTAAAATTGCAATACTACCTAGTCATAAATACAGGCAGTAAAGAGGAGCATATGGAAATTTGATATTTTTTAGCAATGTACAAAGTTTAAAAAATATTAGCCCGATATATGTCGATAGAATGATCCACGTGCATAAACACGCGACACGATATCAAATCCAGTCACATGATTCTGACAATGAATAACCAGTTGTGTGCTGAGCGCCAAGCACAAATATATATCAGGTCCATTCTAACGACTTTGATATATGTCGTGGCCGAGGATCGAACAAGAAAAAGTTTTTACCAGAAATCGCCATTATTGATGCATTCTGTCCTAATTCGACTGTTGCATTTTGTTTTGACTGGTGGTTACCATATTGAATTGGGGTATCAGCGAGAAGCCGCCAGTCATTACAAAATGAAGGCGGAATGCAACGATATTAGCGACTTCTGGAAAACTTTTGAGAATTAGATACATTATCTCATATATTTACTACCGGTATTTGCTGGAAATTACTTATTTCTGTGCAGGGTGAATTGACTGTGAAATGCATTGCTTTAGTCACATCGTGACCGGGATAGAGACTCAATGCGGCAGGAGTCTTTCGCTGTCTTCACATGCATAAAAAGAGCTGGCCCAACTAAGAATCGGCCATAAGTTGGATACATCTAGACTACAAACAATAGAGCCATAGAGGTCCTGCATCGCTCACCTGAGTAAAGGGTTACCTAAGGAACATCTGTACATCTGTACTAAAACATTTTGAACTCTGGCCAGTAGTTTTGAAGGAGATGATTTTTAAAGTTTTTTTTAATCAGTCCGTTGCCATGGCAACCAGAATTCTACATGGATCAAGTTTATTTTAGCAACTTTTGTGAAGGTTCATCCAAGGATCATCCCTGCCAAGTTTAATCAAATCTGTTCATGAATTTCAGAGGAGATGTCGTTTAAAGCAAATTGTTGACGACACGCGACGCACGACGACAGACGCCGGGTGCTCACAAAAGCTCAGCTTCAGCACATAGTGCTCAGCAGGTTAGCTAAAAAAGGTTAGCAAGGAACACAAAACATTTGGTAGTTTAAATGGATTTATTAAGACGTTATGGTCCAATAGTTATTTCTTGACAATAATACAGTATTAGGTTCATAGTTAATCCTATACATTTCTAATAAAGCAATATTTTATCATATGATACAAGAAGTATCCATCACACATTCAAGCTCACGTGAGGCGGAACACGCGATTCTGCAGTTTACATTGGCACATAATTTGTCAACACACGCACAACCCATACCGTACTCGACCACACACAACTTTTATTTTCGCTCATACAAGTCTTAACAGTGCTCGGGAAATCTATCGGCTTCCAAATTAAGCTTCTAACATACAAAGGCAAGCATCTGTCATGCTCAGTTTTGGATAAGATAAGGCATGCTGACATTATAAAAGGCTGCAGTTGTACATTAATGACCCGGATGCATCCTACACTAATAGACAACGGTGGCTAACGAAGACCTGATCTGTTACGTCATTGGCTCTACTATTTGTGTGTGTCAAGGATGGAAAAAAATATCACTCAGCCTCACACAAAATTATTTCAAGAGGTTAAAAGCATTTCTTAATTTACAGCATGAAACTTACTAGTGGAAAACTACGATGAAATGTTAAAAATACGCGCAAATAACTTTTAATTGGTACATGTATCATTCAATTTATGTTTTTTTAAATGAAAATTTTCTCAATGCCAATTTAAATTCATCTGCATTACAAAAGAGTTCATTTGGCAGACTTTTAACAGCAAAAAGAATCGTGTCTCGAGTTTAATCTAGCATTCCTTGTTGGCCTAATCCGTCAATTTAAGAAATGCAAAAAAATTATACCACGGCAGTGCCTCATGCCAAAGTTTGAGATATTTTGGGCTGGTGGTGCAACTAAATTTTCCCGTTCTATATTTTAGCTTCATTCCATCTTAATTTCATTTGCATTAACTGATGAAAACTCTCTTCGATCTATAAATTTCCAAATGAATGCAAACTACAGCCAGTGGGCAAATGTAGTTATATTCTACTCCAGCCTCATTTGAAGAGTGTAGGTTATCCATTAGTGCAGTTCAAGGCCGTCATTAATCATTCATCTTATCAAGTATTGCAAGTGTTTCAAGCATCACAGAAATATCTGACCGCCATTATTGATATAAATGATATAAAACGAATGCAGGAGATAGCCGGAGCTTGACATGATTATGAAGTTTGAACATTGTAAAATTTGCAGTTTTGATTGGATTGCAAACCCGATTTAAACCCCATTAAATGTTTTAATCTAGACAGTCATAAATAAAAATAAAAAAAAGATAGAAGATGGGACATTTTGATATTTTTTCATATCTCCTTAAAAGCTAAAAAGGACTAGCATCAATAAATCATAGAAATCTGGATCAAAGAACTTAACATTTATATCTCCCTTTGTTGCTGGACTGCTCCGCGCCATGCATAAATTCTACAAATGCCGATACCAGTGTCAGTTAATACCCTTGATTGTGTTTCAAGCATGAATATGCTATAGCACTTCACTAGATGTAGCATAAACAACCAAATCCCAACTGCTCAATTAATACATGGTATGGAGGCAACCTGATGTTATACACAACAACTGGGATTAGAAATTCAATTAACTGATTCAAAATAGCGTAATAATTCAGCCATACATCGTGAGAATACAATTTATGTCATTTTCTTCGATCGCTATGGCCACAGCTTAGCATGGATATGGCTGTATGCATACGTCATCAATTACGTGATCAAGATTCAAAGAGAGGCTTCAGACATTACTGTAAATAATAAATGATCTGTCGCCTTGATATCACTTCTCCCGATTTACAACTTGTCACAACATCTCCAACCTTGTCCCAAACACACCACGTCTGCGCGAGCTCATAAAACTATCGGTACTGCAGCAGACGTTAAGTTCCCGCCAAGATCTTAGAAGTTCGGCTGCCAACCGTCTGGCCTGTTCAAGACTCTAACCCCATTCTAATTGAGGCAACACGAGAAATTCTACGCTTTCCGAAGGAGAAATTTGACAAATTTCTCGACAGGTTTCACAATTTTGCCAGAAGTTGGCATGAAATCGTGCGTTGCCTGCTCACAGCTGGCTGGACGGACATTAATCACCCGAGAGTGATGGAGCGCTGCGTCTCACGCGGTGTCCAATGTTGACAACAACAGTCTATCAAACACTTAATCAACAATATTGGTAGCCAGTAGTCCTTTAAAGCTTGCAATAAGAACACATTTTTTTTTCTTTTAATAGGAGCTTTTTTAAGACCTAGCTATTTACACAAGCGTATTTGGCTTCTGCACCAATAGTTTATACAGAGACGAACTGACTATTGTTTATTGGGTTTAACGTCCCACCGACAGTATTTTAGTCACTTGGAGACTAAGTCTACTTGAGACAGATATAGTGCTGCCACACTGCAGTATCACGTCGTAGACATGTGGCATGATACCACACCCAGTCACATTATCCTAATACCGGGCCAACCAGTCCTGCAACTACCCTTATATGCAGAGCGCCAAGCAAAAGAACTATACCACGACATGACAATTAAGTGTAAATATGCCTACATTTTTGTCAATATGTTCATTCTAACAGGATCAGATTTTTTCTTCTCACACTGTTACTGTGGGGCATAAACAGAGCAATATTATTTGAAAACATTTTTTTCTAAATGCATCCAACCCTATGACAAGAAATGAAAAGGAGTACAACAATTATGTATTCCATGACTTTGACCTGGAGAGAACATTAACATTTCTGAAATAAGACAATCTATAGGAGATAAAATGAACAAAAATTATGAAAATTTCATAAATGCTTATTAAACTACCCTAGCTTGTTAATATTTAAACCCTTTATATAATGTAAGAGATGTTCTAAAATTTGAGATCAAACTTGGTATACAATTATATCATCATTTTTTACAAACTTCAAGGTCATGCAAACTCCAGCTTGACTCACAATGTAAACACACAATTCAATGCAATGTGATTTCCTGCTATATTAAGCTATACATTCACTTTCTATACAAATAAAGTAGGAACTATTCTCTAACCTATAAAAAAGAATGCATTGCATATTACAAACAGTCAGTACTATAGAAACTTGATCATTAAATGACTAGTATCCGGATGACGTCACAACACAAAATGCAAGGATCTGTTAACATACATATCACACGCACATACAATTTTTTTTTTTTGGACAATATCTTCATAAATTATTTTCATAACAAAAAGTCCATTCAGGCAAGATAGGTGTCGTAACTGTGAATTTACAAAATGGGAACTGATAGCTAAGAAAAAACTCACACCACAATTGCCTCAAGAACAACTCTCGAAATATACGTGTTAAATTCTGTCTATTGAAACCAGCTGAATTATACAACACTAACTTTTAATTAAATGCAAATTATTAGTACAATAATATAAAAGGCTGGATGTGATGGCGAAAATATGATACACTATGAGCACATATCTAGAATGGGAAGATTTCTTGCAAAATAAAACATGTCTGACATAAAAATGGAACAAGCTTCATATATGACGACTGAAAACGGCTTTTTGCTTCCCTGTGGCTTTAATATTTTTGGGGATAAATGTGTAAGCCAAAGTTTTAAAGTTGAATTCAAAGTTGGGCCATGGGATAAAGATTGTCTCTATATTTTTTAGAAATATTATTGTAAATGTCTGAAATTATGTCATCTTTGTTCCTGACTATGCCTAAGATACAACATGCTTTTGAAATTTAAAAAAATTTGAAAGAAAAACAACAATATTAAATTGTTTACAGAAGACGGTGGGTGCCTTCAAAACAGGTGGTTCTCATTTTAACTTTTTGCTCTTTTTTGCAGCAAAATTTGAAAAATAAACTTTATAAATAAATTGGCAAAAATAGAGTTTTAAACTGAATAAAGGAAACAGAAAAAAAAAGGAGAAACAAATGAGCTGTTGCAAGTGGAGAGTGGAAGACACTGCTATCACAAAATAAGCAAACCATTAGAACTGGTCAGGAAACATGAACACCATGCAACGTATAAACAAAGACCAAATGCATATTTATCATTTAAGCATTTTGACACAATCTTAACAACAAAAGCTGAATTCTTGAACATAAAGAAAACCATAGCTGAAAATAACGGGCCCAGTGTAGTCACCACCCAATAAGTATCTTATAACTTTCAAAATATTTCTCAAATCTGACCTATGTTACGTGTTACACAATTTATTAGTAATGGTTGACAAGATCAGAGTAGCTGATGTCATAATCAAGTTTTCATTTCACAGTCCTCAATGACTTGAAAATAAAGTAATTTTATCCTGACACAGATGGCTTGTCGCTTTTTTACTTTGACCTAATTTACAAAGCTACTCAGCTTAAGTTTCATGTTACGGCAACATCCATGAATTCAATTATTTCTCATTCTTTCCAGCACAAAGTTTTCCATTTTATCATCATATACAAAAAGCCCTCAACTTTCATACATGTTACTGACATTTAAGCTTGCCATGTTAAGACTACAATGTTAGGAGTAAATTAATTCAAATTTATTTTTGTTTAACATCGATTGAGGAAATAAGTTTTTACAACTAAGGCTAATCCCTCTTGACAGTTCCTGGATTGCACCAGTACTTTGTGCCTGGGAGTAAATGAATGAAGCTTGCTGCATGGTACTTTAAATATCACACAATAAGATATTACCAGTCTAAAAATGTCGGCTACTCAAAGCATTAATCCCATTACAAATTATTAAATATTGTTAATGAAATCTGTACAGTTTATTACTTCATTTTGTTAAAAGTAAAGGCTATGACATAAATACTTGTGATACAGAGTGCAAAAATTGTCAAATTTGTATAGAGTTTGGGAGGAAATCGGAACAAATACACTGTAACTATTGTTATATACTACATAAGCTATGCCTGTTTTGCTCTTCTTTCCAAAGACTGTTATGTACAGTGTATTTGACTTTACATGTGAGGTCATCTACAACAGATGACTGCCTAGCTTGGGTAATATATGTACAAATATGTACAAATTTACAAGTACACATTTACACACAAAAAGTACATATTTGTGGCATTTACACAAATTGGAAATAAAAACATTTTGGCAAGTCTCCAATTGGACTTGCCAAAACTGCTAACACATATCTGAGAGCAAAGGCTTCACAAATAAAAAGATAAATATACAAAATTTCTGGCAAATTTGTATGCATATAAAAGTTTCCTTAAAACACCAAGTAAAGAGGGAAGCTTTCTTGCACTTGATAGGAGCAAAACGCAATTGTTAATATTCAACGAAATACCAGAATTGAATAAAACAGATCTCAAATAAATAAATAAATCTTTAAAATAAATAATGGTAAAAATGATACATCTCAAAGGCTACAAGTTTGATCATTTCATTTTGTGTTAATTTGGTACAGATTTGTACAAAGATGTGTAAAACGATCTATGAATGATTAACTACACTATTCTTTGTATGGCAATTAATCTTACATACAAAAATCACGACTAAACATATTCATGTGCTGGGTCAAAATTAGATTATGACCATGTTATGGAGAGGTAATTTACTTACAAAAAATATACTGACCAAGAAATTATATAAAACATGAGAAAACCATTCCTAATCTCCTTTACATCTACCAGTAAAAACTTGTAGACTGTCGGAAAGCAGGTTGGCTGACCTTGTGACCTTGAACATGACCTTTAACAAAGGTCAAAGTGTTTAAAACTACTACATCACTACAAATAAAACAAAAGATCAATTCTTCTTGAATAAATCAAGAGCTCAAAAACCTAGCCTGAGAAATATCTAAGATCTACACTAACAAAATATTTACTCAGTGGAAAAAAAAAAATGCATTTTGACCATATAAAGCCCTGATGTGTCTGTTTTGCCTGCAAAAATGTTTCTCTTTAAGCAGGATTTACACCTTTGTCGTCATCATGCGTAAGACTAGCTGGTATTTTTAACAAATCAGTCTAAAAAACAGCTCAGAAACACTAATGAATGAACAGACCAGTATTCATGTCAACTTTGAAGTATCTTTTTGAATGAACTACAAAAACTCCTGCTTAAATATGTATGCTTATTGTTTCAATTCTTTTTAATAAATTAAACAAGACTTGACTATTTGAGTTTACCGTCGCTTCAACAGTATTTCAGTCATAAAGCGACATCCAGCTAATTACAGGTGGAGAAAGACCCAGAATGCACGGAGGCATCCGGGTAGAACCACCGACCTACCGCAAGCCAGCTGGAAGGCTTCCTCACATGAAAATCCGAATTACCCTGCCGGGATTCGAACCCACGCGCTGAGGGGCTGAGTGAGTGTTAAAGTTAGCGACTTTACCCTCTCGGCCATGGAGGCCCCAACAAGAGAAAACCTTCACATAATGACCAACTCAATATAAGGACCACCTCACTATATAAACTTTCATGACTTTCTCACTATATCTACTTATTAACTTGAACATCAGATCTGTAACTATGACCAGCTAACGATAGTTCTAAGTGTGGTCTTACAAAGGGTGAAATAGTTAATTTTTTTTTCATGAATTTGAATACAATTTCTTACATTTTATGCTGAAACATTCTCGACAGTTCCTGGGTTGGAACAGTACTTTTCACACATATAGATAAAAGGAACAGAAAGAGTAAGATAGCCATGAGAATAACACCTGTCAAAACTATATAAGTACTTTTATTTCTGAAGGCACTAACAGTCTGCATAACTAGTCATTCATTTAGTTATTCTGGTATTGCTCTTCCTATATTTGGCAATATTTGTTAGAACACTCTAAAACAGACATTTGCTATTTCCCAAGTTGAAGCAATTACAGAGTGTTATTCATTTCCTCTCTGAATGGCATCTATTTCTGTGTTTCTCCGAACTATTCCAAGCCGTCAAAATGGTTATATTTAGAATCTGTTTCCATAAGAGAAAATAAGCAAAACAGTGACTTGCCATTTTAGGCACAGACATAAAACGTCAATGAATCTTGTGACTTTTCGATGTGATTAACATAAAACTGATTATGATGCACTAAAAATCTGTTTTGACAACAAAATGATATGCTTTACAAAGCAATGCCCTGAACATAAAACTTGACTCATCCTTGAAGGATTTAATGGTTTTGCTTCCTAATGGGAAAACATAAAAGCTCCTATCCAAAAAGTCTTAAACAATAGGATAAAGCAGCTTGAACGAAAAATGGGAGCAACAAACTAAACGTTGAATTATAATAGACAATGACATTACAACATTCAGTTTCATTCCAAGCATGGGGAATGCCCTCTATTACAATATAAAAATGTTTGCATAATGGTAGCTTTGAAATGATCGAAAAGGTGTGGCTTGAGGAAATGTATCTACCATGTTGTGCAATAGGACAGTTCATGTGATCCTGGGTTCCAATGAAATCACTGCCTGTCATTAAGGCCAAAAAGGCATGACCTTTGCCTGACCTTGACCCAAAGGTTGACCTTTTTCTCTAAAAGGTTATAGCCTCATTTTGACATTACACATAAATTAGTGCTAAATTGAATACAATGTAGCTAACTGGAGCCCTTATAAATTTCAATCCACCAAGGGCTTGTGTTCATCTTTGGGCATAAAATGTTGTTTCCTGTGACACTGTACAACCCTTTGAAAATACTAACAGAATGTAATGTTAGTTTTTCTCCACCTAAATATGTCTGAAATACAATTTCTATTAATATCAATGTAGACATAAAAGTCACAAAAAGTGTCTGATTTGATTACTTAATTTCTACTAGCTCTTCTTTTAGAATTCCTATCCTAATCTTAGACTAAAAATACTTTCCAACTTAATACAAAATCCTTCACATTGCAACTAATTTAAGGAGTGAATATACAATGTAATATATACATAAAAATGTCATATCTTGCTTGAGACATAATTTGTAGAATATTCATCAGATCTTTCCTTCATCTATACAGACATACAGCTTTCAGCATTGCAAAACCTATGTATACACAAGATCTCATACACATCAGCTGTAAATTAAGATAAAGATGTATTACACACATGTTGTGTTAAGACCTCTATATGTTAGCACTACTACTCAACATGACATGCCATTTACACCAGCAGTACATATATACTGTGTATGCAAACTGTCTGTGCTACCTGTACACATGTGTTAGACCATCAACTGTGGCACAATGTTACACATATGCTGATCAGTCTGCAGTACCAGTACACATATGCCATGTAAGCTCTCTGTGTGTTCAAGCTGTATTAGAAATGAACAGAGAGCCTGCTGGCAGCTGACAGGAAACACAACATTCTGAAACTCTGCTGTTATTTGACTGTGTGTAAAGTCCTTCGTTGCTCTCGTGTCCATCACAAATGAGACCACTCTTCTGGTCCGTCAGGATCGTCAGGCATGGCGAAGCGCATGTTGGCCGAGCCGAGAGAGCTTGTACGGCTCATGCTGCTCTCACTGCTTGTGGAGTCCACAGAAAGTCTTGTACCCCCAACATCATAACTGTCCTGTAATAACACAGGGAAACAATCGGATTATAATCTTGTGACAGTCTGGTGCGATTAATCTGGACGTTATCTACACCATATTTCTTGCAAATGTTGCAACTTTCAGCCAAGCACAGTTCAAAAGAAGTACTAAATACATGTATATTGTACACATTTTTACATTATAGTTAAATGGTTATAAGGCATTTTATGATAATTTTCATTTATTGTAACTGATACAAAATATTCACAGTAAAATGGGTATCTTGAAGTAAAATTATTTGTTTGATTTTGACAATGACATATAAAAAGACAACAAAATACAAATGAAAACAACAAAGATTATATTTACAGTATGGTGAGAAAAAAATATACACAAAACTTAATTATGCTGTATAATGATTTATATGTTAACATGAAAATTCTCATTTTCAGGATTGTTTAACCCTTTCCATGCTAAATTTCTTACTTGCACTTGTCCATTCTTCATTTTGGACAGTGCCATTAGTTGTTTATGGGATGGTTCTTGCTGAAAATGTTTTGACTGAATAGTGAACAGAGCAGACCATGACCGGACTGCACAGATGTGCAGGCTGATCCTGGTATGCACTGGTCGCAAAGGCAGTCACAAGTGCCCACAGCATTGTAAGGGTTAAAACAGGTGATCCACACGACATATAGTTACATCACAAACAAACACAAGGATTTATTCCAGCATGCTTATAGGAAACTCATTTTGAGTTAGGTGGAGAAAATTCCTGTTTGTCTGTAAGGTAATGCAAGGCTTATTAGTGTTATATGCATAAATGGCGGATAATATAATCTTGGTTTGGGAACGGAATGCTTTTGTATTGCACAATAAGAATTAACAATTTAAATACTTTTGAGGCCTTTTAGATTTTATCAATTTCATAACTTAAAAGCCACAAAATGTTTCAAGTTTAGTTACTGGAGGTTAGGGAGACAAGGATATGTCATTCAAGGGTCATTCTGCTATTGGATTGAGTGTTACAAAGCTGGGGAGAATTCAAAGGAAAACAACATGGATATAATTTTTTGTGTATCTGTTTAGGAAATTGGAATATTGTGCAAATCTAAGAATGAAATATAACATATTCTATTTCATCACTATGATATGCAAATAATGAGTTATCTTTTCACCTATGGTTTGCATAATATAAAAGAATGAAATACTGAGATATATTTTTAAATATGGTCCACAAATATAAGAATGAAATAGGAGCCAATTCTTTCTTTTTCAACCCTAATCCTTCTTGATAAAATCAATTTAAGAAATTTAAGAACGCCAATAAGCCATGTAATTATCTATTTCAGACTTATTCCATGAAAACATCAACTTCAGCCTACAGGGAAAAAAACTTTTTTTTCATGGGATGGATTAAATATTATCTTAACTACTTACATGCTTGAAAAAATGGATGTATATTCTATACAAATAAAATGCATAGCTACATGAAAAACTATATGGCCCTTATATTATCTCAACTACAATAGGACAATACGCTGGTGATTTTGAAATGTTTCTATTTCTCTACGGGTTGATAATTCCAGGTGTTGAATAGATTTATGGGAAGTATTTTGTGAGACGGTTTGGGTATGAAGGATTTGTCCTGCAGGCTGTGATACAGGGAGGAGGGAGACTCTTACCTAGAAATTCCCACTGAACTTTCTTAATCTGCGTAACACCATTGAAAATATCACATCATTTTTACTGTGCGGCACCTAAGAGTCGGCCATTTTACATCATGACAGAACAATTAAAAGCCAGATCAGACTGAATTTTCTCTTCTGTTTGAGTATGTTAAAACTTGTTGATTTCTAACATTAACCCTTTCCCTCATAGAGGGAAAAGACCTATGCGAACAACATAAAACCAGATCACCCTGCGAGTAACTCACAGGCTGATCAGGTTGATGCTGTTCACTGCTCCTCAGTGGTCTGGAAATGAGGACTTTATAATTAAATTTGGTAAGGTTTAACTGTGGTTTTCTGCAGATCAGGCTTTATGTGGTATCTATTGAGTGCGTCAAAATGAGTCTATATGAGGGAAAGGGTTAAATGTATAATGGATTGTGCTTGGAATTAACATCCCATCGACAGTATTTTGGTATTTGAAGGATTTTCATCTACATGAGTCAGATACAGTGCTGCCTCACTGCAATATCATTCTATTGACATGTGGTATGATAAAACATCCATTTGCATTATCCTGACACCTGGCCATCTTGTCTTGAAAGCCCTCATGTGCTGGGTGCCCAACTTTGGTACGTCACAGCGGGGAATCGAACCCATGAACTCCAGGTTGCAGGGCAGATGCTATGTCAAGTTTTATTACTTGCAGACTGATCTGGCTTTAAACTGGTCACTTAAGTCATTTTCTTGATGATTTTATTTTGGGAAAAGGTTAAGCTATCTTTTCACAAATAGAGCAAGCCCTTACTTAGTCGTGTTAAACAAATGATATAAAATGCGTAAATGCAATGTTATATTATTATGTATTAAATAAAAGTTGTACATTCAATGTTAGCATTATAATATGTGTAAAATGCTACACAGTTGCTGATATTTGGGTTATATTTGGAATTTAAGATAATCTCTCAGGCTTTTAAAAGCAGCCAGGTTTTGCATCCTAGACCACTTTAAATGTCAGGATGGGGTACACAACACTAGTTTTCTTTATATACGGAATGCTAAAGGTTGTTTTGATTAAAATTCCAAAATTTGAAACATTTACTTTTTTCCTGTTTTGTTAAATGACCCTATGCATCTTATTATATACTTTATTTCTGTAATTTGACTAAAGATGCTACTGACCTTTTAAACACCTAAAAACTTGTGCATTTTAATACATACTGTTAACTTATATTTATTTAGCTAACTAACATCATTTACATCATTCACTATATAGGTGATATCATCACGACAAACAGAGTGAAGCCTATCTCACTATAAATCAATATCAATAAACATACATTATACCCGAGTCACATCAAATAACACACACTGATCAGGACATTAAGTGTTGCTCCAACATTGTATACACAGCTATATATGACAGTTATAATAAGTTGACACAATACCACAAAAATGAAAATAATCTATTATAAATAAAGCATGAGTGAACAAAAATTAAAACAAAGGAAATGATGATCACCAGGACAACCAAAGATGACAGCGAGAAAAATAATTTGTCATGTAACTATTTTCCTTGTTCAGTATACATGTTAATTAACAGACTTGACTATATTAGTTTACCATCGCTTCAACAGTATTTCAGTCATATAGCGACGTTCAGCTAATTACAATACATATGGCAACTAAAAAACCATAATATAGACCCTCACATATTACCTTCTAAAGTCTCTAAAATATTTCATAGTCTATAATCAAAGGGGTGACCACAAAATTGTTCTAAATGCATATAGAAATAGAAGGAGATAGAATAGTTTTGCAGTCAGCCCTTGAATCGGTTTATTAATAAATGATATTTTTGTAACTTCTCAATGTTTCATTTACTTTTCAGTAATGGTAGAAAACATACACTGTAATAAATGATGAATTGATTAATTTTGAAGACTGGAATAAAAATTAAGACTGAATGCAACTAAAATTTAAAGAGCACACCTTCTGCCATAAATG
>CM037778.1:9505646-9555646 GCA_021229015.1 Solen grandis
TTTGATACACATTTAGCCTTTTATACCACATAATACTACTCAGAGAATTACCTCTACAAATAATATAAAACTGGGTGACTTTTCAGCTGATCAGGTTTTTTTACTGTAAGCTACTTACCATTACCCATGATGAGATGGTATGGTTAAACAAATGGAGAGTTGTTTAGTCTGATATTGCTTTAAAATATTCAACTATGAAGTGAAATGGCCTATTGGATTAGTAAAAGGTTGAAACCCAAAAGTGTCCAGGGCAAGGATGTTTGTCTGAGTGGGGGGAGTGAAGTATTCCCATATCCCTTTTAAGTGTAGTACTGCTACATACATGTACTAGGATCTTGGCTATCTAGGAATTATAGGAGTAGACTGCAATAGAGTTTTTAAACCTGTCTGTAGTTGTCTCACAACCTGTGTTTAAATTTGAATATTGATTAGAAAACACCTTATCCATTTCACTTATTACATAGATAACTTAGATATGTATTCCTGTAGGATTACAGAACAATGCAATTACAACATGTTTACCAGGGTTCGAACTAGAACAATGCAGTTACGACATGTTTACCAGGGTTCCCTCTAGGTCAATGCAATTACGACAGGTTTACCAGAGATCCACTAGAACAATGCAAGTATGACATGTTTACCAGGGTTCCCACTAGAACAACACAAATATGACATGTTTACCAGGGTTCCCACCAGAACAATGCAAATACGACATGTTTACTAGGGTTCCCACTAGAATTATAAGAACTATAGTCGCTGACAAGGATTTTCCAAAGAGTTTGAGTTCTCCTTAAATTTTAGATTTGTTAGAAATGCTAAGAAAAGTAAGTCCTTCTCCTAAATTTCTGATTCCAACACTCTTAGACATTAGCTGGAACCAATGATGTCTTTGATAAGAAGTGCAATTGTTACATATGAAAGCATTGATTCTTTGCAAAAAAATCCCATACTGGTATGACTATGGGATTGTCGGACCTGTTACAATATCTTATAGCATATTGCTTTATCATCCTTAACCTGATGTCACACTTGACCAAGTGTTGAATTTTGATATTTCTTCTACCTACATTGGGAAACAAAACTTTTACAGATTAAACTAAACTTTTTTGATTGGCTCCTGGGTTGGACTAGTACTTTGCACCTGTTGTGGTCATTAAAAATCCTTACCCTAAGCATGAGTTAAACTTCCAGGCATTGAATCTGTAAACAGTGAACACTTACTGAGCCACGGAAATTAATTACTTAAGAAATATCGCTTTGTATGAATTTTCTTTTTTTATGTAATCATAGACTGTCATTCTAGAAATACTTAGAATTAAGACTTGAAGTGATGAAGTGCTACGGGAATACACTAATAAGGTTTCTAATAAAAAAGCACATAGTTTTATCTAAATGGGACCAGGATCACTTGTGCACAGTTCATTAGATGTAACTCTCTCTAGATAGAAAGTCATCAACATGTTGTCCTGTATGGTGAAAATATAAGTAATGGTGGTACCAATATATAAGAATTATATATATTTTAGTAATATATCTTGATAACAACCAATGTTTTATCATGCTTGGTGCAATAGTTATGTTGTCAGTTTATACATGTAGTATCCATGGGGCTTTATGAGTTTTTAAGAAAAAAATATTTTGATGTTTTTTATATACATGTACTTCTGTTTAGAAATACCAAAGGTTAAAGTTTAAATTTATTACATGTTAATTTTTTTTTTTTTTATTTCTTTTGTTACCCGACTTTATCAACCAGTTGGTTTTGTTATGAATTCCATACGTTCCTGTCTCTTATTTATTTTTTATGTAAATATGTTGGGGACTCATTAACATTCCATTAAATTGTACTTTCTGTTGCTGTTATGTTTATTTCTATTATCTTTACAACTAAATGTTTTAACCTGCTTCCTGCAATAAACTCCTTGTGTACAAGTATTGATTTGAGTTGATGTTTTGATTCCAATCCATATCTAGATACAATGTCTCTTTCTCTTTTTCGTTGCCAATGAAGTCCTCTCACAAAAGGCATGGATGGGCTGGGATGTTCAGTACAAGGCACCATGCCCTTGGCCTTTTTGTACAGGAAAAAGTAGCAATTGTGCCAGAAAAGACTTCTAGTGCATTAGCCGAACTGGAAAATGCCATTGACTGTATTCCCAGCATTAAACAGAAAATTTAACCTCTGAACCAGTTCCAGGTATAGGCCATTTAGCAGTGACCTTTGCTTACAGAATGTACTGTATACATATATTAATACACTATGTACAAAAAGGAATAAAGTAATACATGATGAAATGTAGTAAAGAGGTACTGGTGAAAACAGGGACTGGTTATCTGTCGGAGGAATTTTTAATATTTATGGATGAGAATGCTGTGTGTTTATCTGCCAGTCTTCTCATTTATATGCCAAGAGTTTCCTGTCTGAGGCAATACAGCCAATTACCCCTCCCGGAACATTAACATATGCTTCATAATGAATTAATCAGAAGTTTATTGAAAAAAAAGTATAAAACCTGGGGCTATTTGTCTGGAAATCTATCAACAATACTTAGTGCTAAGTAATACTAAAATGTTTAAATTATGTAAAAACATATTCGCACATTTGGATTTACACAACTTTGTTGACATAATCATAACATTAATAACTAACAATATTTATTAACAAGAGCAGAGCATATGGGTGCCAACACTCTTCTGTTAGTTTCTTTTTTTTCTTTTTTTGTGTGAGATAAACCTGGTCTAAATGGACCTGATGAGAATGTAGCCTTTATGATAATGAACAAGTATATGAAGTTTGATGACAGATAATTTAATAGTTTTGAAGTTAAGATAAAGGTGACAACACAAAGTGTCACGACAACACCAACAATGAAATTGACACTTTTTTTCTTTGAAAAGTAGACAAGCTCAAAAACAAGATTTAGGTATTTTTATGAGAGAAAAATAAAAATGCAATACCTACTGAGTGCGTCAAAATGAGTCTATATGAGGGAAAGGGTTAAAATCTACCATGTTTTGTGATAAGCAGCAGTACAGGTACAAAGCTGGTGCACAGTTAATCCAGTACCATAATAATGTGCACCTAACCTGTATTCTAGATTTGTTAACTTATCCCTTTCCCTCATATAGACTCATTTTGACGCACTCAATAGGTACCACATAAAGCCTGATCTGCAGAAAACCACAGTTAAACCTTACCAAATTTTATTATAAAATCCTCATATCCAGACCACTGAGGAGCAGCAAACAGCATAAAACCTGATCAGCCTGCGATTTACTCGCAGGCTGATCTGGTTTTATGCTGTTCGCATAGGTCTTTTCATGGTGTCCTCTATGAGGGAAAGGGTTATACTCAACCAAACATTCATATACCTGCATGCATACCAATAATGAAGCCCTTTTGTTTTCTTTATCTCACACAATCATGGATCCATGTCTGCATAATAATTTGTTGCTACCTCTTATCTAGGTAAAAGAATAAAGTACATTTTTACATACTAATGTGGAATCTAGACAAAGACATTCAATATAGCAGTATCAGGGAGCTCCATTGTAAAAGCAAAATCTTGGAGCGATCCACTAATAACTCATGTTTACAAAAACCATATGGATCAGAATTAGTCTTCCTATTGTGGTGGCTAAGACATCCTGGTGCTAATTCCACCAACTTACTTTGCAGTAGGTGATACTTAGATAATACCTAGAAGTGTTGTAGTCTACTGTCAAGCTAGTGCCCATTTAGCTGACTTTGTTTGGCCATTGGGTATATTCATAAATCCCGTATGAGCAGCTGAGACGTGGGTCTAGAAAGCCATATGAATGACCCTATCAGATACTAATTTTTACACATGGGTGGAGTGGAACAATTCGAGGTTAATATCTTGCTCTTGCCCCCCTCATCTGGAGTTGTGCATCCTACCACTGGACTATTCCGCTCCTTTCTCTCATACGGATGTATTCCTTCATTCTTGTTTCTCAAAATACTGAAATATATTTCATTTCTCAACAATATTATTCATTACTAAGGTTAATTATCAATGTCAACATAGACATATAAATAACGAGAATGTTGGAATTTCTACCTTATCTAAGATTGTAAGTAATACTTTGCAGTCGGTATTGTTGAAAGGATTCAAGCCTGGTGTATAAACACAAAAGCAAGACAAACTGGCACTGATAGTTGTTTATTGCACACAACCAGAACAAAGTTTAGGTACCCGAGACTACGAAGTATAAAACTACATGTTTATCTAACAGATAAATATTTATTGTAAATAGAAACGTCTGGTAACAAGTTTAATTGCACTGTATATGTACAAAGCAAATGACTAGTAGAACAATTAAAGCACAATACTGTGCGTGTTAGATAATGTCACAATACCGTACATGTGTAAATATATCAACATTTCAGATCTCTCTTCCAGCATAGTCTTAAATGAAACAGTATACACAACAGTTATGCATGCTTAACTCTTTATCTCATGAATATTATTGTGCAAATTTACAAATTCATGCTTTGCCGTGCAGACTGTGTAGAATCAGAGCTACAATATTGTATGTCAGCACACAGAGGAGACCCTGATCAGAGTGTTCCTGTCTGATCTGGATCTGCTCTGTTTGTCAAGGTATCAGAACATGTCTATATGAGGTGAAGGGTTAAACAGTTAAATGTCTGTCACAATGCTCAAGTTCAATACATCCCTTAAAAGAAATATTCCCTATATTCACTAAATGTGAACCATCTTGAGGAACTAGGAAAAATATCCTATGTCATTACGGTAACTAATGTAATGTAATGTCCTTAAATATGTAAATATGTTAGGGGTGGGGGTAATTCTGATGAGTAACTTAAGATCTCAGCATACCTTAGATTGTGATACATCTTTCTATAAACTTTGTCAGACAAACAACACTTCAGTGAAACTGATGTGATATTTTTTCAATCAAGTAGGCAAAACATAAACAGTAAATTATGTAACAGATTGTAAATAATTTTGGAGGCTACTGCCATATAATAATTATATTGTCAAACCTCTCCAATGACTAAATAATACTACATGTACAATTATTAGAAAGACTATCCCTTTCCCTCATATACTCATTTTGACGCACTCAATAGGTACCACATAAAGCCTGATCTGCAGAAAACCACAGTTAAACCTTACCAAATTTAATTACAAAATCCTCATTTCCAGACCACTGAGGAGCAGCGAACAGCATAAAACCTGATCAGCCTGCGAGTTACTATGCTGTTTTATGCTGTTCGCATAGGTCTTTTCATGGTGTCCTCTATGAGGGAGAGGGTTAAAAAAGCAGGTTTTTCACTGAACCCACAACATATAACAATAACCAAACAAAAGCCTTTCTTTAACATATGAATGAAATATTATTATACAAATGTCTATAAATGAAAGGAATTAAAATTTTGATTTCAGTGATAATCAAAATCAGATGGTAGAGTGTCCCCTTTGCTAGCAGTATTAAACCTGATCAGCCTGAAAGTTATCAGACTGACCTTCACAATTCTTTACTGGACAGTTAATTTATCTCCCAAAAGTTTGTAAGTGGTACAGATTTGATTACTGGTAATATACATGTATACTGGAATACAGACAGTATATATACTCAGTTCAAAAGGTGTGTACTTATAACAGCAGCTGCATCCCTGTATATGCATCTATACACAGAATACTGGAGGAGACAATGTTGTACAGAGAAACCTTTAATATAAGAGCAATGGCAAACTGATATTAACAATTTTGAATTTGATCCAAAATTATTTCTTAAAATCTCCACTTAAATTCTATCTAAAATAATAATTACAACGAAGCTTTAAAATCAGTACTCACATTTTTGTATCTATTGCAATCCACTGTATATGAAACTTTTAATCAATGCCTTTATTCCCCTAAATGAGAACAGGTTTATATATAGATAGCTTGTAAATAAAACAAGAGGCCCATGATGATCAAGTTTATTTTAGCAACTTTTGTGAAGGTTGACCCAAGGATCATCCCTGCCAATTTTAATCAAATTCTGTCCAGTGGTTTCAGAGGAGATGTTGTTTAAAGGTTTCTCTATATACATATAAGGCAAATAAGCCCCGCCCCTGGCGGCCATGTTTTTTTACGGATCCAAATAATTTGAACAATCTTGGTAGACACTTACCAAAGGAACATCTGTGCCAAAACATTTTGAAATTCAGTTGGTTGTTTTGGAGAAGAAGACATTTTAAGTTTTTTCTTTCCGTTGCCATGGCAACCAGAATTCCAAATGGAATTCAATTCTTTGAACAACTTTGAAAGGGGACCACCCAAGGAACATCCCTGTAAAGTTTTATCAAAATTGACCAAGCGGTTAAGGAGGAGATGTCGTTTGAAGCAAAATGTTGACGGATGACGGACGGACGGACGACGGACGGACGGACGACGGACGGACGGACGACGGACGAAGACCGGTCACAATAGCTCACCTTGAGCCTCTGGCTCAGGTGAGCTAAAAACTGAAAGATCCACCATGTAGAAATGCTGTCTGAAATCGATTCAAACTTATGTTGTTGTTTTTTGTTTTTTTCATCAACTTGTCAAGAAGTTTCTACAACTTCTACTCATCCCTTTCACCAGTTCCTAGGTGGTACCAGTACTTTATGCCTGGAAAGGTACTGAAACATTCTTGCTCCCAGCAGGGATAAAACTGGCATCCTTCAGATCTGTAGTCAATGAACACTACCACCTGATCACAATGTCAAGAGGCCTTGATCTACACCACATAGAACTGCTGGGCCGCAGAACACTGGACCTCAATCTGCCCCAGTTTGAACTGGATACGCTTAAGCCAGGTGAGGAGGATGTTGGAGTTGATGCAGGTCTGCTCGGTGGAGGGGAGCGGAGGCTGCCAGTTCTGGACTGCCTGTAGACGCACCTGCAGGTGCCCTGGTAACTAGAAATATACATACGTTCATGAAGATGGGGATATGCTGACAATTATACAATTCTTAATTTACATTTAACTTAAATGTTTCCTTTTATGTTAATTGTTGTTACAAATGATATTCTTTAATCTCAAACTGGATTGGACCAGTACTTTATGTCCTGGAGGGATTGAGATATTCATGAATTCCTGACCTTTATATCTTTAGTCAAAGGACACTGCCTCTTTATTCTACTGTATCTTTTTTTTGTTTTGTTTTGCTGGTAAAACCAATATGCTTATACAGAACATTCTTAATTGGAGTAATTTTAATTTCAGATAAAACATAATGTATACTAAATTGTAAAGAAAGTGTACACTTACATGTATATATGTATTAAACTATTCATAAAGAAACCTGAAATATTCATGTCAATACACTACACTACTATTGTTAAATATTTTTTCAATTCGAAAATAGCTATATTGAAGTGAGAATGCATTCTGAAGAAATCAAGAAATTATATAAAAAGTTTTTGTCTGTCAACATACCCAGTACTCTAATACTTACACATACAAAAAATATTCTAAGACATATATTAACCCTTTCCCTCATAGAGGAAACCATGAAAAGACCTATGCGAACAGCATAAAACCAGATCAGCCTGCGAGTAACTCACAGGCTGATCAGGTTTTATGCTGTTCGCTGCTCCTCAGTGGTCTGGAAATGAAGATTTTGTAATTAAATTTGGTAAGGTTTAACTGGTTTTCTGCAAATCAGGCTTTATGTGATACCTATTGAGTGCGTCAAAATGAGTGTATATGAGGGAAAGGGTTAAATGTGTTTCTATGGAAAAAAACAAAAAAAACTTATATCTTCTACCTGTCCATGGTAGGCAAACAAGATGGAGGTCCACATGGGGAAGAGCTGTGGAAGAAAAACAATCATTAAACAGTAAACATATCATACAGAGCACACACTCATATATTAATAGTCAAACAACTGCTGTCATGCGTAGTGTAACACACATTAGAACATCAGCCATAGATTCATTTTTTATGTATTCATTTGTGCAGACAATTTCAATCTATATAATTATGTGTGATATATCTTTCACAAACTTTTTTGTATGGGTAAATTTGTTTGTCTTTCTTTAATGTTATGTCAGTGAAACTATACTCAAAGGAAAAAGAAACGCAGGGTAAACTTATTCGGCGGTATTACAGTTTAAATTATTTTGATAAAGATTTTTATTTTCAAACATTATAAATGCTTTAGAATGACATGGGGTCTATCATATGAGGTTTATTGCAAGGTTAGGAGGTAAAAACTTGAATCTGGCTACTACAGATTCTAGTTACCCTGTGCTTCTTTTTCGTTTGAGTATATTTATCCCTCTAACATATTCCTAGGTTGGACTACCAGTAATACTTTGCAACTGGGGAGAACCTGGTCTCTCCGCAACCAGTGAGTTAAAAATGATGTGTTCCATCCTTGGACCATCATGCTTTAATTATAAGTGCAATTATTTGATAAAATGCCCCACCTCCTAACCATGACAAAGCCCTACCCTCATCTTGGCAAAACCCACTCCCCAACATTGCAAAGCAATGCCCCCTAACCTTGGCAAACTCCAAGTTCTATAATACAATTTTCAGACTAGTTGGGCATATGCAAAGTATGTTTAAGTAATATAGAAAATGGTGCATTGTAATTTATGGCTCATTGAATAATAAGCTACATTCGAATGAACACCATCCCCCCCCCCCCCCCCCCCCCCCCCCCCCCCCCCGCGGAAGTGGGGGTAGACTTTAGGGGTATTGAAGGTCAAGGTCACCTGGCAGGTACAGCTCATCAATGTGCATGCACCTGTGAATTCTGGAGGATGTAGGTGGAAGGACTTCTGTGTTATGGTCAAGGTGTAAGTTTTGTGACAAATAGACAAAAAAAAAAAAAACAATATGCCCCAATCTATTGTGGGCATAAAAATAGGCTCCAACAGGGTAGTAAATGAAGCAAGGTGTTTATTCATAAAGTGAGCTAGGGTATAGCACCTAGACTCCCTTGTATCCAATCACTGTCTTTTCTGATGCTGTCTCTTCAGTTAAAAAAAAAAGAAAAGCAAAACCAGGATCCCATTCATGGGAAATCCTTGACAGCAAGGTCTAAGAATATGGCCATAATGATCAGAAA
Source organism: Solen grandis (assembly GCA_021229015.1). Lineage (NCBI taxonomy): Eukaryota > Metazoa > Mollusca > Bivalvia > Adapedonta > Solenidae > Solen > Solen grandis. The sequence continues at coordinate 9,514,750 of CM037778.1, forward strand.
ATGATTGCTATCAATTTCAACAAAAAAAAAGAATTTCCACCACTTAGCACACACCCTAAGGCCTTAAAAAAAAATCTGTGTTTCGGGCAACATGACCCTACCTAGCGAAAACCTGCTGCACTTAAGTTTTTTGTGGGGGTTTTAAGCAGCTATTTTAAGACCACCGTTTTCTGTGATTCATTCACTATTATAACTGGACTTCAAAAAAAAAATTAAAAAATAAACTCAATCCCGACCCTACCCAATTTTTTTGAGACTGTTGCCTGAAACACAGAATCTTTTTTTTTACACCTTACCTTGGCCAGGACACTGGAATTACACTCCTGTAGAGCCTCCATCAGACTTAGGAAGTGCAGGTTCACCATCTCTGCCAGCTGCAACAATACATACATGGAGTTGTTATGACAACAATAAATACACATGGTGCTTCTTTGGGTATGTTTTAGGTATATTATTACTAAAACAACACATAAGAGCAACTACGAAAGGTGGCACTTGTTACTTGACATTTATCATATCTTTATCATACCAGGTATATCTGATATTGGACAATAATAGGTCAATAGTTACTGTCAATACTTATGTTAGAACATCTCTCAGACACTTTTTTTTAAATGTAATGAAATGTTCAACAATGTTATTCCCTTCAAAACAGAAAGTCCCAAGAATTAAAGTTTTACCTAGCATTAAGAATGGTTGGTGGATTTAACCCTTTCCCTCATAGAGGAAACCATGAAAAGACCTATGCGAACAGCATAAAACCAGATCAGCCTGCGAGTAACTCGCAGGCTGATCAGGTTTTATGCTGTTCGCTGCTTCTCAGTGGTCTGGTAATGAGGATTTTACAATTAAATTTGGTAAGGTTTGAGTTTGGCTTTCTGCAGATCAGGCTTTATGTGGTACCTATTGAGTGCGTCAAAATGAGTCTATATGAGGGAAAGGGTTAAACCTAATTTATACTGTAGATTCCTCAGTGTCACATAAAGCTTATATATATTATATACACATCTTATCAGCAACAGCTGCCTTTAGTGTGTTCTGGTTTTGTAATGGTAAAACAGCAGTGTGGTGTAAAATTGCATATTGTAATTGATTGGCAATACTTTGAACTATTTCACCAAAACAGTAACAAAAACATATGCAGACAGTGGAAGAGAAAGTGAGACAGCGAGCAAGAGAGAGACACAGAGAATTTTCTCCACAACTGACATGATAAGTGCATGACATTTGAACACATTAATGATACAGGACTGATACATTTGTGATTACATACATTGACTTTATATAATGATAAAATAAAAGCTCTTTCCCTCACCTGCTACCCCTACTTATAGAACTGTCATTGATTCTATAAACACATATCAACCATTTAATTGTATCGGATAATAAATATTGATCTATATCAGCAATGTTCTGATATGATTTTGTATTGATTTGTGGATCAAAAAATATTGAAGATATATCAATATTGTCCAAATCAATGACAGACCTACCTACCCCTACCCATGCCATCTACAACATAACAGCAGGAGGTGGTGGGACTATATTTGTCACACAAACGGGACACTAAACTATAGGTAAAGACTAAATAATTTTGTTGTCTGACAACAACTGACACTAAGCCATGCTCATTATTTTTATACTTTTTATTGAGAGACAAATGCCTATTTGACTTCATAAAACTTCATAAAAAATCAAATGAAGTTACAGGAAGATGAATATGTAGGTGTGAGAGGGTAGGTAATGCACTTGACAGTAAACCCTTTAAAAACATTTGCATGTATTTTAAAAGTTGTAAGAACATTTTCATAACAACATTATTTTTAAAAAGGGTTTGGTTTGGGGAAAAATCTAATATTTTATACCACTACCTCTCTCCCTTCCCCCAAGCAAGTAATTCTGTCAAAATGCTGATGGGATAGGTTTATCAAAATATTTTTTTTATGTATTTCATTTTCTATGTGTGTGTCCAGATAGTGGTGTATGATTCTGGGTTAGTGGTATGATCTTGGGTTAGTGGTATGATCTTAGTGGTATGATCTTAGTGGTATGATCCTGGGTTAGTGGTATGATCTTGGGTTAGTGGTATGATCTTGGGTTAGTGGTATGATCTTGGGTTAGTCTGATAATGTATGTGAAAGGGTATTTGGTCACTCATTTAGACAAGCAGTTCTTCCAAGTGCAAAGATCATGCATATTCCAAAAGCATTACTGACAAAATAGCCTTAAGTATCACTGGATACAATGGAATAAATGTCAACAAAAAATACAATGATTTTACAGAATTAATACAGAACAGGAACCAACATTCAAGGGATAAAAATGTATACATTAAATCACATGATGGAGAATAAAAACACATTGAAACAAACCTCAAGTGTAGATTTGTCCTTCATTTAAGCAAGTTGTAGTAAGTAAAGAAGGTGAAACATGAAGAAATATTCAGATAAAACAGCAAATCACAGTAGGCTTCATACTTATTCAAAATTCGACTTATTACCATGGAAAAAAAAATTGACAATCCTCTATGATAATGGAAAGCAAACACATCATGAACAATTGTTCGGTTGATTAGAAAGTTGCTATATAGGCCAAAACTGGATGAAAGTTCAAAAAGAATGTTTATATTCCAATGTATTAGTAAAAATAAGTTATTATTGCTAAAATATAAATAATTAGTTATTATATCTGCACACAAATTAGAGTATTAGTAAAAGTATTAAAGTTTTGACAGACCTACCAAGACAAGGAGAATACTAAGATATTTCTTTAAATAGATTGTCATAAACAAAAAAGAGAATTGAAAAAAGAAAGATTAATAGAATTAATCTCCATGTAATTGGATAAGATACATGGGCAAGTTACTCAGACAAAATTGAAACGTGGTGTTTACATATTCTTTGTGGTCTGTGCCATGATTTTAGTGAAAACACTGTTTTGTAATATGTCATCTAATGTAGACATCTATCTTCTGTTTAAACAAATATCATTCGGCAAGATAAGCGGATGATCTGTGCCTTTAACTTTCATAAAGACACTAATTTACTTACCTCCCAACAGATACAAAAAAATAAAAATGTTGGTTTCTCTATCTATTGTAATGAGCTATTACCAGTAAGAAAATATCCATTTCAAGTCTGCATATCGAAATCCAAATTGGACATGTTTGCTTAACATGCAAGCAGCTTTAATGAGTATTTTTTCTACCCAGAAACTTTATGCAACATCTGGGTGCATAGGATTTAGCAGAAAACTACAGGTATATCTTATACTGGTGTACCTTTTTGAAACTATTTTTTTTTTGTCTTAGCAACACACCCCTTGTGTTAAACAATCTAAGATGTTCAAAGGTTGTAATCAGCAATTGCTAGCAAACCTGAGACTGGTAAAATGCTTTTTTGTGGGCTTGTTAAAATGTGAAATATCATAAAGTCAGACTTGTAGTATTCAATCACATAAACATAGATATATTAGGAATTGAGATTTTTTCATCCAAATCCTATTTTCGATGACTGTTTAACAAAATGTCCCCAGCACAAGATCATCATCCTTACCACTTTGGAGTGCGAGAGCAGCTGGAGCACACCGGGGGTGACTCTGGCCCAGAAGTCCATAACAGTGGAGGAGGCGGCCATGTGCTGCTCCGTGTTACTGTTGTACTGGGCGGCTGTACTCTCACAGTACATCGTCCACAGCTGTATGTTCAAAATACACAATATCGTAAACACTAAAGCTAAAATTGAAGGATATTAATACCTTACCACAATGCCTTGACTAAAAAAATGTTAACTTTTTTTCAAAACAGGAAAAGGATTGTGGGTACAATTCTCACTGGAGCAAGAATTTTTTTTAAAACATTCTCAGGTGCAAAGTAAGTCCAACACAGAAACTATTGAGTTGCTTGTCTCCAAATAAACATATTACCAGTATAGAATAGTATAAAGATTAAAATAAAATTCCCTTACCTGGCAGAGGAAGAAAGCATGGAACAGGGAGCTCATATTCAGGACTGAGGACTGAAAAACAATTACAAAGCAAGCAATTAAATATATTATTATTAAAATATGAACAGATTATGTAAACATCAAATTAACATTTCATTTTACATATCTCTAAAACTAGAGCAATCAATGAAGGTAAGAAATATCCCCACTTAACCACTTTGACTCAACAGTATGGAAATATATTGAACCTTTTGTATTTACATAAACTTTGTGGGACTGGCTAGTGCACAAGATTTCTATGTAATGCTGCTTCACAAAGTAAATATATGTAATACAAAGGATCATACTAATGTAACTGTGCATAATTTGATTTTTTTTTCATGGCTTTGATTCAATGCTTTCTCGTGATTCCCTTCCTATTTCTTTTAGTGAACACCTAAAATCTTGAAACTAACATTATAAATCTTCAACACATATTTATCACTTTCAAATCCTTACATTAAAAAATGTTGTGGAGGTTTAATATGGTCCTTGTACTTCCTTATCATGGCTTGAGCATTACTGGTGATATTGCTGAGTGTTTGATTTGCATTCCAACAGGTCCAAGTTCAAATTCTGATTTGGTGCAGTAAGATTTTAGTTGGTTACATAATATAAGTATGGTACCAGTAATTATTTCCAAATTTCTATACAACATAAGTGGGGTTCTCAAGAAGTTTGTGCACTCTCCTCATATCTTTTGTATCCATTGCAAACCAGACTTTGAATTTCACATAAAAAGTAGTTTGATCTATGTTTATTTCATTGACAGGAAAGTTTCTGCATTATCTTAATTTCAATGTTTCAAACAATTTTCCTGTAATTTAACCCTTTCCCTCATATAGACTCATTTTGACACACTCAATAGGTACCACATAAAGCCTGATCTGCAGAAAACCACAGTTAAACCTTACCAAATTTAATTACAAAATCCTCATTTCCAGACCACTGAGGAGCAGCAAACAGCATAAAACCTGATCAGCCTGCGAGTTACTGGCATGCTGATCTGGTTTTATGCTGTTCGCATAGGTCTTTTCATGGTGTCCTCTATGAGGGAAAGGGTTAAAAAATTCTGCTGATAATCTAATCAAACAACATTGGTACACCTAAGAGAAAATCTTCATGATGTCAACAGAAGACTTGAAATTCATTGCTGTGATTAATTTCTGCTACAACCATAGCAGACATATCGCATGATAAAGAAATTGAAGGAGAAATAGAGCTGAAATCTTATTAGATGGACATCTTGGGTTTCCAGCAACTCATTTATCCCCCCATATAGCCTTATACAGCCTTGACCTGGCACCCATTGATCTTCAGGTGTTTCCTGACATCAAGTCACAACAATACAACATTTAATTTGACAGTGGATCTGAGTTAACCATTAGATTTTATAACAATATAATTCGTTTTTCTTAACACCAACAATTGTCTGATTTATAGGGAAAGTCCACAAACTTCTGCAAGACCCCTTTCATCATACAATAGTCATATGACAGAGAAACTACACTTCACTCACATTGGACTGTTCAGCAAAGCCAGTCATGATAACAAGCACGTGTTCAGCGATGAAGGTGCTGGCATCTAGCGGGATGGGCATGCACGTGATACAGGCAGCACCCTCTGTCATGGAGGTGTGAGTCAGGGTCCCGATCAGTAACCAGGACAACAGTCGTATATGACCAATACAGTCGGTGAACTCTTTGGGTCTAGAACATGATATTGATCATAAATTACACATGCACAACTTGAAACAGGCTTGAAGTGTAAAAAATCAACTAGTTATCAAATATTAAAAGGTTAAAGGTTTATTGACAATTTTGTCAAATTACACAAAATGAAATCATTGGATATATTGAGGTAGGAAATCATCATATTACTGCATAAAAATTCATACACCTGCATATATGGCATTGATTTGTGCAGTTATTGCAATCAATGACAATAGAAAATCTTAATTTAAGTAATTTTATGAAACGCAGACCAGCTAGCACTAGGACAGAGTTAGTGAAAGACTACATACCCCTGTTGTGTGGTGGAGGGAGGGTGGTACAGCCAGGGCAGGTAGCGGGCGATGGCTCGGTTGTCCCGCCCATTACCTCTGGTGATCTCAAGAGCAACAAACTGGGCAATTCCAGACTTGACAAGACTTCCCAGGGTGTCTTCATTAAGACTGCTGCAGCCACCCTTCATGTTGGCCTGAAAAAATAATGATCTCCCTTTATTCCCTTGATTTCTGCCTGAAATTCAATTTGAAAACATTTTCTAAAGGACAATTCATTGATTTTCTGTTACTGTTTTTTCAATTTCAGATTAAAAAACATAAAAGAAGCTTCACTTATAAATAAATGAAAAGCTTAACATTTAGCATTAGTGAATACCGTCACAAGTTAAATCACAAGTAAGTCTAATTGTTTCAAGTTATGCTTTGACTCAACACATACAAGATAATGTACGCCCAAACTCACCTTGACCTTTGTGATGGTGTGAAGGTCACTAATGAACTCAACACAGTCATTCAGGTACTGCCTCATGCACTCTGCAGCGTAGGTGGACATGAGAGAGTGGGCATGTGTGTTGTACAACATGCCAAGGTCACTCATGATGTTGGTTGACCCGATTGTACCACCGGCGTCCAGCACCACAAACTAAAACAGGGTCCAGTACCATACACTGACATTAGGTCACTAACAAAGGTCAAGGTCACATTTCTGTACATAGGAATCAGTATTGTTTGAGACACTGTGTACTTTGTATCAATACAGGAGAAATAAATTGAAGTTATCACTGAAGGTGATGAATACACCTGCTTTATGACCTTGATGCAAAAAGATGAAAAGACAATAATGTATTAGTAAAGCAGGATGTTAAGCATTGAGTCCTATATATTTATAGCAAGGGTATAATGAGGTTAAGAATGGGTCTAGATTAAGATTTTACAAGTCCATGACAATATTTTACAATTTGGATGAAAACAAGTAATTGGTGTTGCATGCAACACATTAGTCCCCTACCGGTGAGGTGCATAATTTTTCTGTTACCATTGCAACCAGAATTTTGGACCGAGAAAATAAAAGTGATGAGCAGAATCTCCATACTACCATCTATTCATATACCAAGTTTCATAATATTGTCTTATCCAGATTTCCTGACATCCGGACAGACAGACAGACAGACGGAAAGCCTATAGTACCCTCTGGTGCAAACACTGGTAGGGAACTAACAAGCAAGATATTAAAGGATGACCCAGTACCTGTATAAGAAGCAGGAAGTTCTCATCAGGGAGGCTGGACTTGAATTTGAGTGCCTGTACCAGCTGGAATATCACAGTCCTCGTCATGTACAGCTTGTCTCTCTCCTGGAAACATATAGGAATCTTAACTTTATGATACATATGTGTTAAATAAACATGGCATTAACATTATCCTTTAAAAACTGTGCCACAGGTACTGCTATACTACACTCAGCCTATATGGAATGTCTGCTACTGTACTTAAATAAAATTTTACTGGCAGCAGTATAGTAGCACACATACATAAATACTTTATCTAGAACTTGTGATTTATTCTATACAAATAAAACAAAAGTGATCTTGTGTAGTTAAACTTTTAACATACACACTGTAGAACCACTTCACTTTAGCCCTTTCCCTCATAGAGGACACCATGAAAAAACCTATGCGAACAGCATAAAACCAGATCAGCATGCCAGTAACTCGCAGGCTGATCAGGTTTTATGCTGTTCGCTGCTCCTCAGTGGTCTGGAAATGAGGACTTTATAATTAAATTTGGTAAGGTTTAACTGTGGTTTTCTGCAGATCAGGCTTTATGTGGTACCTATTTAGTGCGTCAAAATGAGTCTATATGAGGGAAAGGGTTAGTTTATAGTGGTATTATATATTTTACTGTAAAAGTCCAGTCATTGTACAAGTTAATCTGCCGTGCCTGCTCCATGGACATACCTAGTTAGACTTGCTTTCTCCCTGTAATTTGTATACATGTAGTAGCCTATTTTATGTGATACACAGATGATATTTCTGAGCTCTATATTTGGCTCCTACATTAGTCACCTGTGGTTGCAAGACCTCACTGTGTTACAGTCTGCACCAAAAATTTTCTGGTGATTTATGCAAATTTCATCAGCATGAAAGTAAGTGATTTTCATAACATGCTCGAAGGAGGTAAAAAAATAAGGATTTCCTTTTCACATAGAAGTCACCACGAAGATTCCATCCAAAGCCAAACTACAACTTACCCTAGTGAAAACTCTGTTGCCAAGGGAACAGATGTCCAGCACCTGCTGCAGGTTGAAGGTGCACATTGTCACAGCAATACTGATCAGCTTTGAGAATGGCTCCAGGATGTGCTGTAATACAATAACAAGTGTTCATTTTGATAAAGTTTGACCATTTACTGTTAAGATACATCACTACAATCCCATAGACCACAGGTAAGCCATATCACACTATATGTCATCCTCAGCCATCATGCTTTACTGTCCTACCATCCCTTCTCCAAGGTATTGCGACACAGTTAAAACTAAAAACATGAGTCACTCATTAACTATTCTTGTTTTACTCTGTATTTCAGGAAGTCTCTCAAATTGAGATGCTCTTTATCTAAACAATCCCAAAGTATGTTCTATCATAATCTCAAAGACACTGATGAATATTTTTTATAAGAACATGTCAGTCATAAAAAGTATATAAAAGTTCTATTTTCATGATTACTATATACAGGAGTTCAAGACATTCAAAAATTCAACTTGAAATGGTTTGTGAAATGCACAAGCCTAGCTTGAATTCCACCAATGTGCTAAGTTCATTGTACTACTTTAATTTGGTAAAAACACATACCTGTTTTACAAATTTTTCATGTATATGACTTACAATGACATACATTATTACCTTATTAACTAATAATGATTGTTATGTAATAAATTATTTGGGTATTTACTGTTAGAGAAACAAGAATGATGAAATTTGCCCCTAAATATTTCAGTTAAACTCTGTGCACAGTATGGCTGTTGGACTTTGAGCCATGTCACATAAATCTCCACTGATAAAGGTTTAAAACTGTGCTTGAATATCAAAAGAACTAAAGATACACCTCAAAGTTTGCACTACATATATCATTTATGTAGGGATTCTTGAGACTAAGTACCATAACTCTAAAAAAAAACCATTTATAACAAAAGCTCCTCTAAACATCATTTATTAATCAGCGTGATCACACACATTTCAATATCTCAAAAACTGAAAAAGAGCTTGTGCCACAAACTTTCCAACAAACCAATCAAAAGACTCGCTCTAGTATATTACACGAAGGATCTTGCCAAAAAGGATATGTAGATTGAATTTTTTTAAGTAAACACATTTCTGAGATATTGCTGTTTTAACCCTTTCCCTCATAGAGGATACCATGAAAAGACTTATGCGAACAGCATAAAACCAGGTCAGCCTGCGAGTAACTCGCAGGCTGATCAGGTTTTATGCTGTTCGCTGCTCCTCAGGTCTGGTAATGAGGATTTTACAATTAAAGTTGGTAAGGTTTGAGTTTGGCTTTCTGCAGATCAGGCTCTATGTGGTACCTATTAAGTGCGTCAAAATGAGTCTATATGAGGGAAAGGGTTAAGAGAGTGGGATATACAAGTTGAACCATCAATCTGGATCATGAATAAGCATGCCTGAACAACTAGTGACTGGTACCTTGGCATTGTTAATCCCATTAACTTTCAGCAGACACATAATGATCTTCAGCACTGATGTCATGTCACTAGGGACAGGCAGAATCTCGCCCAGGCGACGGAAGAAGATGTCAAACTGGTTGAGAATGTTGGCCCACATGGCAGCGCTGGTTTCCAAGGAGATACAGTTCATGTAGGTGGCCAGGTTGTCTAGCAACAGGTGGATGTTGTCCGTGGACAGGGTGCGCATGGAGTTAAGACCCTAAAATGTACAGATGTGCATTACAAGCTTGACATAAAAGTTAACTTTTGAAGAGCAGACATCTGATTTTACTGTATATTGTCCAATACATATTTTATGCCTTAACAGTATTTTAACTAAATTAATATAATGTCAAAACAGGCATACTGTTGCCTTGAATGTTTGTCAAACAAAAGTAACTACTGAAAGCAAGTTTCATATGCACTTGTTTGTGCATAAACAAACAAAAAAGCTTTTCATAAACTGCATCTTCATTTTGTTGTGGTTTGGTGTCACAATCATTGCCATGAATTCAGGAGAAGAAAATTCTCCTTTGAGATGTATATTATTTTTCATAAAATGTTAATTATTAGGTTTAGCATGCTAGTGTATGATTTATTGGTGATGTATTTTGCATGGTGGTGTCTGTGGAGGCCAGGGTGGGTGTGTATCATCCTGAAACTCACCTCCAGGAGATAGTGGATCGCAGCATGACAGGGAAGTTCGTTAAAGTCCACAAGTGCTGCAGCGATCGTCTTCAGGAACTGTGAGTCTGTAAATGACATTAACAGAAGATCATGGACCTTTCCAATGTTTATAGAAATATTCATATTATATCTTTCATTTATCCAACTACAACATAAGGATCCCATGGGTTCAATAGTTAACTTGATTTACAACAAAGGTACCCGGCACATTGCTTTGACCGAAAAAATGCCCATTAAAAAAAAAAAAATTAAACAATGTTAAATATAATAAGGTTATTGATTTTTTTTCATTGGGCAGTTTTTCAGTCAAGGCAACATACCAGGTATGATTTCCATATCATAACACATGTGTTGTTGTTTTTTGTGATACTGTCGGTGAGTATATGACCTAAGCATGAATGAAACTAAAAGGAAACTAATCCCTGAATTATAGCATAAGGTAGCGCTTAAAATTCACAAGAACTGGTAAATATGGATAAAAAATAAGTGAAAAAGGATAGAATTATAGATAATCAATCAATGAAAAGCCTAAAAAATCAATATTCCTTTTCATTTAGATAGTCCATCACAACTGCAAGGAAATTTTAAAGTACTACTACATGATATTATAAATACTGACATTGGGGTTAACACAGAATAATGATAATATCTTGGTCACTGCAAATGCTTTTCAGTATGATGAGGGTGAATAATCAATGCCACTGCTACACCTCTTTAACTCAACAGTGTTATGTGATATTAAACTTTTTGTTTATGCTGGAAGGAACACAAATTGAAGAATGCATGATTCCTATATCACACTAGTGTAAAAAGACTTGTTTCTCTCTCTCTACTCTCACTGCCAAACACTTTCTTCATGAATATTTTGATAAACTGATTCCATGACAACTGTGCCCTACCATCAAAGTTGCTCTGGAACAGCATGGGGAAGATGCCATTGGGGGCCAGCTGGTGGAGACAGCAGCGTATGAACTGTCGGGCAATACTCAGGTTGTTCCCGGGCACTACCACATTTGTCTCACTCTGCCATGTATACGGGCTGCTGCTGGCGATCCTGGGAACAAGAGAACACAGACACTCAGTCCTTTCCACTTTATGCTGGGTCATATACCTGCAGCATGGTGACTGGTCTAAAACCTGCCCCACACCAAAGAAACAAAGAGATAAAAAAAAAAATGGGCAGTCCATCTCAAAAATGACCCTGACCATCTTAAAAATAAATCCTTAATCCAAAGATCTGTCAGAAAATTCTCATCCCTATCAATGACAGTTTATTTCTAAGGAAATGAGACCAACACAATCAAAATTGAGCTAACTCAGATTTATCTGTAGACATATCTTGTATAACATGGGATTTGTAGGTAGATCACAGATTCAGGTAATCTGAGGGAGGTGCATATGCTTAGATTCATTTCCACAAGTGTTTGTTAACAACCAGTTTTCTTGAGATGTTACACTAGTTGATAGAACATAATTATGTTATCATGGTAAATTTTTTAACACATTTGCATATAACAGTAAGTACCTGGAAACAGCTATCAGACTCTCAAGCAGTAGAGGTGTTGCTAGGGATGGTTCCCTGTGTATGTAGGTTCCCAGGACGACAATGCTTAGCCCTACAGTCTCGTCATTGTACTGCTCCAGGACTGCCGTACACTCCGGACAACGTTCCACCATGGTGTTCTCGCTGTGGCGGTTGGGCAGGGCTGACTTCTTGGGGGTGGGTTTAGAGAGCAGGTCACTCTTCCGCATTCTCCTCCTGCAGGATATTATAGCTACAGCTTGATGATGATGATGATGAAGGTGTTGATGATGATGATGAAGATAGTTAACATAATAATGATCATTATGATGGTGATAGGATGAAGATAAGGAAGATAATGATGATAATGAGGAGGAGGAGAAGGGAGATGAAGATAATAATTGGTATACATGTATTAGTAATATCATCACTGACACATTTTTATCTGTTTTAAAACAAAACCTGTTCCAACACTTTTTAATTTCACATACTTATGAATCAGTAATTAGTTGTATAGTTTCTAGTAATCATCTAAAGTAGAAGCATTTAAATTTATCAACATTCATCATATTAAATACAAGCACATGCATTGTCAGTTACACACATTTTCTTCATGTAGTACCATGGAAATACCAGACCACACTGAAAGTAATTGTCACCCCTGAATAGCTTTTACAATGCTCCTGTTAAATAAATATAGTGAACATGTGTAAAACCTGAACAACTAAAAATATTCTCAAGCTAATCTTTCTTTTAACAAGTCACAGTGGTCATTTCCTTGAAAATTCTTCAAGTGACTAAGATAATGCACCATATCAGATTCAGACTTACCCTGATCTGGAGGGTCCTTTTTCAGTCTCATCATTCACAAGCTCGGGGAAGCGTTTCTGTAGTTCAATGGTTGACAACCCTGTCTTTCGAGACTTCCGCTGTCGGAAATTAGGCTTCATACCTCCCTTCATTCTAGGACTCTGGGCACTTTTGCCTGTATCAGTCCAAAACTATACATAAGTCTAGGAACTTTTGCCTGTATCAGCCTAAAACTACACATGAGTCTGGGAATTTTTGCCTGTATCAGTCCAAAACTACACGTAAGTCAAAGTACTTTTGCCTGTATCAGTCCAAAACTACACGTAAGTCAGGGTACTTTTGCCTGTATCAGTCCAAAACTACACATAAGTAGACCACTAATTTCATCCTTTTTTTCCAAAACACAAATAATTATAATTTTCCACACATAAATCATTTTATGTAGTATCTCATTGAAATGTAGGATAAATTTATATGATACATGTACTTAAATATAAGACAGTTATTTGTAAAAACAAAATTCAATTATCTGAAAACGGTAGCCTTATAAGAATCAAATGTCTTATACCCTTAACAATTAATTATCAAATGACAAAAATGTTTAAATTATTAGAGAAAGCGAGAGAAGAAGAGAAGTAAAGGACACAGAGAGGGAGGGGGGATAGAGAAAGAAGGAAATAATGAAAGAAAATGAAAAAGAAAGATAAACAGAGATAAAGAAAAAGATAGTTAGAAAGATGATGGCTCAATTGCAGCTCAATATTTATTTTTCTCAATCCCCAGGACAGCCTCCTGCCCACCCAAACACCTCCTGACTCAGCCTACCTTTATTGTCCCCACATGACTCAGCATCTGACGTTGTCTGTGTCTTCTCACTGTCCTCTGCACTTTCAATATCCTCTGACATCCCACCCTCCTTGCTGGTTTCTGACATGGCTCCTTCTTTGCTGGTTTCTGAAGTGCTGGTCCCCTCTTTACTGCTTGAGGCATCGGTCTGGTTCCCACACCTTATGTACAGACAGATCAATATACAATAAATATAACATTTATTTATATTATTATTTATTTTAATCATATATTTCTATTACATATAAAGAACAACAGCAACATAGAAAAAATATTTTACTAAATGTCATATAAGGATCAAATGTTTGTGTTTTTCTCCTGTTAGGCAACTACATAACACATCCATTATCATGCTGTATTTATTGTCAATACAAAAGTATCCATCATACTGGTTCACAGTGTCACTCACCATCAATTCACAAATTCAAGGTTTGGGTTCATGTTGAATTTTGACCTTTCAGTGTGTCCTTGAATGTAGATACAAAAGTTATGGGCTCACACCCCACTTGGGACAAGAATCTTTAATGAGCTCTCTCGACACAAAACACTGGTTAAAACAAGGAGCCACTGAGAGGATCTGGTATTTATAGTAAGATATTGATTCTCAATCAATATAAGAGAATCAGTTAAACTTAATATGTTAACAATGGTAAAAATAAGGAGATCGGAAGACCTACTTGTGTGTCGGAGTATCTCCTGCAACCTGTCTGGGGTCGGTGGTCAGTTCAAACTCCTGTAACTGTTCCTCCATCTTCTTATCCACACTGACCGGACGTTCCTTTGTCACTGCCGGTTCACACTGTCAAGCACGGACCCATAAACCATTTACCATATGAGAGCGAACGAGGACAGTAATTATCTAATTAGAATAAAGCCAGCTCAGGCTTATCAATTCTTTAAAAGTCCACTCCTCACCAATACTCTAAGGTTATACACTTAACCTGTCTATACTGAGGACTGCTTACAGACTGGTACACAGTTTTAATGATTTAAAATGGAACAAAATGGGTGTATTCAAGTGGCTTATTATTACTAGTGATGTATATTGTTTTGCCATATTTCAAGACACTTGACATAACAGCCTGATAATGTAATATTAAGGTCATCAGGTAGGTTATGAGCATCAAACTCAAACATCCTCCAATGACTTTTAGATTTAAAACAAAATATTTTGAAATGTGTCACCATTGCAACTAAATTCATGTACAAACAGATTGATTTATTGTATGTTACTTATACACAAGGGTAGATATTATAACTAGAAAATGTAACCAAATTTGAGTAGAAATTTAAACAAATGATGTTTTTTGGGGGATCCATGGATTATCCACGATTTACTGGCAAATGCATCTGTGTGTGAATTGATATAACAACACCTCAAGGGAACTAATTCTTAATTCTTTGACTAATAAGCATAATGACACACCTGTTTCTCACTCTGCTGATCAGATGAGTCCTCTGTCTCGTTGTCCAGGTAATGAACCAGCTTCCGAGGCTGTTTACGAGGTCGGTACCGCCGACCTGATGTCGTCACATCTACAGCAAACAAAACATTATTCAGTGAAACAGCTATCATCATTCAGTAATCATTTATACAAAATCTTATATCTCCCTATTTTACTTAAGTTTTTGACTCTGACATGGCACTAAGTATTGCTAAGTATTACTTTCAGTAATAGAAATGTTGAGGGATTTGCTTGTTCTGTTCAGCAAGGTGTTATTTACTCATTCTTGAAGGTACTGATGACCACTTTTAAAATCTTATCAGCCTTCAAGTTACTTACAGACTGATATGGATTATACCAGTAGAAAAGTTCTCCTAATACTCTATAACAACAACCTTTTCTAAGCAAAAAACCTGTTGTACACAATCAATTTTAACAATTTACTTTATAAATATTAACCCTTTCCCTCATATAGACTCATTTTGACGCACTAAATAGGTACCACATAAAGCCTGATCTGCAGAAAACCACAGTTAAACCTTACCAAATTTAATTATAAAGTCCTCTTTTCCAGACCACTGAGGAGCAGCGAACAGCATAAAACCTGATCAGCCTGCGAGTTACTCGCAGGCTGATCTGGTTTTATGTTGTTCGCATAGGTCTTTTCATGGTTTCCTCTATGAGGGAAAGGGTTAAAGAACTGAAACACTGGATATTTCTTTGCCATGTAGACTGTGTAAAATCTGGGCTAAAATATTATGTCATGCCATGATCTGGCTTTGTTCAGTTTGTGTCAAAACAAGTCTATATGAGGGAAAGGGTTATAGTGATGTCATGGCCCCCATGGTAATGTTCATGGACTACAGAGATGAAGTTGTGAGTTTGATTCCTGTTGAGTGGGTATCAAGTACTGGTATGACCCAGGAGCCACCACAAAGAATTAGTAGTACTTGTTAAAACAAGTTGTGTAAATGATGTAAAAGAAATAGGATGGCATAACTTAATTATTAGGTTTAGACCTACTCTGATCAAATCTCTCCAGAGGAGATGGAGTACGTTTCCTCTCATGATCATCACTCTTCTTCTTGTAACGGACAGTGCCCTCCACATTGTTTGAGATCTCTATGACAACCTGGTCCACACTGGTTGCCGGGGGAGACTGGGGCGGTGTCTCGGTCTCTTGTATGTTCTCCAGGTCGTTGATACTGACCTTGGCTGGGTCTATGTTAAAGAAGCAGGGAATGTGTGTGATTTCTCATGTTTGAAAACTGATGGATGATATTAAAATTTAAAATTGAGTCCCTTATAAAGTCATATTAAGAAGTTTCATGAATGTATGAATTGTTTTCTTTCCTCTTATCCTCTCAATAAACACTAAGTACTGGTTGTACCCAGGAACTTTCTCAAGTGTATCCAACCATTGTCTCTTCAACATGTTATCTCTTATGCAAAAAAAAAAAAAAAAAAAAAAAATTAAAATAGGTGCTTGCACTTTTGAGGATCATCCTTGACAGCAAGGACTAAATACAACTACAACAATTCATAGCAATACACAAATTCAGTTCAATAAATAAAGACACATTTATAAGGTCATGTTTTATATTGTATGATGATGTAATTGATCAATACCATGTTCTTTTTTTTTTGGTTGTTACCAAAAACTTGATCTTAAAATCAACATTTTGGCAATAAAAATAGCAATGCAAGAAGACAACAATGCACTCTACCATCAACTGAAACCCCCCCCCCCCCCCGCCCCGCATATGGTGTATAATATGGGTTTGACCTTATTCTTGAACCCATCAAATCTTGGTTAAAAGCTGGAGGCAGAGGAAAAGAAACGGTTTCTTTGGTTTGCATAAATTATTATAGGATATTCCTGCCTAAAATGTGAGTTTCAAGCTGCATATCTTTCTACATAATTGTCAATTCATTTTTCCTACTTAAAGATGAAAACCATTCAGCTGAACAAAAAAATCATTAAATTTTGTGAGTTGACCAAGCAATGTTGTTTTGCTACTAGCATTCAAAGAGAATCCAGTCGAGATTAATTTTCAGAACTTTAGTGGACTCAGCCCTTATTTGCACTGTATAAGTAAGCTTCATATTCTGCCAAAATTTCAAATCCCCTGTGGTTCATTTGCTCAAGTACTGGACTGCCATACAAGAGGCCTTGGGTACGAAACCCATGCTTGGGAAATTTGCATTTTTTGTTTGTTTCTATTTCATCTTTGTCTATTTCTTTTTTACTGGCAAGCTTATTTACAGCTCATAAATTTATCAACATATATTCAACTTAATTAAATTATATCTTTTTAGCAGGATTGAACTGTATTTATAAATAGAAGTTGTTGTTTTATAATATAAAAGGTATATTTTTCTAACAACAAATGCATTTTTTTTATTTTTTTTACTTTCGATTACAAAGTACTGAATATATGTACCATTTTTATACATATTAAATATATAATAGGATTTTCGTTTGTTTCTATAGTAACACAAAAAATAACATATTATTCAACTGTTTCCATTTTCATATATTTTTTTAGGTCAGGCAAGATCACCACACAACAAGCATCCCACTAAAGTAGGTGGGTCACCTGGGGGTAACCTGTGCCTTTGTAGAAATTCGCCAGAGATTAGACTCTGAAGCCTGTTCTCCAACAGACTCATTATTTTCCTTACTCATTAGTTTAAGGCATGAAGTTAAAATTGGGTACCCAACAGTTATATACAAACAAATAAAATTCTTTTTAATGAGTTTCAGCAATATTAGCTGATATAATAAACATAAAGTTATGTTATAATGATGAATTTTTCTTATTTCATTTTCATAGTTATAAACCACTTTATGAAAAAATATCAATACCTTACCAATAAAATTCATTATTTTTAGATTTTTTATTTTTCTTGAATTACTTCCCTTTAAAAATGATTTTTTTTCGGGATGAAGCAGCGTTACTTTTATGTATATTTGTGATAGAAAATATATAGCATCACAATAAAATCAAATTCAATATTTATTAAAAGTAACTGAATATAGGACTCAACAAAACTAAATTAAGACATAAAAATTAAATATAAATTAAAATAAAAATTAAAGCTGAGAATTTATCAAAAGTGTAAGAAATATATATCAATGTACATGTACTTTATATACTGTTTAGATTATTATTTAACTCTGTAATTCCATCTTATTTTGGATGTCTGTCAAATTTAAAGGATGAATGAATGTTGAGCAATAAATTAATTAAATAATAAAAAAAAAATTGGTGCAAGCTGATGATAAAACAATAACTGCATGCTTAATTCAAATTCATTCAAGTGATTATTTTGAGTTGAAGCAAAAAATAACCAAAAAGCAAAGCACAAAAAGAAGGAAAAGCACCAGGAACTCTCATATATATGAATTTAAATGCAGCTATTCTATTAAATTCTAGTTTTCTATTTTTAGTAACATAGATAATCGTCCCTATGAACCGTTCAACAATCATTCCAGAGCAACTATTTTGTGAAAACAGTTTTGCTTCAATAACATATTATTAGCTTTATTTAAAACACTTAACCCTTTCCCTCATAGAGGAAACCATGAAAAGACCTATGCGAACAGCATAAAACCAGATCAGCCTGCGAGTAACTCGCAGGCTGATCAGGTTTTATGCTGTTCGCTGCTCCTCAGTGGTCTGGAAATGAGGATTTTGTAATTAAATTTGGTAAGGTTTAATTGCGCTTTTCTGCAGATCAGGCTTTATGTGGTACCTACTGAGTGCGTCAAAATGAGTCTATATGAGGGAAAGGGTTAAGTAAAGATAAACTGTCCCCAACTGCATGTGACAGGTGCAACTTAATAATGTTATTCAGCATAAAATGCCTATCTCTATGAATATATTATGACCTATCTGAACATGAATACTTAATCTCACCCTTGTTGCGGGGCATGGTGGGGCTGGGTGGGGGAAGAGCGTCGTCGGGCAAAACCTTACAGTGGTGGTGCTGGGCCTCTATAGTGTTCACCACAATACGCACCAAAATCTGGACAATTGCCGACACTGGCGACGTGTTGATCTGATACTGTGTATACATACAACAACATTGCTGAATTTCAATAAACATAAGGAAGAATTAAACCTATAATGCTACAAGTTCTTATAAAATTTAAATTATGTGAAATAATATTCATAAATAGCTTTGACATGATTTAATATGGCATGATGATTTCCATTGTATTATTTAATTAACAAGGATCAATCACAAGATGATCAGATGGATTTGTCAAAACTTTTCCCAAGAAAAATGAATTTTAGAAGTAACATACTGTTATAATCTGTCTTATAAACGAAAGCTTAATCATGTCTGACAATAAACAAGAAGTATCAATAACGACACAAATACCTATGCCTGCAATAAATTAAATAGTTAAATGATGTCTAGTTGTCTAGCGGCCTCAATTCCACCATTTATGCATGGTGGTGATGGAAGCAAAGAATAACCATCAGAAGTATTTACACTGACTTTGGTATGTCATTACTGGGGATTGAACCCACAACCTGCAAGTAATGTGGCATACTTTCTAACCATTCTGCAACCGGTACTTTTTTCAAAGAAGGGTTACACAAGATGTGTTACTATGGCTACCTTGTAGAGTATGACAAGCAGTGTCTGTAGCCAGGAGACGCGGGTGTGAGGCTCCAGATACCACAGGGTGTAGTTGGGAGGCTGGTAGTCGCTGGCGTACCTCTGGGGGGAGGGCCCGTACTGCAGCAGCAGCAGGGAGATGGGCAGGATCTTGTTACCCAGCTCAAAGTTGCGGTCCAGCACCTGTACACATCACATCATTAATTTTTTCACTGCTTTATACGGTATAGATATTTTTTATATTACATGCGATAGCTACTGCATGTGAATGCGATAACTATGGCGTGCACATAGTTAGCAATAGTTACTGCTTGATATAGAAGATATCATCCATATTCCCTTGGCACCATAGCTCCAAAATAAAAGAGTGGGGTCAAAAAAATTTGTGAATTGTGATTTCTTTTATCCTTCAAAAATTTTGACTTTTAAGTGCCTGTAAATCAAACGAAATAAAACAATAATTTTAGAATTAAAAGGATTTAAACATGGAAAATACTATACTTACATATGGTGCACCTGTCAGATAGGCATTGAAGACAGCTGATGTCCTGCAGGTAAATATTGGGTAATGACAAGTCTAAGTCAGCTTCCTTATTTACACTGGTTAGTAACATTCAGGGAAGATTCAAGATGTAAATAACTTAGTGATGAGAGCATCACTAGCTGGTTCTCGTCCTTTGACACCAGATCTAATTCCAATATTGGTACTTGTAACAACAAAACTCATATTTACATAATTATATGACAACAATCAAAAATATAGTTCCCAATATCAAACATTGTGCATATAATATGCAGACGACATTTATCAGATAAGCTATAATTTCTGACAGGTATTTTGTTAAATTCCACATGATCATGTTACATTTTTTCTATATTCCTCAGTGCCAGTATGAAATACTTTATGTTAAAGGTGTGAATATACAACTCTACAACCAATATAACCCTTAACCTTATAAATATTCATGTACATATATGTGACTTGATGAATAGTCATTATTTAATCTGACAAAATAAAAGTGACCATGATCAGCAAGGATCTGTATGATCTAGGTTTGCTCTGTTTGCTGTCAGAACACATCTGTGTATAATGTATAGGTTTAAACAAACAAAGCAATATGCTAAAAAGTGTGACGGACAGACAGCAAATGACACAAAAAGTATCCCCAAAGGTATTGAATACAAAAGCCAAACATGTCAAGAATGAAATCAATAAACTTATTTTGGCATCTTCTGTTTCATACTTACCTCAGTTTATATGGTGGCACACTGAAGGATTTCTCAGACTGGTTGTATCCAAGCAATACATTCAAATGTCTCAAGACTATATTCTACAATTAAGATTAAACTTATTAATTCTGCTGTCAGATTTTTAACACATTATGTTCCAATATTTTTTGTCAAAGCATATTTTGTATAAAAAGCAACAAAGGCTATAGGTAAATATTTACTGACAATAAATTCTACAGTCATTTACTTTTTCTCTGATATAAAGGATCAACATTTGTTTTCTGAAAGGAAAATCAACTACAAATTGATAGAGCATGTATAATGTTTGCTGGTATTTTTAATATTTGCTGTAAAACACAATGCATATACCATTTTAGACCACAAATAATATGTTAGCCTAGTTTCAAAATCTAGGACAGCCTGTATTTCACAAAACAGAAAAAAAAAACAGATTTACCTCAACTTAAACTCTTAAGTCATAAATCACTACAAATTATCCATTTTCTTAAAAATAACACTTTATATGCAAGATGTCTACTCCCTTAGTAGATAAATACAGGTAAGGTTGTTCTTGGTCTTCTAAATTTGAGATGATGAAGATCTGAATTTGAAAATTGAAATGTGGCATAAAGCTCAGGCTAGTTCATGGGTAAGTTTCATGTACATATGCTTTTGTTTTAAAAATGAGATGACAATAAAAAACAAAAACTGTACTTCAGCTTTCTGGGCCTCCTCTGGTACATTCTCTTGCTCACATTTGATCATGAACTGGAAATATATCAAAACAGAAATATCAAATGGATACATAAACATTTAAGAAAGTGACAAAGAAAATTGTATTTCTAGTGGTTTTTATATGATGAAAATTATATGTTAAATTTATATATGTAGATATATGCAGTTAGATATTGTAAGGTGGTGAGTAGGATGGTTCCCCGACTTACTTCCATCAGAAGACGGGGATAATAAAGGTTAAAAAAAAAAAAAAGTGACAATATTGTATTAATCTATCATTAATGTGTGATTTTTGAGATATCATATTGATATAGTGTTCAAACTGGAAATTGGGGTATTATAATCCACAAGACAAAAAAAAAAACCTGGATTGCTGAAAACTGTGGAGAAAAGAGAGAAAATTGGAGGTCATGCAAAAACAATTATCACTGACTTCAAAAATTGAATGTGTATCAAGGGAAATTTCATGATGGGAACATATATATGTATTCCATGAGTCAAGCTAATGTAGAAAAGGTGAAGTTTTATGTACAATTTCTTTAAAGGTTATTATGAATAATACCAAATACTAGTCAAAATCATCAAATAGTAAACCCCTCCCCTTTTTAGAGGTTAACTAGTGTGATCTGCCCCTACCTTCATGAGGAGGGCAACCAGCTGGTAGACCGTCTCCCGGTCCACCCCCTCCAAGTCCATGGCCCGTTGTAACAGAGCTGCAAAATTACTTTCCTCATCTGTAAACTCCTTCAAGTAGCCACCTATAAACAGAAATCAAGGCCAAAGTCAACACCCTTAAACTAATAGGCATACACTTAAGTAATAAAGCTCTGAATCCATTACCATGAGCTAGTAAGAGAGACCTTTGTAGCTATGATAAAACCAAATCAGCCTGCGAGTTTAATTATATTATTTAAAGCAAACTACAGTAACTGATGATAGATGAAAAAGTGGCCACAATTGCGCATCTTGAGCATGTTGTGCTATGGTAAGTGACAGGTCATTTCTTTTTTATATGTTGCAAAGTGCCTTAATTTACAGCTAAGGGCATGGGCAAATAGTCATTTGATTTGTTGCAAGCTTGCTTCATGAAACAAGCTAATTTATTCTTGAAAGATGTATGATAGTCTCGTTTAACAAACATCATCTCACTCGTATTCAGAACCAGACCTTTCAGATTAAAAAGAAAAACACCTTGGAAAACCGAGTTGCTGAGTGTCCCCAGGTTGAATTTTGACGTCCCTTGTCTGTTGAGGCGGAACTGAGGCGCAGACTGCTGGCGGAGACATGGCTTGTCCTTCTCACCTTCAGTTAACAAACAAGAGTTTTGAGTAGGACAACATGTTCCAATGATTCTCAAAATATTTCAAATGAACTCATGCATCATTCATCCAATTGACATTTCTTTCTTTAAAACTGATATAAAATGGTTTGAGTGGTAAAGATTGAATCACACTCACCTTTTACAGGAACTTTGGTCAGCAGGTGTATCGGTACAGAGACAGCTCTCCGGTACGGAGGTTTCCCATACAGACTCTTGCTCACAGAGCGAATACTTTCCGTTCTAGCCAATGCAAACCGAGCTCTGTTCAACTTACGCAGAAAATGTTCACTTTCTCTATCACTACTGGTCAAATCTGAAAAACAAAAACTGCAAATTAGGAATTTGGCATCAACTATATTAAGTTTTCTCTCCAAGGTATTTGTGTATAATTTTTCATTTTAAAATAAATACAATCTTGTACTTTAAATTAAGAGCAGAATAAGAGTTGTGTCTTTTTACCATAATATAAATCAACTTCATAAGCAATTAAGAACGCAACTGTTCTCACCTTTCCATACATGACATTACCAAAACACAAAATACAAGTGATCTTTGCTGAGTTCTGAAACTATCACTTTAAAGTTATTAATAAAAGAAAAATACTTTATTTTATTTCTTATGTTAGGCTGACCAATGAAAATTGCTGTATTGTATTAAAATATCTTACCTTAATAATAAGTCTTAAAATATTACCTGTACTATACAATTAACCACAAACTATTACCTGTACTTGTATTAAACCTCAAAATATTAGATGTACTTTATATTTTACCATAAAATATTAGCGGTTCCTTGCATTTAACTTCAGAATATATGATTTACATGTACTTTGCATTTCATCTCAAAATATTAGCTGTACTAAACATCAAAATATTAGCTTTACTTTATATTTAATCATAAAATATAAGCGGTTCTTTGCATTTAACTTCAAAATAAATTATGTACCTTGTATTCACCTCAAGATATTAGATGTAATGTGCATTTAACCTCAAAATATAAGCTGTTTTTTTTGCCATGAACCCAAAAATATTAGATGTAATTTGCATGCAACTCCAAAATATAATCTGTGCCTTGCATTTAACCTCAAAATATTAACTATACATTGCCTTTAACCTCAAAATATATAATGTACATTTCAATTATCCCTTAAATATAAGCTGTACTTTGCATTTAACCTATGCATATTGAATTAATCATACTAAGAAACTTGTCTCAAAATATTTTCATCTATGATTTTGTTTATATATAAATTTAAAATTTGAAACTAATACTGAAATCATATGACTAAATATGGAAAAAATAATTATTTCTAATATCATGAACTGATGGGTCTATGAAAAAAAATTCCAAAATTTGCAATGCAGAATTATAAAAACAAAAAAAGCTTTTGTGAACAAATAATATGATCTTAATATTTTTAGTAAAACATTTAGGCTTCACATTAAACAATGTTCCCAATTACATGTATAAGAGAATGAGTAAATATATTAACACAATTCTTATGTTTCTAGAGACGGACTGTATACAAAGGGATTTCTACAAAACAGAATCTTACACAAACAGTACACACACAAAACAAACATCACATTATTTTTCCATTTCTTTTAACAAACTTCACATTACTTCCATTTCATTTAATAGACAGAAAACTTCAATAAGAGCGAATAAAAGATGTTAAGGAATATTACAATTCAGGTGTTTGTTTAAGAATCCCATTCACCTCATAGGAACACAGAGGAGCCATGTTAGGGCTGTAG
The DNA here is from genome assembly GCA_021229015.1 of Solen grandis. Classification (NCBI taxonomy): domain Eukaryota; kingdom Metazoa; phylum Mollusca; class Bivalvia; order Adapedonta; family Solenidae; genus Solen; species Solen grandis. Next base: position 9,539,448 of record CM037778.1, read on the forward strand.
GTAACTCACCTGAGAGCCTTCATTTGGGGGTCATTTGTGCTAGTTTTAAATCTTATCCCGACTTGTAGTTTTAAGGATCTTTCAAGACATACCAGACTGAGGACACACAACAAACGAGGCACAACAATAGGCAAAGAACAATTACCCTATATCACCAGCAGCTTGTGCAACATATGCAGGTGAGCTTAACTTATGCTTAAAAGAATACCTTTTGCTTTGTTTTTGCTTCTTCTATGATTAAAAGAATAACAAAAAAAGCACATTTTTTTACTTGTAGATATATTGCTTATTTGATTCCCCCTTCAAGAAAAGAAAGACAGATTGACAGATACTGAGAAGACAATTGAAATGCAGGTACCCATAATGCAGATAGAGAAGCAAAGTCAACTGAAGAACCCTGGCAAGAACTGCAACCCTTTACATGCATGAGTACAAAACACTATATAAAGTAGATAGGTGCTAGAAAAAAATAACTTGCTGAGAAATGAAAGAGAAAAAAGAAAATTTGAAAATATATGAGCTACAGTGATACAGGTGTGTTGAGGACACCCTGACTAGTGACAGACACAAACACAGAAACACAAAGCCACATGAGGCAAAAATGGGGAAATGAATGAAATCAACAAAACCAGACGTAAACTGTGTCAAACCTATGAAATTAATGGATAAGGCCAATTCCTCTGAAAATAAGAATATCATTGAAAAATGGTTAATGACATCAGACATGGAGAGGAAGGGTAGCCAAGTAACATCCATACATACCAACATCGGAACAATATTGACATCGCACTTCACTCTCAGTGCCACGATATTCAAAATCATCAAAAACATATATTCAATATTGAAAAAAGCATTAAAATGTAGTCATAGAAGCAGCATCTTTTTTTTCTGCACTGTCAAACACTGATAAAATAAAACGGTGAAAGTTTTCAAAAGGATATTCAAGAAATACTGATGGATGTCAAGGAAAATACTAAAAGAGAGACATGTTAATGAAGTACAGCAAGCAATATAAAAGTTCTCAACAAGTGTGCAGCTTTTTTCTTGAGACCATCATAGGTGTCTATGTATCTATGACATCTTCAGTAAATATTTCATTTATTAAGTATAATAAAATGTTATTTATATTAAGCTATAATGATTGAAAAACAATGAATGAATATATATATATACAGTAAAACCTCACTCTGTGACCAACTCATTTTCATGACCAACTCAATATTACCGGCATATTTTGTTGGACCCGAATTTTCTCTATATATTTCAATGGTCGCTCACCTCATTAAAGCGGGCAACTCAAAATTGCGTAAAAAGACCACTAAAATCGGACCAAATCGTAAAATTAGTCTTCTTTTGACCTCAATAATGCGAATGATGGTCCTATGAAAAACTTGATTCAAGTTGTCATTTTAAGACACCTGGTTTCCGGTAGGTCGCAGGTGCCGTAATTCGGATGTTTTGATATTACGGTAGATAAGATTCGATGAAGAGTGAAAACAATGGGTGAGATGGATAATATTACGTAACAGAGAGCAAATTTGGGATCTACGGATGTATTTCCTGTCAAGGTAACGAGTATTTGTTATATGTCCAGATGAGCTGCCCCTGATTAGCAGTAACAACCACCGTGACGCGTTTCGATTGTCTTAAGTTTTGACAGTCGTTAATTGGCACGAAGACTTCCCAGGATAACTTTACTAAAATAGAATTAGGTATCCCGTTATATTAGTTAATTAGTTTTTCAAAAGTTGAACAGACTTGTGCCTAGCCCCCCAGAAACTAATAATGGTCAAGGGTCTAAAAGAAACTCTTCACATTTTTTAATATACATAATTTTAATGGACTTGAAACCATACTATGGATAATGAATAGGATACTTTTAACATTTCTAATACTAGTATTACAGTCCTCCAATTTTTCAACCAATTGCATGAATTTTCTCTTTACAGTACTCATTCATTATTATTCATGTACCAGAGTACATTTCAACATGGCATTGTGAAGTAAACATTTTAGTAACAATAACCACGACTAATCTACCGACTGTAAAGTTGTAAATGACACATTGCCTTGATTTTGTGCATATTTGTACAGGAAATTTCTTAACATTAGATATATATATATATATTGGCTGCAAAAGGAAATTATATTTTTAGTTACATAATCTTAGGTCTAAATAAGATATACATAAAAAAATTCATGATATTAAATTTTTATTACATCTATAATTAGAAGTGACCTAATCTTGAAGTTACACACTATCATGGTATAGAGAACACTAATGTGAGGTTTAATAAAAAAAAAAAAAATAAAAAAAAAAATTGTATAAAGCAGACACAGCCTGGAAACAAAGTGCACAAGAAAAATATATTTCAAGAAAGTGTGACCTTAACGTTAAAGTTATAGATATAAAAATTGTTCATGAAACACAATCATCCTATGGCTAACAATCATGTGAAGTTTCATCAAAATCTGTAAATACAAGAAGTAGATAGAACACAGGCAAACAGTTGACCAAAACAAAATTGCAGTCATAGTAAGAAGAAAATTTGAATAAAGCTTCCTTTGCAAAAACATGTTGCATGTGGACATACGGCCTAGACAATAAACTATGAGAAAGATAAATTTTAGCAAAAGTGACCTTGACCTTGAAACTACTAACCTGAAAGTAATGCATCAGGAAGATACAACTGACACTAAAGTGGGCAGGTGGACAGACTTTACAGTTAAAGTTCATATGTTTCATTCATCTACAGTCTGAAACTGTGTTGATTGAATAATACTAATACATTTATTTTAAAAAAAAAAAAAATGAAGGCTACTTTATTCAAGAAATTTATTTATAATACTAGAATATGCTAGCACTTTGAGTAATCAGCAACACTATTTTCTTTAGTTCTGAATTAAATCCAATGAATATGGAAGCCAGCTTTTTCTTTTCCTTTGTCTTTGTCCCAAAGTTGAACATGTCTATATTCTATTCACCTTCAACTACTCAGCTGCATGAAGACTACCAAAACCTAAATAGATTTACCAAAGCCTAGAACTTTCTCTTATATCAACAGACAGCATCCCCAGAATTACAATAACTGGGCCATTTTGGGTGGGTAGTAACAAGGAACTACCCGTAGGTCTCCTACTTTATCAGGTACTTTACATCTCAAGGAAATTGGTATTATCATTTAGCCCTTGATATTTCTTAACCTTTGTCCCATATTTAGAATCAATGGATGAGACAAGATGCACCCCACCTGTTACTTGTAAGTTAGTAATGTACAAATAATTGATTAAAAATGGGTGGCATATTCACAGTATTTAGTATAATTCACATGGTCAATAAAAAAATCAACACGAAAAATCCTTGTAATACTGTTTAATCTACAAACTCCTCTACATTCACTGAACCATTTTTAATACAATATACCGAGTATGTCTAAATATATTTCAAATACAATAACTGGTTACTTTTAATTTCTGGTCTTTATGGGGGTTTTTGTTTTAAGTGGTGGGGGTAGGGTTAATCTAAGGGTTTACCAGCCAGCTGATACTGATACAGATGGTAAGGGTCACAACAGAATAGTAATTTACCTACAATGATGGAAAAGGGGAGACAATATTAAGTGCAGAATAAAATGCTTACATAGACTATAGAAGCTTGTTATGGTTTAAAAAGGTTAAAAAACATCTTGAAATAAGATTAACATGTGTGCAGACAGGACAGAAAAGAAAGTAATGCACATGTAACAATATTGCAAACAGGACAAATTCGGGGGACTAACTAAAGGTTGTCACGGTAACAGTTAACATCTTACAGTTGCTATGGCAACTGCCGACATTCTAAATCACATCCAAACACATGAAATGTCGCAATGAAAAGCACCATTCATTTCTTAATGGCAAAAACAGACAAAAAAATAAAAAAAATAAAGAGCATGTCTTATTTCAAAGTTTGCAAGCATTTGAGAGCATCTTTCCTTGATTTTCAAATGTCAGATTAGACCTACTGGCAGTTTTATCCTTGATATATCATAAAAACAATTCCTTTAATAAGATTTGGTTTGGATCCGTTGATCAAGGATTAAACTGTGTGTCCCAGTTAATGACCTTCTCAGATCATGTGCACTACATTATGAACCATCTAAAATAATGACTGGCAAAATATTATGCCCTACAGATTGGAATTCAAAACATATGCGCCATTAATAAGGACCTACCTGTGGGGTAGGAGAGGTCCCCAGTGCTCTCTAGGTCAATCTGAGCCTCAAGGGAGAGACTGTCAAAACGAGCAAGGAAGAACTCCCAGCTGAGAATGTTGTCTTGTGGTAAGACATTAGACAACATGTGCATGCAGCGCAGGATCATAGCTCGGTCACTGATCACTGCATCAAACTGGAACTCCAGGCACTGGCAGATGCACTGCAATGCATAATGTCAGGGTGTGTGGTTTACGATATGTCATTAACAAAATAATAACAAGTGGTGACTTCAAATATACCTCAACTATCATTAAATGTGATTGATACCCATCTTATTATCATGTAAGTGTAGGATAGATATGACAGGCTGTGATGAATGTGATTTCTAAATAATAAGTGGGTGGTATAAAAGGAAACCTCCATAAGATGCCTGTATAGAAAAAAAGTGGTCCAAAGTAATGCAGTAATTACATTTTGGTCCAAAAATACAGAAGAGCACCGTGGTCCAGAGGTAACATACCCAACATGGATCCAAAGGTCATAAATTTAAACCCTGTTTGGACAAGGATTTTTCTTAAGCTTCCCAGGCCCTAAGTACTGGTTCAACCCTGGAACCACTGAGAGGGATTAGTATAACTTGTTTCCCCAATTGATGTCAAAAACTCTGTTTAAACTAAACATACAAAATTATTAAGAATATTGACTGCAAATTTAGCTACAATGGGATGAGACTAGACAGTACCTTGACAGAAGAGCTCTTGATGGTCTCCAGGTATTGATGAGACCTCTGGCTCACGGCTGCATTAATGTCCTCCAGGGAACCAATCAGGAGACAGAAGATGTGAGCGAAGGCTGTCTTGATGGTCTTATTGTGCATCATGGTCTCACTCTCCACGCAGCGCGCCAACACCGTCGCTTTCTCCACTGTGGAAGATGTAATTACAACATACAACATTCAGGATTATGTGAGTGTTGTTAAAAGTATATCAAATTCATAGCATATGGCGTAACAAAACTTGAATGAATTTGATCTGAAAGTGTTTTCTAGATAGTCCGCTTCCATATTCCTTTAAGACAATTTGTGATTTGATTACAAGCTTGTATAAGTTATCTTCATATAAGATATTAGAACAATTTCCTGTACCTGCAGCAAATCTCTCCTTCCAGTCATCACTGCCAAAGTTTTCCTCAACAATTTTCCACAGCATGTCCGCCCCAGTGGGAAGTGTGAGACAGTGCAGAAGGAGAGGCACACAAACATGGGCAAACTGGGAGTGGCGGGACTGAAGCAAGCGCCACAGGCTGCAAAACATCATGATCATGCATACAGTGCCATGTGACGCAGTGTAATGTGATACAGTGTAGTGTTGTGTGATACAATGTCATGTGGCGTAAGTATGGTAAATTTTTGTGATACATGCATTGCATGTATGTGATCATGTTGGACAGTGTTGAGTGACCAGTGCATGACGCAGTGTAATGTGATACAGTGTGTGTTGTGTGTACATGTCATGTGCTAATGTAGTATAATTGTTATTACATGCCTGTGATCGTTAATGTATAATGTTGGTGATAAAATGCTGTGTATGTATGTGATAAACTTTATTGACACATGCCATGTGATGCAGTGTAATGTGATACAGTGTAGTGTTGTGTGATACAAGGTCATGTGGCATAATGTAATGTGAATTGTTATGTGATACAGTGCCATGTGATGCAGTGTAATGTGATACAGTGTTGTGTTGTGTGATACAATGTCATGTGGCGTAATGTAATGTGATAAACTGTTATGTGATACAGTGCCATGTGACACAGTGTAATGTGATACAATGTTGTGTGATACAGTGTTGTGTGACACAGTGCCATGTGACACAGTGCCATGTGATGCAATGTAATATGATACAGTGTTGTGTGACACAGTGCCATGTGACACAGTGCCATGTGATGTAATGTAATGTGATACAGTGTTGTGTGTTACAGTGCCATTTGATAAATTGTAATGTGACACAGTGCCATGTGATGTAGTGCCATGTGATACAATGTCATAGGATAAATTGTTATATGATACAGTGCAATGTGATAAATTGTTATGTGATATAGTGCAATGTGATAACTTGAAATGTATAATTTATTGATAGTACAATGTGATAAATGTTATGTGCTACAGTGCCATGTGATAAATTTTTATGCGATACAGTGTCATGTTTTTTTGTGTCATGTGATAAACTGTTATGCCATACAGTGCTATGTGATGTAGTGCCATGTGATTATGTGATACAATGCCATTTGATGTTGTGCCATGTGATAAATTGTTATGTGATACAGTGCCATGTGATAAATTGTTATGCAATACAGTGCTGTATGATGGGAGAGCCATGTGAATAGTCATCTCATGGGATACCATGTCATGTGCATACAGTGTCATGTGAATTGTCATCTCATGGGATACAATGCCATGTGAATACAATGCCCTTTGTATATAGGTGTATATCAAGTGGACTGATGTGATATATCATCATATAAGACAGTGTTATGTGGAAATAGTGATTTTTGTAAATCAATGGCATAACACAAAGTGTAAAACGCTAATGAATGTTTAGCACAACAGACTACGGTCTATAGCTTTACAAAAGATTTACTTTTAATGATTATATAACTTACTTTGGTATGAGTTTTCTGGCTAGACAAAACTTGAGGAAGTCAGGGAACTGGTTGACAGAGTAGTTGAGACACTCGCCGTGGAGGACCAAGAATTTCATGGAGGTCAACAGCGAGAACAGGGCATCCACGTCTGATAGGGTCAGCAGCTCCTGGGTCACATAGGTCAAAGGTCAAGGATGGTCTACTAGTCTAAATGTTAGATAAGGTTATTTTATTAAATTTTAAAGCTTTTTTCCCCTGCATTTTTTTGCTTTTAATCCTATGCCTTTTTAATTTCCAGATCACTGTGTTTCTGGAGTTAACTTTCACAGTGACATTATTTCAACCATGTGCATAGCAATGTCCAGCTATTTCCAGGTGGAAGAAGAGTACCTGAATAGTACCACCTACCAAGCTGGTGAGAAGCAAAGTGTGTTATGACTTCTCTATCCAGACAACCTGTTTTATCAATGATTGTAGAGAAGACTATACTTTTGATTAAGAAGAAGTGAAGGCTTGTAGTTGAATGTACCTGTAGAAGTGCATTGAACAACTGCAGATGTATGGGCATCTGGGATGTATCAAAGGTCACATCTGGGATCTCAGGGGTGTTGGACATCTCTCTGGAGTCTGGGACATGGGTTAATATAACTGGTATAAACAAATATAATGGCTGTTTCTGATATTGAATCATCTCAATCTAATTAAGCTACCTACAATTCGACAATGGTAAATGTACATTTTTCTAAGCTAACCTTGCAACCTTTATCAGTTTTCTTATTCTACATGTTATGTAACATATTTAAATAAGTAAGTATTTTTGAAACAAGAACTATCACTGAGGCTGATCAAAATGCCTGCATTAAACTATGATGCTGAGGAAACCTTATACAAAATTTCCTCTAATCAAGAGGGCCATGGAAAGCACACCAGATTTCCATAAGCCTGATTAAAACAATTCAAGTCACTCAATTTTACCTGATTACATCTAGTAGTAACCAGATTCAAATATCAGATACAAAGAATTCTAAAGGTTCTATACAGATTATATAAAATAACTAGCCAGTCATCTGCATGTCTCATTTTTCAAGGGATCAACAATACAATGCTTAAGCAATTAGTGTTGTGGACCAACAGGTTTAATTGTGAACAATGGTTTCAGAAGAAAAGAAAAATGGTATAAGGAAACTAGCCAAACCATGGAGACCTCATTTAAGAAAATATGGTAGAAAGCTAAGAAGTGACAATTTTTTAATTCTGATCATTTGTTTCATAGAAAAATAGTTTTGAAATTTTCATTATACAGTGTACAAGGAAACTAGCAGACTCTAGAAAGGCCTCATTTTTCAACGGACCATCTTCATTTTGGCAATTATGGAAGAAGGTTATAAGATGAGCATTTGTGCCAAAATGAAATTAAATTTTTAGCATTGATTTCAGGAAGAGATTTCAAAAGTTTTTTGTTTTTTTTTCAAATATAATTATGTTGGTTGTCATGGCAATTCGAGTTCTGCATGGATCAAATTTATAACAGAAACTATTTTTAGGGGCCACCAAAGGAGATGTCTTTTAAAGCAAAGTGTTAAGGTTGCATGGCAGACAAAACTGACAACAGACACAGGATGATAAAAAAAGCTCCCCTTGAGCACGTTGTGCTCTGGGGATACTTTAGTGAAATAGCTCTTAGTCCCCATCTATCTATATTTTAAGTTTTAATGCAATCCCTTCAAAATAGTAATAAAGTTACAATCTGATTAAAAGTTCATTAACCCTTTCCCTCATAGAGGACACCATGAAAAGACCTATGCGAACAGCATAAAACCAGATCAGCCTGCAAGTAACTCGCAGGCTGATCAGGTTTTATGCTGTTCGCTGCTCCTCAGTGGTCTGGAAATGAGTATTTTGTAATTAAATTTGGTAAGGTTTAACTGTGGTTTTCTGCAGATCAGGCTTTATGTGATACCTATTGAGGGCGTCAAAATGAGTATATATGAGGGAAAGGCTTAAAGAAAAATAAACAATATGAGATAAATAAAAATAAAGGACCAGGTAGAGTTATGGTTTTCCTCCTAGTTCCCATCTATCTATATTTTAAGTTTCAAATCATTTGATAGTATTTAAGTTGTTCTCAAGATACAAAATGCAAGAAACAGACAGACAGACCAACCAACTGACCACGTGGTGAAACTTTGGTGAAGATATAGATTAAGTTTGAGATTACAAAGAAACTAGAGGTTTGAAGGTGATATATACATCCACTTTAAAAATGCATGTCACATGAAGGACTGACAGATGGACAGGCTGGTGGTACAAGTGTAAATAATATAGCTAGAGCTATCACTGGGGGTAATCAATAACACTATTTCACCCTCAGACACAAGAATATACAAGGCAGTCCAAAGGACAGCTATATCCCCCGCCGCTGGCCAAATATTAGAATTTGTTTGGTCATAGGATTATGTTCACCTTAACCTGGCATGGTTGTAGCAGACATAGAAGATCAGTTTAAGACAATTTAACTTTCCGGAGTTATGTATGAATCTCAGAATTCGGAGGCACATATATTAAAAGTTTACTGACAAGTTTTACATGGCAAACAGTACAAAAAGTGAACATCAATGAAGTATAGGATGTGTTAGGTAACCACAAAGTACATGTGTAACTCAATTAAAAACTTTATATATCATGAAATAATTTGTATGATTGTGAACATGACATACTATTATTTACCAAGTACAATAAATCACTGTGGAAGTGCAATCCAGGTCAAGAAGTGGTCTGTGTAAGGCAAGGGGAACACTCCTGAATGAGATGTGGAGCGGACACGAAAATAACATTTGACCTGCAAGTATGACCTTGACCTTGAGCCAGCGTGACCGCCTCATGCCTTCTGCACATCAGCTCAATGAGGTTAACATTTTAGCCGAGTTTGAAGAAAATGTGTCCAAGCATTCATGAGATATGGAGCGGACACGAAAATAACATTTGACCTTCAAGTATGACCTTGACCTTGAGCCAGCGTGACCACCTCATGCCTTCTGCACATCAGCTCAATGAGGTTAACATTTTAGCCGAGTTTGAAGAAAATGTGTCCAAGCATTCATGAGATATGGAGCGGACACGAAAATAACATTTGACCTTCAAGTATGACCTTGACCTTGAGCCAGCGTGACCGCCTCATGCCATCTGCACATCAGCTCAATGAGGTTAACACTTTAGCCGAGTTTGAAGAAAATGTGTCCAAGCGTTTATGAGATATGGAGCGGACACGAAAGTGTTTCGGACACACTGACGGACTGACGGACGGACGGACGAAGGGCATTCCTATAACCCCCCTCCCGCTTCGCGGCGGGGGATTAATAAAGACAGGACAGTTGTCAAAAGCACACATTTCCTTTACTAAGAAAGGGGCTACAACTCTTGAAAAAAAAAAGATGCATCTTCCAGTGGTTACAAACAGTAATACCGTAAGTATTTTAAGCTGCATTAGTATTCATCAAAGGCTTTTCTGTAGATTGGGATGTAACAGAACAACACACAATTCCTATATATAGACTTAAGAAAATTTACCTGTGGAGTCCTTGCTGGCAGGGACACTCCCCTGTAGATCCTCCACCCTGGGGATGTCCTTACTGGGAACCTTGACAGGGTCCCGGGGACTGAACTGTCTCATCACCTGGGCAGCCAGCTGGTGCCACAGGGCCATGTTCTGACAGAACTGGCAGTTCACCGTCTCCTGGACATCAGAACACGTGTGCGTCCCGTCCCAGGGTTTGGATAACATTAGGGTCAGAAGGGACATGAGCTCCTTGCTGGTCTCGTTATAGATACCCAGGTGACGCGGACTGTCCTGAAGCTCCAGCTGTGAATGGTATACATGAAGTATCTATCAGCCTAGAGACATCTAACCCTTTACCACACATGAGCAATCAAAGGAAATAATTTATGTGACAAGGAGTATCTGGTTTTATAATAATTCCTCAGTATTTTAGAGAAGAATGGAAAACACCATTGGACAAAATATGCCTGAGATCTGAGGAATGATTTTTTTTTCAAGTAGCCTACCTTGTTTTGCAAATTTATGTTTGTTAATATTTAGTATTTGGTCTTGATTTTGATGACTGAAAACTGCAAAACCTGTTTTGTGGGATAGGGTTGCACAGCAGAGTACCTGTTTAAGACAGAGATCCAGCATCATGATATAGCAGGTCAGCACAATCTCAGTCTCTCTCTCGTAGATCTCGTAACTCTCCACCACCACAGGCTCGTCTTTAGTGGGGCTTAGCGGAGGCGGTATCTCGCCTGTGGGGGACGTCCTAGCAAAACTGTTGGAGTCACGCTCCGGCATCTGGTTCTCGATTTTCTCTATCAGCTGGAGATGGGTCACACCAAGCTTTAGCATGGAGAACAGGGTGTGTAGGGGGATGATGATGTCCAGCGATGACAACACCTTGGTAAGACATAGTGTGTTAATAATACAACCTGCATGATTAAGAAATCAATGATCATAATCAGCTCAATCCCAAGTCTGGTATATTGCTTTTCGGACTTACTCACAGTAGTAATTTTACATATTTGTGTTAATTATACAAACCATAAAGATTCATGCAGACTGAAGATTGTTACATACCATATCTGTGATTGCTGCTAATTTTAGCAAAGTCTAAGTCAAAAAGGGATCATAACTGAGTAAACATTATATGGCTTTGTGTAACTTATTCATGTCAGTCAGTCCCAGCAGGGTCATTCAGACAGAATACTGTCGCAGTGATGCTTAACTCAATAAATCAATCGATCATGTCAGTCAAGAAGCCATTTGAGAGTTATTGGCCTTTGAATAGGTGAGCTTAACCCTTTCCCTCATATAGACTCATTTTGACGCACTCAATAGGTACCACATAAAGCCTGATCTGCAGAAAGCCAAACTCAAACCTTACCAAATTTAACTGTAAAATCCTCATTACCAGACCACTGAGGAGCAGCGAACAGCATAAAACCTGATCAGCCTGCGAGTTACTCGCAGGCTGATCAGGTTTTATGCTGTTCGCATAGGTCTTTTCATGGTATCCTCTATGAGGGAAAGGGTTAAGACTGTTTAATTACCACATACCTGCAGCCATTGCAGAGCTTGTTCCTGTACAAAAGCACTGGGGTCCTCAAATCTGACCTCAACAAAATGATACATCTTGTCCAACATGAATGGCAGGGGACACATGTCAATGTCAAATGCTTTACTGCAAGCGAAACATATACTTATCATGAAACATAAGCTCTTAGTTATAGACGGTCTTTGTACATTAACAGAGAAGTCAGAAAAGGCAATAGAGTGTAAAGACTGAATCCCTGACAGTCATCCCTCGAACCAGAATAATTTTATCAACAGCATCACAAACATGATTATCATCATCGTCAGCTAACCCAACCACTTTAAACTTATAATTTAATAATTTTACTGAAATGATTTTGTCCTTTTTCATATTTGATATACAGCTATAATAAGTGTAACTATGACAACAAGCCAGTAATGCTGACCTCAGCAGGACCTTCAAGAGATGAAGATCTTCTGTGGGGACTTCCGTCCTGATGGCCTCCATCCAGTATGGGATCACATAGTCCCAGATCTGCACAACACATACACATAAAAGGTTATGGAGTAAGTTGAGTTTAATGTAAGGACTGAGCTTTAAGCTTGAGTCTTTACTAAATTACAGTGTATTGTCACATTTCAGAAATGCAAAAGCACTGCAGTTGATAAAATTTTACTTTAGTCACACACTACGGATGTTAACACCATTGGAAAACAACAGGCAACTGTCATTTCAGCCCAACTATAAACTCAAGCTAACTCTCTAAATAGATGCCTAAGTATGGTAGTTTATGGAGATCAGACGGACTATGGAGAATGAATCCTTGAACCCCTGAAGAATGAATCCTTGACCCCCTGAAGAAAGAATCCTTGAACCCCTAAAGAATGAATCCTTGACCCTCTGAAGAAAGAATCCTTGACCCCCTGAAGAATGAATCCTTGACCCTCTACCTGATAGGTGATGATGTCATACGGCACGAGACAGAAGAAACAGTTGAGGCCCTCCTTGATCTGGGTGGTGCGGGTTGCCAGGGTGTCCCTGAAATGGAACCCATATGACCATGCATAACCCCTGACCTTGTCACATGACCAAATCACATGACCTACTCACATGACTGTAACTTGGCCATTAATACAATATACTTCATAAAAAAATAAAACTCATCAGCCAGATAAAAATCCTAATTTTTAACAGCCATGATGTTTGACAGATATTTCTTCCTCTTTTTTTTTCTTTTAATGATTCACGTAATACTTGGCACTAAGTTTATTAGTAGAATCCTGACAAGACATTAAATGCTTTTAAATTCTGAAATCCATTAGCTATATCCATGACAACCATGACATCAAAATACACAATTACATACCAGTATCCCCCGACCCGGGCATACTCCACTGGGTGGGGCAGTAGACAAGAGACTATCACTTCAAAATGGGTCTTGTTCACATCCTTCAACCACTTACAGATATACTGTAATATAAAATAAAAGTCATTACCTTGTATTCAAACTGGTTATAGTTGAAAGCGTAATTATAATAGTATTGGAATTTCTGAACATATAATGTTTATGAATCTAACGACAGAACAATTACAAGTATCAGCCTATCAAATTACATTGTATATAAAATTTGAATTGCTTGTGGCATCAACTCCATTTCCTGTATTTTAACTGACACCACACAATGAGGAAACCATAGACAAAAAGACTGGTGTTAATGGTGTAGAGTATAAATACTTTAATCTGAAGTGTGATTTCTTTTTTATCATAAGTCATTTTCTATATTTCATTTTCAAATCTAAATCAAAATAAAAAGATATTACAGTTATTTTCATTAATGTTATTACAAACAATGAAACTAAATGACATTTGAAGAAATAATGCAATACAAGGAACAAATAATGAACCTTTGCAATGTTTGGAGATATTATTGAATCATGTATTATTTAAGAGCTACTTGGACCAACTGTTGACCTGGTTTATACAAACACACTCACTTCCCTAAAAAAAAATTTTTAACAGTATGTCAAAATTTGACAGACTTATGATAGCAAAAATAATCCATTAACAATAGTTACAAGTGAGGCTTTTTCTACTACAAAAAAAGGAAATGTCCACTTCAACATAGAAAACTGTTTTCCTTACAGAGACCTCTGCTAAAGCTAAGTGCAACTGAAACTTGCTGTCTTCACCTACCTCTGGCTTTAACCTTTCAAGGGCATTTCCAACATTGTCTGTAAAAATTAGAGAGGTTAGGAGTATGGCATCACAGATGAAAATAAAATAAAAATATCAGAGGATAGAACAAATAGAGCAACAACAGTATTGCTGATGAAGATTTTAAGACTTATATACAATTTATTGAGTCTGATTTTATTTCTCTTTCAAGAATATTTCTGCCTTTCCCTGGAAGTATGACACAAAATCATTACCATCATAATCATTACCATTAACTGTTCTATTAATAAAAACAAGTTTCAACATAACAGATTATAGTAATCATCATTGATAATCCTTGCTAGGCCAGGAGTAACAATTTTTCCAAGACCTTTTTGATCTACTGCTGAAATGTCAAGGAGGATCACTCTGCAAAAACTTGTTTCCCAAGGAATGTTAAAGAAATATCAAAGTACTACAGAGAAACTGCTTAAATACCATCCGGCAGGTACGCCGTGGCGTCAAACCACTGGAACAACATGCCAAGGAGACGGCCCAGGATCTCCTGCAATGTAACAAACATTCCTGTCATAAATTCAGTATCCTGTACAATCATTCATTCTCAAAGTGGACTATTTTTATTGATTTCTTTGATGGTTCCAATAAAACAGTTCATTTAGCAGACAATGTTTTCTAGAACACATCTCCATAAAAATACACAAAATGTATGTCTGCTAGATTATAAAATGAAATGTTAATCAGATAGTTAATGTTTTTGTAGTATATCAATTTAAGATTCATACATCACATTTCTTTACAGAGTACTACAAAGATATTATTGTACCTGAGTTTGAATCTTATCATATTGCAATACTTTTTTTCCATGTAAAAGAAAGACAAAATAAACACAAATTCATTCAACACTCAGTAATCTGACAACACCAATGTTCATGTGAAATATAATAAACTTGAGTTTCAGTAGCTTAGTTTCAAGCGAGAATTTCATGACTTCCTGTGGTAATATTCACTCAACTGAAACGAAAGGGACATCTATCCATTGTAAGAGATTAGACGTTTTCACGACATTTTATGGTACAAAATATGTGTCCAACCAAGGAAATGTTGAAAGGGGTTTGTATGAAAGGCATCCTTTAAAATTTAAACTGGGTGTCATGCACTAACAACCAGCACCCCCTCCACTTAAGAGTACATATCTCAAACACTTACAAGGGATAGCCTGCCCTTACAGTGGTTATACCACACTTAAGATTGGTGCACCACACTATCACACACTTACAATGGGTATGTCCAGTTTGGGTGAGCACAGTTCCACCAGAAGCCAGATGCCGTATCTACTGAGCATCTTCCTCTCCCCTGCCTCCTCCACCTCAAAAATGTCCTCCTCCCCATGGCGATGGCGATGATCCTCACCCATCTCAACAGTTCGCTTTGACTCCAGTGGCTGGGCCTCTTTCAATAATCTATATAAAAATAGTCATCTCATTATCCATACAGCCATGGTCATCTGGACTTAATACATTTTAGACTTCTGCTTAAGTCTATATGAAATTGCATAAAGAAAACTGATTCATTTCTAGAGAACAAAATTTAATGATACCATGAACAACTAGAACTATCACTAATGTGATTAATACCCTTACATCCGACCAGGTCTTCATGTAATGCTAGTTTAGGGCAGGACATGATTTGATGTGAGCGGACATGAGAGGATGTAACTTGGGGACATGAGAGGATGTAAAAATAGCATCCCCAGCTGAGCAGCATAGCCAGTTAAGAATTCTGCAAAATCGGTATACCTAGTGTACAAAAAGTCTGTTTTCAAAGGGAAAAAAATATCAAAACAATATCAAACTTACATATCTTAAGTGTAAATAAAATTATCTTTCCAATGATGTATATGTTTTTGTTGTTTTGTTCTTATTTTTGTCGTAGTTGTGTGTAAAATCCGCCAGGTAAGTAAATTTTGTGTAATTTCGGGATACCGTGTAACTGACGCAGAATTGATTACACGTATGTTTAATGATCGCGGTTGCGGATTATTAAACACCGTTTTTTAGATTTAAAAATTATATCACCATTTACAGAAAAGAATGAACTTTC